>JARHVA010000433.1:3902500-4275000 GCA_037957365.1 Torreya grandis | reverse complement strand
ATCAGGGAGGATCTTTCATCATCGAGACCAATTTACCTTAGAGGGTTTTCATCCTTAAACCAAGTTCAAGCTCCAAGAATAAACATCAGTTCAATTCATACAAAGGGGGGGCTATAATCTTTAACATATTTTTTACAAAGGGAGAAGCTCATGTATAGAATTCACAAGAAGAGGAAGAGAAGAGAGAGAGTGTGTGTGTGTAAGGAGAGAAAAGAAAGGCGGCATCATAAAATAGTAACCCATGTGAAGGGTTGCCATGGGATGTAATTTAGTCAAAAAGAAAGAGACAAATCAGCTACCCTCCTTTGTCTTTATTCCCCACCATCCACATGCTTCCAAAAGGACACCTCACTCACACATATGAGAGCAAATTTGGAATAGTATAGTGTTTTCATCTTCTTCCATATAACCCCAAATATTTCCAACCAAGATCTAATCAGCTTTTGACTCATTTAAAAGAGCTCCACATGCCAAAACACTATTTCCTCTTAGAATTTTGCCACACTTTCTATCACATCAACTTAAGCATATGTGAGCTCCCCCATGGGCCATGCCACATCATTCACAAGTCACCTCCTATGCTTTATAATCAATTTCATCACCTACCATGTCATCATGAATAATGACAGTGAAATATGCATGTGAATAGTACATTTGAATAGTAATTTATGAATAGTGACTCCCACACTAATGTTCTTTGACATCACTTGGTTTAGCCTACAGGAACCAAATAGGCTAATGATTTTCTAAAAATGTCTTCATAAGGAAAAAGGGGACATTACATCACTCTTACCATATTCAAGGGCATGATGCACTAACAATTAGTTAGTGAATACTAGCAACTAACTCCTATCAAAGGCCCCTAAAATCGTTTATCCCTTTAAAGTCTTATGATGCCACTTGTACAATAGAGATATTATAGAACAAGAAATATGTCAGGTGTTGGAGTCACTTAGGTGTCAAAGTGCATATATTGAAGTGAGAAAATAAAATATTAAAAGCAGGGGAACTGAGTCATCAATTTATTTTCAAGTTGTTTATCATCTAATACAAGTACTTAGGTACCCTTGATACATGTTAATTAAATACAAATTTCATAGTGATATTGCTAACATGCTAGAAGCACATTTCAATTTTAGATTTAAGTAAAAAATTTACATCAATAATTTATTTAAGACACACCTCAAGACCCTATGTGTTTGTCCTACTAGTTGATTTGAAATATTAGTTAAACACCTTTGTCTTTATTTATTGAATTTATATTTCCTAATTAAATATAATTTATTTATTAATAATCATCTAATGTAATTATGCCAAGAAGCATAACTTATAGTGGCAGTAATGCAAGGAAGGCTCTAATGTTGTGCCCGTGAAAAGAAAAACCCATCCAACATTATTTTAACACATCTACTTTTAAATTGTTGGGACCAAAAATATAAAAATATGAAATATATTCAATAGTAAACCCTTATTTTTATTTACATTCTAAGAAATATTTTATAAACTTTTGCGAGCTTTACCAACGAGACTCAACAATCCAACAAGTTCAACTACCCATAAAACTAAGTAACAAGTGAAATTAACTTACAAATTATTAATTTAATTCACTAATGGGAGTAACACATAAAGTGAAGCATGCCCCTATACATTTATTTAAATATCAAAACTAAAGTAATACTAAAAACAACAATATAAGTTTTGGATCAACTGACCCAACAAATCCCCTTTGATCAAAAGGGATAAAAAAAGAAGACGATCTGGAGTTATGACTATGAAGTCTTACGTAAGGGCAAAAAGATGGGGGACAAAAAAGATCCTATCCATGGGCATGTTTCTCTTGAAAATTGAAAAAGTTAAACTTATTTAGATAATTTGAGATGAATACACTCAAAATTTGAAGATGGTATAAGAACATGAATTGTTTCATTTCAAGTCTAGTTTTCAAAACACTATTTAAAAAAAAAAGAGGTAAGTATAACTATATAAAATATCTAAAATCTAAAGAGAAACTTTTTTTTAAAAAAAAAAACAGAGTACATATCTGACCATGTAGCCCTTTATTTTTTTAGCACGTTTAATATTATTTGAAACCCTTTAATGAAAATTTAGATAAAAGCATCTAGTTTGTGACCTATAATTTTTTGTAATTTTTCAATGAATATTGTTTTTTGATAATCAAGAGCCCTCCGTAAGGGCACCTACCTTTCGAGTTCCTTTGGGTTCCCTTGTCTTTCAAATTCCTTTAGACAAAAACTCTGAAGGAATTCCTTCGGACATCTTGCCTGAAGGAAACATGCCTTCAATGTTTCGACCTTCTTTTGGTAAATTTCTTCATACAAAAGTCCGAAGGAATTCCTTCAGAAATTTTGTCTCAAGGAATTTACCTTTGGTTTCTACATGGATTTTCTTCGGACAAAAATTCTGAAAAAATCCTTTGTTTTGCCTTGTCACTTTTTTTTAAGGAAACTTTCCTTTCGACTTTATGCCTTGATCTCTTACAAATATGTTTTTTTCCCTCCACAAGGGTACCTTGGGTCCAAAGTTGTCCTTCAGAGCTTGCTTGAACAGTCCCATTTGTCACCTTCCTACCCTCAACAACGGCACTTGACCTTCAGAGTTTCGTAAAAGACTTGTATCTCTTTGAAATTGGCCCATTCTTTTGCTGATAAAAGGCTTGTCTGAGGTAATTTGTTGAAGCGAAATAAGTCCAAGATCAACTCAAAAAACCTAAAGGACTCAAATCACTTGGATCTTTATAAGAACAATCCTATTACAAAGGGAAAAAACCACAATTGCAGTACGGTGAAGACATCAAAGACTGACTAATCAGGACAACAAAGAAAGAAAAGGGAGACCAGTTTTTGGCCTGTAGGACCAAAATTGGTCAACACTACCATTAGATTTAAACACTTTGGATGCATTGAGCAAACACTATCAACAAGTGCGTGTGTTGTTTATTGATGTAATATCTTTATTAGGAATTTGAATTCTTTGTAATATTGACAAAAGAGTTCGACAGATAATGCATACAACCACAAATCCATTTACAAGGATTGATGTTATGTTTGTCAATAATTTTAACCAAATAGAGCCTATTCAAGATAGTTATGTTTGAATGGAGAAATAAATTCATAAACTTTTTGGCTTGACAATGTAAAATACTTTTAGCTTTAACAAATTGTATGTCAATGTTATAATCAATTTATTTTCATCATAAATTAGATTAGAACTTGTCAACAGACAATATCAAATATTGAATACTTGAATAATGTATGTTATATATCTCCTCCTTATGAACCAACATTTCCATTCTTGTTTTACAAGAATGATGATGTTAAAAAACATAATGTGAAAATGGTTGTGTTTGTCAATGGATAGATTTATACATTGAATGTTGTTGACAAAAATATGAATTTATTTAATGAAATTATTACAAATAACGAAAAGTTTACTTGTCTGATATAATTATTTTGAAACTGAACATACTAGTGGAATTGATTGGTGGAAACTATGATATACAATATGGATTGGTGAATGGTGATGATGGAATTATCAATCATTATACACCTGAACAAGTAGACATAGTTTGGATATAATTCAATGCTATTAAAATTGGTGCATTATAGCACAAAAAAATGCAAAGCTTTTACAAGGATCCCCCTTCTTTCTGCATGTCATCCCTTAGGTGCATGTCCCCTAAAGAATTTATTTACTTTCTCTTATTAACCCTCTATTCATAAATAACTTGCAAATGAGGGGCAGTACCTGGTTCAAGAAGCATCATTTTACTCCTTCAACAAACTCAACTTTCAAGTTGCATCAAAACTTGTCCCACCTTGAATAGCCCAAATTATTAAAAATGAATCGAGTGTTGTCTTGAACCAATAATCAATATCTCGAGTTAAAGGTGTATCAAGGTGTTAGAGTGCCTCAAACTTTTCCACAGTTCACTGGATATGTTTATTAATCTGAACTCTATAGCCTTATATATGTTGAGCTTGACGTAATATCCAAGGCCACAATATTTGCATAAATGTGACCCAAAATTCCTCTTCTTGGGATGTAAAGAAGGATGTCTTTACTTCGGGCAAGGATTCACCCATTCATTTAATTTTAAAGTGTATTTTTTTATTATCTCTTCCCACCACTCTTATATTTCATTTAGTGTTGGTGTATATAATTTCAATGGATACTTTCCTCTAGATATTAGTTTAACTAAAGTCCATGTGACATCACCAAATTTTGACATAAAATTTCAAGTTTTGATTATATATGTTCTATGTTGTTTTGAATTAACTTCACTTAAAACTAATGTGGTGTAGGGGTTATCATTTAGATAGAATCGATTATTTTATGCATTCATAAATAAAAATAAGTAGGTGTGCTCATTCATAGTAATTGGTATAAAGTACATAATAATTTCTACTTTTACTTTTCTTTATTTATATCAATATAATAATAACAACGAATTACAAGTTCTACACATCTCTCTATTATAAACTACAATACTCTTTACTCTAATTCCACTCTTTATTAAACTATTATAGAGGTTACACTACTCTATAACCTCTTGATATACTTATCTATTACACTTCAACTCTTCTAAACTATATTTATTCCATTACAATGTTATGGTATAAATGCCAACCAACTACCTTACAATTCAATAATCATGTCTATGTGAGACATATATTTTCTTCAATCAAGTCATCATGTGTCATCGCCTTAAAGATGTATTTTGTTGTTGCGATAAAGTTAGAGATTCTACGGTAATCCTAGTTTGATTGTGAGAAAAAATATTTGAATTGAACTAATATTACGATAATTGACTTTCTATAAAATATGATATTTCATTCCTCACTAAATAAAATGAGTGCGAAGTAAATCAATATCATGGAAAACACGTTCTAAAAGTATATTCAATCTTCTTAATTAAAAACCTTTCAAACATAATAAAATGATATCTTAAATTTGAATAGTCCATTACATACATAACTTTAATCCACACTCTATGCAAAACCATAAGTAATAAACAATATTACTATTACAATTAATATAAGAGAATAGTTTACAATCAGTTAAGAGTGCCCCAAATTACTTGTAACCCATTTGTGTAATTCACATGGTACATATCAAATTCTATATCATAACCTTTATATTAATTGATGGGAGCTTTCCTTTATCAAATAATTATGTTTCGAATCTTTTGACTAATCCTTTTCTTGGATTGTTAAAATAGTTATACGTCAAATCATGAAGTGGTTATTATATAGTTACGTTTTAATAAATTATCAAAAAATTTAATTATTATTTTAATTAAAAAGTCGGTTCAATTAAAAAGTGAGTAGGAAAAGTTATATTTTAAAAGTTATTTTAGCAGGGTTTAAAGATTCCATCTCTCCCTAATAATATTGTAAAATTCCAAAAAAAAATGATCAAAAAATGTTTAATTTTTTAAAATAAAAATTAAATAATCTATATGATTATAATTTAATAAGTAATAGAATTTTTAGAATAAATTTAAATAATTAATATAATTAAAATTTAATAACCATTCAATTAAATAATAAATTAATTTCAAGATGTATTTTGCATACAAAAAAAATTAAAAAGAAGGTATAATATATTAAAAATCTATAATTATAAATGATAGAATGATTAAAAATTTGTAAAGAAAACTATATATTATATTTATATATAAATGTTAACACACATACACACACATATATGAATGAGTTAATGTTAAATTTAAAATATTATTAGATAAATCATATCAAGTTGTAAATAAATAAACAATAAATATGATAGAAAAAATATAAACATTTAAATAAACAAACATACATTTTTAGTATACATAATGTGAAAAACATATTAAAAATTAATAATAATAATAATAATAATAATAATAATAATAATAATAATAATAATAATAATAATAATAATAATAAAAAAAAAAAAGTAATAAAATTAAATAATATAAAAATAATAAATAGTGTGAACAAGAAATCTATTAATTAGTTAAATGTGAGATATGAATTTGAAGGAAATACAATATAATTGATTGTTTTTATATCATAGTGTAAACACCATATAATGTAAATATTAGCATTTGATTGGTCAATAATGAATGTAATATTATAAATATAAATAATAAAGTTAATTAGAAGGACAGATACTTATGTTTTAAAGGTATATTTTGAATAAATTATTTTTAAAAATATTGTTATCATATTTATATGCACTGTTAGTTTAGGATTGAATTTTAATGGTAAGAAGTGTTGAGAGTACAATTTGATTCTTTTAATATAAATACAATTAATGTTGATTATTTTCAACAATATAAAAGTAATATAAATTTATGTAATATTGAGTAGATTAAAAGTTCATAATTTTTTTGAAAAAATTATGTAATATCTTTTTTTTGGAGGCATAAAAATAGATTAGATTTTTCCAATAATCTTCTAACAAAGTTCTTTCATAGTTACAAATCAGTTTAAATTTTAAGAGGATATAAGAAAAGCCCACCCACTTAATTTATTTATAAACTTTATAAATATCATTAATAATAAGTAAATTAGATTCTCATAATAAAAGTTAAATTATGGTCATTTTATATATTAAAATGTTCTGCTAATTTTCAAGTCCTATTCTTCATCTTTTTTTATACTCTTTTTTTATATAGGAAAGTCTCGTTTTATCTTAGGTGAGAGGTTCCCTTGAGGGAGGTCCCAGTCTCTGTTATGTCTCTGAATCTTTATCTTCAAGGTGAGATTGTCATTTCCCCTCCTCACTCTTTTGCATTGAAAGTTAAATTTATCGTGGACTCAATGATTAAAACGCAGGTGTAGAGATCAAAAGTAGAAATATTGAGATCAAATGCAAAAGAATTTGTGAAATAAGGATCCCAAAAGATGATGGGGGGCTTCATCCCCTGACAAGGGAGAAAAAGATTGGCCATGGCTAATAGTTAATCATGTTGTCCAGCTTCTTTGCACTTGTACCTATTCCCAATCATATTCAATTGTCAATTTGTTCGGATGACCTTGGTGTGGCCGATTGTTGTCCTTTGTCTTGTGTGGTTATGTGGTCGGTTTTTCTTATTTCTTGATGGTTATCTTTTTGTTGTCTTTTGGCTAAAGTTTGACTAACTTTTCGTTGTTGATTCATGAATTGTTATTTTTGTTGGATTGTGTTGTTAGTATATCTTTATTTCAACCCTTTTTGATTAATCTTTTTTAACTTTATTGTGAGTTGCATAATTCCATCAAAATATTCATTTTAAGTCCCATCATATATTCATTGCGTAATTTTAAAAAAAAACACATCCACTTTAAAAATATCATTTATCAATATAATTAATATGTTCATTAAAATTTAAAAATGAATAAATAACCTTAAAAAAAAAAAAAAAAACACGCACTTTTTCTCTCTTTTCAATTTTAAAGTGATGTGAAACATTTTTCTACTTCACTTTTTTTCCCTCGTTTTTTTTTCTAATCATAATATATATGTGGTGAGACCTTTTATAAAATGGATTCGTTTTACTTATTGAATGACAAATTCTGGTTTGTGAGTTGAACTTCACCCACTTTTACAACTAAAATCGGTTACAAGTCTTTTTTTTAAAGTTTGACCGAAATTAATATTGGAGCCACTCGAAGAATTTTTTTTTTTTTTTCAAATAATGTTATGGAAATTGTGTAAATAAATGAAGTTATTTTCATTGGTACATGAGAGAGATTGGTTTGTGACTTGGGCTTCATTAAGTGTTATTTCATATATATATATTTTTAGTGTTTATTTGTCAAGGATTGGTTTAGATAAAGTATCATTTAGTTTTTTATCGATTTTTGATGGTCTTGATTTTTATTAGAAGTATTATATAAGTTTTTGGGTTTATTTGTTAGTCTTAGATAACTCATGGTGTACTCATCTAATTTGTCTTATTTTATTTGTTTTTAGCTATTAAATATTGATTCATATATCAATAGAATTTTAATTTGAATTCAATTGTTTATAAATACACAAGTTTTATTGTTCATTTAAAAATTTAAGAATATAAGAGTTATCAATTGTATAAAAACACACAATAATGATCAAGCAATAATTAGATAACTTATTATCATAAAAATATGGTAGTTTGCTTCGAAACACTTTTGATGCACAATTATGGTTCTGTCTATGTTATGCAATTTACATTTCATAGATTATTTCTTTTACATAAATTTTTTCAACATCACTCTTCCCATCTTTAGGGGCATAATCCAGTAACAACTAGTTAGTGAATACTAGAAACCAACTCTTATCAAAGGCCCCTAAAATCATTTTTCCCCTTTAAAGTCTTTTGATGTCACTTGTACAATAGAGCTATAATAGAAAAAGAAATAAGTTAGGTGTTGGAGTCACATAAGTGTCAAAGTGCACATATTGAAGTGAGAAAATAAAATATTAAAAGCAGGGGAACTTAGTCATCAATTTATTTTGAAGTTGTTTGTCCCCTGATACAAGTGCCTAGGTACCCTTGACACATGTTAATTAAATACAAATTTCACAGTGATGTTGCTAACATGCTAGAAGCATGTTTTCAATTTTAGATTTAAGAAAAAATTTACATCAACAATTTGTCTAAGACACACCTCAAGACCTTATGTGTTTGTCGTACTAGTTGATTTGAAATATTAGTTAAATGTCTTTTATCTTTATTTATTGTATGTATTATTGTCTAATTAAATATAATTTATTTATTAATACAAGTCCTATGTAATTACACCAAGAGGCATAACCTACAGTGGCATCAATGCAGGGAAGGCTCTAATGTTGTGCCTATGAAAAGAAAAACCCAACCAACATTATTTTAACACATCCACTTTTAAATTGTTAGGACCAAAAATAGAGAAATCTGAAATATATTCAATAGTAAACCTTATGGGTAAGTGCACGAAGTTAGAGGACAATTTTATGGATATTTTAGGTAATGCGATTGCATTAATAAATAATGTGATCGTGTTATTTAAATTATGGCTTGGTAATTACCAAGCTATAATACGATCACGTTATTTTAAACAATAATATGATCATATTATAACGTGATCATGTTATTGTTATTTTCAATAATGCAATCATGTTAATAATGTGATCGCATTACCTGTGTTGAAAAAAAAAAAAAAAAAAAAAAACCCAAATGCAAATTTGTCATTTTACATTCGCATTTTCTTCCTCTCCTCTAGCTTCCGCAATCACATTTAGTGTGAGATAGACAAAAGACTGACATGAAGCTGTTAAATTTGTCCCAAAAAGTTGTTAATCAATGATGTCACCACATAGAAGAGGTAAGTGATAAAAATCTACACTTGTTAACCCTAATTTTTAATTATTTTCATTGTTTAATCATAATTTTTAGTTGTAATTTGTTTGTTTTGAACAACCCATTATGATAACCCTCCACAAAACCCTCTTGTTCCTCCTCCTATCCGTCCACCTAACCCTCCTACAGTTCCATAAAACCCCACTAGTAGTCAGGGGATTTTAATTGATAGCATTATGGGAAATAAAATTGAAATTGAATAATTAATTGGGAGAATGAGGGATCCCACTTCCACCAACCGTCATTGCACCCAACTAGCCAATTCCCTAGAGACATTATTAGGTCAAATTGACAAATGGAATTCATATAGGGATAGTTGTAGGGCTTATTATGTTAATAAATTGTCAGCTCTTGAGATCAAGAATAAAGAAATATCAAAATCCTCCATTTTTAACCTATTCATTGACCCATCCACCAATGCCCCATTTCCCATAACTGCTAAATGTTTTTCAATCCATCATTACGTACATAATATAATCACAACGAATTTTTGGGATCGATGGTGGATGGTGTTTGACTATCAACCATGTAACAACCATGAGGTCTCGTCGTATTTTCAGACCAGGGTTGATCAAGGTATAGGCCCTACCTTTCCCTCTTTGATGATTAGTGGAGAACAATGGAGCATTTGGCTAGATAAAGTTTAAGACTAAGGACAACTGAGATCCAATAGCCTTAACTTCTTGAAAATAAATAAATTCCAAGGTATCTCTTGAATGTCTAAACTGTCTCACAATTGGTTTTCTATCAAGGGATTCCAACCCTCTCACATTCCAACTTACAACTAGGGGGGGAGAAGGAGGTCAATTAGATTGACCATGGGGCTTACCCCCACTATTATACAATCTTGTGAAACAGTCCAGGGCTTTTTCCTTCCCCTTTTTTTTGAAGGGTCATGGTTGCTGTGAGGGGACTTTTTTACTAGTTTTTTTCTTTAGGCGTAGCATGTTCCATCAGTGAGGATCCTGCATCTATTATAAGTCCTTTTCCTCCTCCTTTAGACATCTAGTTTTTAGCTCCTAATGTGTCCTTGGGAGACAAGGGATCACCATCTGAAATGTCCATCTTTGAAGTAGATTTATCAACTTTTCCTTTTTCTGAGGAGATAGCCATAGGGGAAACCTCACTAGCAATATTGTCAAGCTTGTCCACAAGTAAGCTATAAGAGATAACATTGCGTAGGACAGGGGTTTCAGTTATAATAACCACATATTCCTTGGAAGAGGGTCCAACAGGGTCTTCTATTCAAGAATGACATCATCTAAATTGTTAGGCACGCAATTGATTACGTCAGGTGAGGGAATCAAGTTGTCAAAAAAAGGCTACAAGGGGCATTATATTAGAGATGTAGGGGAGGAGTCATCTAGACCCCGCTCATTTTCAATCTCAGAGCCAACCATTCTAGAAGCATCAATATGGAGGGTATTGTCTTTCAATGGTACACTATTGAAAAGGGGGTTTTCATAAACCTGTAAGTCATCAAACACAAAATTATTTTTCGGGTCAACTTTCTCTTTTTGTTTATTAGGTAAATCAACCTGATTAACCAACATAGATCAATTTTTGTTAAGACAGCCATCTTTTTTACAAAAAAAATAAACATTCAGATCACCCAATCCTCTAAGATCACAAGTATGGGACTTTCCCTTAATTTTAAAATTGAAGGAATCTAAGAAGAACTCCAAGAGCTTTAAAGATATTAAAACCCTAACATTCATATTGATAAGAAAACGTCTGATATCCTCAATTCTCAGTGCTTCTCTGAGGGGTTTCAACACCTGTGGTATAAAATTCCATAGTTGTATTGGCACTACTTAAATATCAACCCATTTGGGAGTAGTTTTAAAAGGGAGGACATTGTAGTTCATTTTTGAGCTCCATGGGATAGCTTTAAAAATCAACTGGCCAACATTACACAAGGGTTTACTGATAGCTCTACATTTCATATTAGAATTATTAAACAAAATCATAAACACCCTTTCCTGAATCATCCGACAAAAACTAATATACAAACACAGATATTTATCCCAAATAGAGTTGAGCCAATTATTAAAAAAATTCCTAGAAGGGAGAGAATTCTTGTTTAAACAAACAAAAAAAATCCCTACATTTTTTATCTTGATTTCCTCATGTTGTAGGTTGGTTTCCATGGAATCATTCAGAACATAGTCAAGGTCTTAGTAGGGTTAGGTTGCTTATCGATTTGGTCTTCACTTCATTGTTGCTTTTCATGCTCTTTACTACATGCCACAAATTCATCTCCTTTCGATTGCTTAGCTATTTCTTCCTGTCGTATAATTTCACTAAACAATTTTTGCGGCACTGCAGGGGCTTCCACTTCAACTTGAGATGGGCCAAAACCACTGCTTTTATGATTGCACATCTTATCACTCTGCATAAAATCGCCTAATTCATTAAGACCACCATGTTTCTCTTTCTCCACACGCTCAAACCCATAAAATCTGGGGGTTTCCATAAACCATTGCAATTAATACATGCCCTTTTAAAATAATAAGCGCAAAGGAAGAAAATGTTACCAAGGCAAGCCATTTAGAGAAAGCTTAAAGCACCATTAATGAAAAATGACTCTTCATCTCCTCATTACAAAGCTCCAATCTTCTCCTCTCTCATGTTAAATTACTCTTTTTCACACAATATAATAACTTATATATATTTTGTAAAGATAAAATTGATGCTAATGGTAGTAGAGTCGCTGTAAATAATATTTAAGACACCCAAAAATTCTTTCATACAATTTATTCTTCTTCTCGTCTATCCTACCTAGATGTGCTTCAATTTTATTCTCAAATTACATTCTACCTGATGTAATTCTACCTGATATTCTCTTCTGTAGATATCCACTGCAACAACGTGGGCACGCAGCACATTGTGCATAGCAATGTAAGGCTCTGTTGAAGATTTCCCTGCATTGCAACTCCCAAATGGGTCTGAGCACCTGCATGGAGGATACTCCCCTATGTCATACGCACTGATTATGAAGATGTTGGCCTCATTGAAAATGGTCCAATATTTCACTCTGTCGCCAAACATTCTGAAACATGCTTCTACATACTGTGCAAAATCATCTCTGCAAAAGCTGAAAAAAATTTAAAAAATTCAGGTGAATGAGTTAAAAGCCATTACACAAGAAAAAAAAGAAGCAGAGCATAACACAGGGTGTTACGCAATGCGTGGATTTAGCCAACTCCCATATTGGTTTTCTAAGCCCTGTGGAATGTCATAGTGAGAAAGCATCACAAATGGATGGATCCATGTCACAAATAACAAACCAAATCTTGGAAAATTCCTCTTCTACACCAAATTAATACGGGTTGTAAAGGAAGAGAAAATGTAAAGATGAATGCCTTTGCTAAGAAGCTCATTGATCAGATCATTGTAGTATTTGACTCATTGATCAGATCATTGTAGTATTTGACTCCAAGAGGGTTAATTTCTCCTCTACCCTCTGAAATACAGAGTTACAGAATTAACAAAGATTATAAGCAATTAATTATATGTTAGCACCTTAAAAGTTCCCCCTTTAAAAACTGCCCAGATGATATTCCCAATTTTAATACCAAAAATAATGTATATTACACATAATATTTGACTCCAAAGGGTTGATCTCTCCTACCCCTGAAATAGACAGAGTTGAAGCTCATTGATCAGATTATTGTAGAAGTTAACAAAGATTATAAGCAAATAATGAACTTTCAATTGTTTTATTTTCATGTAAAAGAAAATTCAGAGAACCTTTAAAAGAAATTCTCAATCTTAATAAAGAAAACAGAGGATGTTACATATGTTAACGCCATAGAAGTTCTCCCTTTTAAAAATTGTCCAAAGGATACACCCAATCTTAATACCAAAAAGAGCACGGGTCATCTTTGCCTGCGGCCGTATAATTTGAGCAATTCCAGTAGAAAAATATATGAACATTACTTATGAGGAAAAATGCGCGACCAAGCAATGGAGAACCTGTACACTTCCACTCCGATTTCCGACATTATTTCCACATCTTCCTGCAATTTTTACAGGACAAGAAATTGGTATAAACTTAATCTTATAATGAAGTTAAACGGTGTGTGTTTGATATCGTACTTTATAGCGATGATATTGATCGTTTGCGATGTCCCGTTTGCTACATCCTTAATATTTTCTGCAAATATAATTCTCAACTCTAACAATAGAGAAACGAGTTGCTAATAAACAGGAATAAATTGAAAATAACTGCAAATTGATATCAATACCGGGGATATGCGAGAAGACGTCCCAATTGCTGAGTCCCTTTCCATCTTCGTCATACGCTCCTTCATACTAGAGACATATTAACACAAATTTAAGCATTTTATGCAAATCTGTGATAGGCAGAAGAAATCTGTAATACTTACCTGATAAGCAGAAGAGGCCACGCCAAATAAAAAATGTGATGGCAACGCTTTCCTACTAAATTATTCGGTGTTCCGGCCAGCAGTTGTACTCCCGGAAAAGGAAATTAATACTATGAAACACAGTCTTTTGGGAAGCCATTGAAGGAGGTTCCAGCGTATTGACAGCCCGCGGCACTTGGTTTGCCCAAATATTTATATAAATTTGAGGGGGTAAAAATACACTAATTTTTAATTTTTTCTAATATTAATAAATATAAATAGTGACGTTAAGCAACCTTTAGATTACTTGATGGGAACTTTTCTTTATCAAATAATTATGTTTGGAATGTTTTGACTGATCCTGTTCTTGGATCGTTAAAATAGTTATATTTCAAATCACGAAGTGGTTACTAAATTGTTACATTATAATAAATTGTCAAATCTTTTAATTATTATTTTTATTGAAAAGTCGGTGGAATTAAAAAATGAGTGAGATAAGGTGCTTTTTAAAAGTTATTTTAGTGGAGTCTAAAGTTTCCATTTATTTGTAATAATATTATAAAATTTTAAAAATAAAATTTGATCCAAAAAAAAATGTTCGGTTTTTAAAAATAAAAAATAAATAATCAAGATGATTAAAATTTAATAAGAAATAGAATCTTTCCAATAAACATAAATAATTAATATAATTAAAATTTAATAAATTATTCAATTAAATAATAGATTAAATTTTAAGATGTATTTTACATACTAGAAACAATTGAAAAAGTGTATGATATATTCAAAATATATAATTATAAATGATAGAATGTTTAAAAATTTGTAAAGAAAATATGTGTGTGTATATGTAAACACACATATACACATATATATGAATGAGATAATATGTTAAATTTAAAGTATTATTAGATAAGTTATATTAAATTATAAGTTGTAAATAAATAAATAATAAATATAGTAAAAAAAATATAAATATTTAAATAAACAAACTTATATGTTTGTATATATATTATGAAAAATAATTATAAATTAGAAAAATATTGAAAACTTATAAATATAATATATAAAATCAATAGAATATGAAAAAATTAATTAATAAATTAAATAATGCAAGAATAATAATTAGTGTGAAACAGACCTCAAATTAATTAATTAAATGAATGATATGTCAAATTTTGAAAGAAATACAATATAATTGATTGTTTTTATATTATGGTGTAAATAAATAATAATAATAATAATAATAATAATAATAATAATAATAATAATAATAATAATAATAATAATAATAATAATAAAGTTTTTACGGTCTATGATGTCAATTAATGTCTTGGTTATGGTTTACAAGACATGTCTAACATATGGGACTACTTCGTACTCTCATTATGGGGAGGCACCTTACTCTGCTATGAATACGAGGCGTGCAATCCCTACCCCCTGCAGGATTTGAACCACCTCGTACTCCTATTGTTGGGAGGCACCTTACTCTGCTACAAATATGAGACGTGCAATCCCTACCCCCTACAGAATTTGAACCGGTGACCTCCCTTCCAGTGACACATGTTCTTTACCATTAAGCCAACTCAATTAAGATAGTATTTGATTGGTCAATAATACTTATATGATATGATAAATATAAATTAAAAAATTGATTAATAATAATAAATTCAATTAAGAAGACAAACACTTAAATTTTGAAGGTATATTTTGAACAAGGATAATATAAACTTATGTAATATTGAATAGATTAAACATCCATAATTTTTTTGAAAATATTGTGTAATATATTTTTTGGGTATAAAAATAGATTCCATTTTTTCATAATCTTCTAATAAAATTCTTTTATAATCATAAATTAGTCTAAAATTTAAAAGGATATAAGAGAAGCCTTCTTATTTTATTTATTTCTAATAAAATTCTTTCATAACTACAAATCGGTCTAAAATTTAAAAGGATATAAGAGAAGTTTACCTATTTAATTTATTTATAAACTTGATACATATCATTAATAGTAATTAAATTAGATTCTCAAATTAAAGGTTAAATAATGGCCATTTTATATATTAAAATGTTCTACTAATTTTCAATCCTTGCTCTTTTATAGTTATTTTATATATTAAAATTGTAACACTGTGCAGTCCATCATTCGACCTTTGATGTTTTGTGTTTGGAGCTATTGCAACAATTATGTGTAATAAATTTATTCGACTAGTACATCTCTTTCATCTCTCTTTTTTTTTTTTTCATATAGGGAAGCCTCGTTCTCTCTTAAGAGAGAGGTTCCCTTAAAGGAGGTTCGAGACTCTGTTATATCTTTGAAGCTTTCTCTTTAAGGCGAAATTGTCGTTTCTCCTCCTCACTCTTTTGCACTGAAGGTTAAATCTATTGTGGACTCAATGATCAAAAGGTAGGGGCAAAGATCAGAGGTGGAAAGATTGAGATCAAACGTGAAGGAATTGGTGAAATAAGGATCCCAATAGATGATGGGGAGCTTCCTCTCCCGACAAGGGAGAAGATTGGCCTTGGCTAATGGTTAATCATGTTGTCCATCTTCCTTTCACTTGTACATATTCCCAATCATATTTGATTGTCAGTTTGTTTAGATGACCCTCGTGTGGCCGATTTTTGTTCTTTATTTTATGTAATTTTGTGGTTAGTTCTTCTTAATGTCTAGGGGCTACCTTCTCATTGTCATTTGGCTAACTTTTCATTGTTGGTTCAGGGATTATTATTTTTGTTAGTTTGTATTGTTGGTAGATCTTTGTTTCAACCTTCTTAATTAATCTTTCTTAACTTTATTTTGGGTTGACTAATCTTATCAAAATCTTCACTTTTACTTATATCATATATTCTTCGTAAATTAAAAAAGAACCCACTCACTTTCAAAATATCATTTATCAACATAATTAATATGTTCATCAAGATTTAAAAACAAATAGATAACCCAAAAAAAAACATTTTTTCTTTCTCCTTTTTCTTTTTTTAAGAACGACATGAGACTTTTTTATACTACACTCTGTCTTTTCTAATGAAAGTATATATCAGTATACATGGTGGGACCTTCTATAAAATGGATTCGTTTGGCTTATTGGATGAGAAATAGTGTAAATAAATGAATTCATTTTCCTTTTTCCTTGGTAGATGAGAGAGACTGAGACTGGTTTGTGACTTGAGTTTCATCCAATTTGATATTCAAAATTGGATAGAAGTTCATTTATAAGAAAAGTTACATTGTAACTAATATAGACACAGCTTAATTATGGGCGGGGGCCCTAGCCTGGTTGGCTAAGTATTTCCGTTGCGGCTCTGCTAGTCTCAAGTTCTAGTATCCCCCCACCCCGTGGTACCAGTATTAGGCGTGTCTAGCCAGCGCCACCGGTCACGTTAAAAAGTTTACTAGGCTTTTAATATATATATATATATATATACTTTAAGATCGTGAGAATCATGTGCTTATATTTGTCTTTATCGAGATATATAAAATGTTTAGATGTTTAATAACTGTTATTCATTTATTTTTCTAGTATTTATTTGTCGAGGATTGCTATACAGTGTCACTCAATTTTTTTTGTTTTTTTTTTTGTCAAGGATTGCTATAGAGCTCATTATATAGAATTTACAAGAAGAGAACAAGAAGAGAGAGAGAGAGAGAATGAGGAGAGAGAGGAAATATGGTGCCATAGAATAATAAGCCATGTGAAGGGTTGCCTTGGAATGCAAGTTAGTCAAAAAGAGAGAGACAACTAGCCACCCTCCTTTGTCTTTGTTCCCCACCATCCACATGTTTCTAAAAGGACACCTCACTCACACATATGAGAGCAAATTTGGAATAGTACAATCTTGTCATCTTCTTGCATGTGACCCCAAAGATTCCCAAACAAGATCTAATTAGCTTTTGACCCATTAAAAATAGCTTCACATGCCAAAACACTATTCCCTCTTATAATTTCTCTCCACTTTCCCTCATATAAACTTAAGCATATGTGAGTTCCCCCATGGGCCATGCCATATCATCCACAAGTCACCTCCTATACTACAACATCAGTTGCATCACCTAACATGTCATCATAAATAGTGATAATGAACATTGTATATGAATAGTAGCTCATGAATAGTGACTCCCACACTAATGTTCCTTGACATCACTCAATTTAGCCTACAGGAACCAAATAGGCTAACTATTTTCTACAAATGTATTCGTAAGGAAAAAAGAGACATTACAATCTTCCCTTCCCAAAAATTATTTATCCTCAAGTAATCTGCTTCACTTCAACAATCCAAACACTAGGATCTCAAAAAAATCTTTGGAACTCATCACCATGCATTCATTGCACCACTCTGAAAAAATCTAAAAAGCTAGTGCTAAATGCCTTTGTCAACACCTCCAGAAGTTTTGATTTTTTACCAAAATTAGAATAAGTATGGTTGTAGAAATCATCCTATACATCTAGAAGCACACACCATCCTTTTGCAACAACTCTTCCCAAGTCACAAATTAGAAGATTTTTCAATTCTTGATCAGGATTGTTCCCTAATCCACTTGTAAGAATGCAGAGGGAATCATAGGGTGGCATATCTCTACCTTCTTTCTCAAACCCATATAGGTGATCTACACATGTAACTTTTGAATTCTTCTGTAAGACCTCAAAATCAAGTTCCTATTGGATAACATCAATCTCATCAGTTACTTGTTTGATTTCTTTAAATTTTTCTTTGTTATCTTGCTTCTTGAATTTCTCTACATCAGTCTTCCCTTGACCACTCTCTGATCTAGAATATGACTGTACCTTCTCTAATGAGTGCACATCTACCTCCACTTTAGTCACCTAATTCACTACCTGTGACTCCTTCTTCCTTCTCCTCTTCTAAAACTTGAGAAAATATGCAAGGTGAATTTTCTCTCCGCACAAACACTCATGGCTGGTGGCTCATTGTGTACATTTTCATGCACCACCTCCACACCCAACACTTCCACCATGGATAATTTCTCTTTCATTTGGATGTTCTCTTCCCTTGTATCTAAATCTCCCTTTTATGGAACAAACTCAATCATTGGAAAATTTATAGGTGTTCCTTGAATAAGAACATCTTCTTAAACATCTGTTTGGATTGTGGATACCTCTGCACTTGCTTGCAATGGTGCCAATTCTTTGAAGTGTGGCTCTGGATCCTTTTTCTGTAATCCCTGATTTTGGTGCCTTCCACTCGCATCTCTATGAGGTCTATGCCTTTGTATAAAATTTATATAATCATTAAATGGTAATGCTAACTATAAATTTGTGTCAAATTTCAGCCAATACCTCCAAACTTGAGCATGAAATTATTGATCAGTGGGTTCATTAAGTCATTGCATCTTTTTTGCATTTCATCTTTGCATCAACACCTCTTCTTTTGAGGGAAAAAAATTTGGGTAGCCATCGCCATTCCATGTTCCCTATAGCTCTGTCATCAAATAATTATAAAAATATAAGCCCTCATAGGGTGGCAAGATCTCAAGCTCTGATACCACTATAATATACCCAAACGGGAATATTGCTAAAAACACTCATACTCTAATAATTCTAACTCAACATTTAGACTCAAATATGATATACTTTGATTGTTCCGATATTAACTTATACACAATCACAACCATACACAAAGAGATACCAAACTGATAAAACTCCAACTATAATCTTATTGAATATATATATATATATATATATATATATATATATATATATGGGAATATTGCTAAAAACACTCATACTCTAATAATTCTAACTCAACATTTAGACTTAAATTTGATATACTTTGATTTTTCTGATATTAACTTATACATAATCACAACCATACACAAAGAGATACCAAACTGATAAAATTCCAACTATTATATTTATATATATATATATATATATATATATATATATATATATATATATATATATATATATATATTCTACAAGTACATATATGATTTTAAACATAATAATTCAAAAGTACCACATAATGATATACCCTAAATGTGTTAGAGGTACAATCACCGAGAAGGGAGGATGAATCAATGATGCAAGATATATACTCTAATGATTCTAACTCAACATTTAGACTCAAATCTGATATACTTTGATTGTTCTGATATTAACTTATACATAATCACAACCATACACAAAGAGATACCAAATTGATAAAACTTCAACTATATATATATATATATATATATATATATATATATTTGATTGTTCTAATATTAACATATACTTAATCACAACCATACACAAAGAGATACCAAACTGATAAAACTCCAACTATTATATATATATATATATATATATATATATATATATATATATATATATATATAATAGTAAAACATAATAACTGCTTACACAATATCTCCTTTGAAGCACAAATGTAGTTTCTACATGAAACCACCAAAGCCAATCAGGGAGGATCTTTCATCATCGAGACCAATTTACCTTAGAGGGTTTTCATCCTTAAACCAAGTTCAATCTCCAAGAATAAACATCAGTTCAATTCATACAAAGGGGGGGTTATAATCTTTAACATATTTTTTACAAAGGGAGAAGCTCATTTATAGAATTCACAAGAAGAGGAAGAGAAGAGAGAGTGTGTGTGTGTGTAAGGAGAGAAAAGAAAGGTGGCATCATAAAATAGTAACCCATGTGAAGGGTTGCCTTGGGATGTAAGTTACTCAAAAAGAAAGAGACAAATTAGCTACCCTCCTTTGTCTATATTCCCCACCATCCACATGCTTCCAAAAGGACACCTCACTCACACATATGAGAGCAAATTTGGAATAGTATAGTGTTTTCAACTTCTTCCATATGACCCCAAATATTTCCAGCCAAGATCTAATCAGCTTTTGACTCATTTAAAAGAGCTCCACATGCCAAAACATTATTTCCCCTTCGAATTTTGCCACACTTTCTCTCACATCAACTTAAGCATATGTGAGCTCCCCCATGGGCTATGCCACATCATTCACAAGTCACCTTCTATGCTGTATAATCAATTTCGTCACCTACCATGTCATCATGAATGATGACAGTGAAATATGCACGTGAATAGTACATTTGACTAGTAATTTATGAATAGTGACTCCCACACTATAATCTTATTGAATATATATATATTTATATATATATATATATATATATATATGGGAATATTTTTAAAAACACTCATACTCTAATAATTCTAACTCAACATTTAGACTTAAATCTGATATACTTTGATTTTTTTGATATTAACTTATACATAATCACAACCATACACAAAGAGATACCAAACTGATAAAACACCAATATATATATATATATATATATATATATATATATATATATATATATATATATATATTCTACAAGTACATATATGATTTTCAACATAATAATTCAAAAGTACCACATAATGATATACCCTAAATGTGTTAGAGGTACAATCACCGAGAAGGGAGGATGAATCAATGATGCAAGATATATACTCTAATGATTCTAACTCAACATTTAGACTCAAATCTGATATACTTTGATTGTTCTAATATTAACTTATACATAATCACAACCATACACAAAGAGATACCAAACTGATAAAACTCCAACTATATATATATATATATATATATATATATATATATATATATATATATATATATATATTTGATTGTTCTGATATTAACTTATACATAATCACAACCATACACATTGAGATACCAAACTGATAAAACTCCAACTATATATATATATATATATATATATATATATATATATTTGATTGTTCTAATATTAACTTATACATAATCACAACCATACACAAAGAGATACCAAACTGATAAAACTCCAACTATATATATATATATATATATATATATATATATATATATATATATATATATATATATAGTAGTAAAACATAATAAATGCTTACACAATATCTCTTTTGAAGCACAAATGTAGTTTCTACATGAAACCACCAAAGCCAATCAGGGAGGATCTTTCATCATCGAGACCAATTTACCTTAGAGGGTTTTCATCCTTAAACCAAGTTCAAGCTCCAAGAATAAACATTAGTTCAATTCATACAAAGGGGGGGTTATAATCTTTAACATATTTTTTACAAAGGGAGAAGCTCATTTATAGAATTCACAAGAAGAGGAAGAGAAGAGAGAGAGTGTGTGTGTGTAAGGAGAGAAAAGAAAGGTGGCATCATAAAATAGTAACCCATGTGAAGGGTTGCCTTGGGATATAAGTTAGTCAAAAAGAAAGAGACAAATTAGCTACCCTCCTTTGTCTTTATTCCCCACCATCCACATGCTTCCAAAAGGACACCTCACTCACACATATGAGAGCAAATTTGGAATAGTATAGTGTTTTCATCTTCTTCCATATGACCCCAAATATTTCCAACCAAGATCTAATCAGCGTTTGACTCATTTAAAAGAGCTCCACATGCCAAAACACTATTTCCTCTTAGAATTTTGCCACACTCTCTCTCACATCAACTTAAGCATATGTGAGCTCCCCCATGGGCCATGCCACATCATTCACAAGTCACCTCCTATGCTGTATGATCAATTTCATCACCTACCATATCATCATGAATAATGACAGTGAAATATGCATGTGAATAGTACATTTGAATAGTAATTTATGAATAGTGACTCGCACACTAATGTTCTTTGACATCACCTGATTTAGCCTACAGGAACCAAATAGGCTAATGATTTTCTAAAAATGTCTTCATAAGGAAAAAGGGGACATTACATCACTCTTACCATATTCAGGGGCATGCTGCACTAACAACTAGTTAGTGAATACTAGCAACTAACTCCTATCAAAGGCCCCTAAAATCGTTTATCCCTTTAAAGTCTTATGATGTCACTTGTACAATAGAGATATTATAGAACAAGAAATATGTCAAGTGTTGGAGTCACTTAGGTGTCAAAGTGCATATATTGAAGTGAGAAAATAAAATATTAGAAGCAGAGGAACTTAGTCATCAATTTATTTTCAAGTTGTTTATCATCTGATACAAGTACTTAGGTACCCTTGATACATGTTAATTAAATACAAATTTCATAGTGATATTGCTAACATGCTAGAAGCACGTTTCAATTTTAGATTTAAGTAAAAAATTTACATCAATAATTTATTTAAGACACACCTCAAGACCCTATGTGTTTGCCCTACTAGTTGATTTGAAATATTAGTTAAACACCTTTATCTTCATTTATTGTATTTATATTTCCTAATTAAATATAATTTATTTATTAATAATCATCTAATGTAATTATGCCAAGAAGCATAACTTATAGTGGCAGTAATGCAAAGAAGGCTCTAATGTTGTGCTCGTGAAAAGAAAAACCCATCCAACATTATTTTAACACATCTACTTTTAAATTGTTGGGACCAAAAATACAAAAATATGAGATATATTCAATAGTAAACCCTTATTTTTATTCACATTCTAACAAATATTTTATAAACTTTTGGGAGGTTTACCAACGAGACTCAACAATCCAACAAGTTCAACTACCCATAAAACTAACTAACAAGTGAAATTAACTTACAAATTATTAATTTAATTCACTAATGGGAGTAACACATAAAGTGAAGCATGCCCCTATACATTTATTTAAATATCAAAACCAAAGTAATACTAAAAACAACAATATAAGTTTTGGATCAACTGACCCAACAAATCCCCTTTGATCAAAAGGGATAAAAAAAGAAGATGATCTGAAGTTATGACTATGAAGTCTTACGTAAGTGCAAAAAGATGGGGGACAAAAAAGATCCTATCCATGGGCAGGTTTCTCTTGAAAATTGAAAAAGTTAAACTTATTTAGATAATTTGAGATGACTACACTCAAAATTTGAAGATGGTATAAGAACATGAATTGTTTCATTTCAAGTCTAGTTTTCAAAACACTAGTTTTTTAAAAAAAAGGTAAGTATAACTAACTATATAAAATATCTAAAATCTGAAGAGAAACTTCTTTTTAAAAAAAAAAATAGAGTAGATATCTGACCATGTAGCCCTTTATTTTTTTAGCACGTTTAATATTATTTGAAACCCTTTAATGAAAATTTAGATAAAAGCATCTAGTTTGTGACCTATAATTTTTTGTAATTTTTCAATAAATATTGTTTTTTGATAACCAAGAGCCCTCCGTAAGGGCACCTACCTTTCGAGTTCCTTTGGGTTCCCTTGTCTTTCAAATTCCTTTAGACAAAGTGTCTGAAGGAATTCCTTCGGACATCTTGCCTGAAGGAAACATGCCTTCAATGTTTCGACCTTCTTTTGGTAAATTTCTTCATACAAAAGTCCGAAGGAATTCCTTCAGGAATTTTGTCTCAAGGAATTTACCTTTGGTTTCTACATGGATTTTCTTCAGACAAAAATTCTGAAAAAATCCTTTGTTTTGCCTTGTCACTTTTTTTTAAGGAAACTTTCCTTTCAACTTTATGCCTTGATCTCTTACAAATATGTTTTTTCCCTCCACAAGGGTACCTTGGGTCCAAAGTTGTCCTTCAGAGCTTGCTTGAACGGTCCCATTTGTCACCTTCCTACCCTCAACAAGGGCACTTGACCTTCAGAGTTTCGTAAAAGACTTGTATCTCTTTGAAACTAGCCCATTCTTTTGCTGATAAAAGGCTTGTCTGAGGTAATTTGTTGAAGTGAAATAAGTCCAAGATCAACTCAAAAAACCTAAAGGACTCAAATCACTTGGATCTTTATAAGAACAATCCTATTACAAAGGGAAAAAACCACAATTGCAGTACGGTGAAGACATCAAAGACTGACTAATCAGGACAAGAAAGAAAGAAAAGGGAGACCGATTTTTGGCCTGCAGGACCAAAATTGGTCAACACTACCATTGGATTTAAACACTTTGGATGCATTGAGCAAACACTATCAACAACTGTGTGTGTTGTTTATTGATGTAATATCTTTATTAGGAATTTGAATGCTTTGTAATATTGACAAAAGAGTTCGACAAATAATGCATACACCCACAAATCCATTTGCAAGGATTGATGTTATGTTTGTCAGTAATTTTAACCAAATAGAGCCTATTCAAGATAGTTATGTTTGAATGGAGAAATAAATTCATAAACTTTTTGGCTTGACAATGTAAAATATTTTTAGCTTCGACAAGTTGTTTGTCAATGTTATAATCAATTTATTTTCATCATAAATTAGATTAGAACTTGTCAACAGACAATATCAAATATTGAATACTTGAATAATGTATGTTATATATCTCCTCCTTATGAACCAAGATTTCCATTCTTGTTTTACAAGAATGATGATGTTAAAAAACATAATGTGAAAATGGTTGTGTTTGTCAATGGATAGATTTATACATTGAATGTTGTTGACAAAAATATGAATTTATTTAATGAAATTATTACAAATAATGAAAAGATTTACTTGTCTGATATAATTAGTTTGAAACCGAACATACTAGTGGAATTGATTGGTGGAAACTATGATATACAATATGGATTGGTGAATGGTGATGATGGAATTATCAATCATTATACACCTGAACAAGTAGATATAGTTTGGATATAATTCAATGCTATTAAAATTGGTGCATTATAGCACAAAAAAATGCAAAGCTTTTACAATGATCCCCCTTCTTTCTGCATGTCATCCCTTAGGTGCATGTCCCCTAAAGAATTTATTTACTTTCTCTTATTAACCCTCAATTCATAAATAACTCGCAAATGAGGGGCAGTACCTGGTTCAAGAAGCATCATTTTACTCCTTGAACAAACTCAACTTTCAAGTTGCATCAAAACTTGTCCCACCTTGAATAGCCCAAATTATTAAAAATGAATCGAGTGTTGTCTTGAACCAATAATCAATATCTCGAGTTAAAGGTGTATCAAGGTGTTGGAGTGCCTCAAACTTTTCCACAGTCCACTAGATATGTTTATTAATCTGAACTCTATAGCCTTATATATGTTGAGCTTGACGTAATATCCAAGGCCACAATATTTGCATAAATGTGACCCAAAATTCCTCTTCTTGGGATGTAAAGAAGGATGTCTTTACTTCGGGCAAGGATTCACCCATTCATTTAATTTTAGAGTGTATTTTTTTTATTATCTCTTCCCACCACTCTTATATTTCATTTAGTGTTGGTGTATATAATTTCAATGGATACTTTCCTCTAGATATTAGTTTAACTAAAGTCCATGTGACATCACCAAATTTTGACATAAATTTTCAAGTTTTGATTATATATGTTCCATGTTGTTTTGAATTAACTTCACTTAAAACTAATGTGGTGCAGGGGTTATCATTTAGATAAAATCAATTATTTTATGCATTCATAAATAAAAATAAGTAGGTGTGCTCATTCATAGTAATTGGTATAAAGTACATAATAATTTCTACTTTTACTTTTCTTTATTTATATTAATATAATAATAAAAATGAATTACAAGTTCCACACATCTCTCTATTATAAACTACAATACTCTTTACTCTAATTCCACTATTTATTAAACTATTATAGAAGTTACACTACTCTATAACCTCTTGATATACTTATCTATTACACTTCAACTCTTCTAAACTATATTTATTCCATTACAATGTTATGGTATAAATGCCAACCAACTACCTTACAATTCAATAATCATGTCTATGTGAGACATATATTTTCATCAATCAAGTCATCATGTGTCACGCCTTAAAGATGTATTTTGTTGTTGCGATAAAATTAGAGATTCTACGGTAATCCTAGTTTGATTGTGAGAAAAAATATTTGAATTGAACTACTATTACGATGATTGACTTCCTATAAAATATGATATTTCATTCCTCACTAAATAAAATGAGTGCGAAGTAAACCAATACTCATGAAAAACACGTTTTAAAAGTATATTCAATCTTCTTAATTAAAAACCTTTCAAACATAATAAAATGATATCTTAAATTTGAATAATCTATTACATACAGAGCTTTAATCCACACTCTATGCAAAACCATAAGTAATAAACAATATTACTGTTACAATATAAATGATACATACCAAGGATTGGATTGGGGATAGCAACTTAATTGTACGTTATTCCAATCAGCTCAGATAAAATAACCATAGACATATTCCTTGTAACCCATTTGTGTAATTCACATGGTACATATCAAATTCTATATAATAAATATAAATAGCGACGTTAAGCAACCTTTATATTATTTGATGGGAGCTTTCCTTTATCAAATAATTATGTTTCGAATCTTTTGACTAATCCTTTTCTTGGATTGTTAAAATAGTTATACTTCAAATCATGAAGTGGTTATTATATAGTTACGTTTTAATAAATTATCAAAAAAAATTAATTATTATTTTAATTAAAAAGTCGGTTCAATTAAAAAGTGAGTAGGAGAAGTTACTTTTTAAAAGTTATTTTAGTAGGGTTTAAAGATTCCATCTCTCCCTCATAATATTGTAAAATTCCAAAAAAAAATCGATCAAAAAATGTTTAATTTTTTTAAATAAAAATTAAATAATCGCTATGATTAAAATTTAATAAGTAATAGAATTTTTCGAATAAATTTAAATAATTAATATAATTAAAATTTACTAACTATTCAATTAAATAATAGATCAATTTCAAGATGTATTTTGCATACTAAAAAAATTAAAAAATAGGTATAATATATTCAAAATTTATAATTATAAATGATAGAATGATTAAAATTTTGTAAAGAAAACTATATATTATATCTATATATAAATGTTAACACACATACACACATATATATGAATGAGTTAATGTTAAATTTAAAATATTATTAGATAAATCATATCAAGTTGTAAATAAATAAACAATAAATATAATAGAAAAATTATAAACATTTAAATAAACAAACATACATGTTTAGTATACATAATATGAAAAACATATTACAAATTTTTAAAAAAAAAAAATTATAAATATAATATATAAAATTAATAGAATATTAAAAATTAACTAATAAAATTAAATAATATTAAAAAAATTAATAGTGTGAACAAGAAATATTAATTAGTTAAATGTGAGAAATGAATTTGAAGGGAATACAATATAATTGATTGTTTTTATATCATAATGTAAACATCATATAATGTAAATATTAGCATTTGATTGGTCAATAATGAGTGTAATATTATAAATATAAATAATAAAGCTAATTAGAAGGGCAAATACTTATGTTTTAAAGGTATATTTTGAATAAATTATTTTTAAAAATATTGTTATCATATTTATATGCACTGTTAGTTTAGGATTGAATTCTAATGGTAAGAAGTGTTGAGAGTACAATTTGATTCTTTTAATATAAATACAATTAATGTTGATTATTTTCAACAATATAAAGGTAATATAAATTTATGTAATATTGAGTAGATTAAAAGTTCATAATTTTTTTGAAAAAAATATGTAATATCTTTTTTTGGGGGGCATAAAAATAGATTAGATTTTTCCGATAATCTTCTAACAAAGTTCTTTCATAGTTACAAATCAGTTTAAATTTTAAGGGGATATAAGAAAAGCCCACCTACTTAATTTATTTATAAACTTTATAGATATCATTAATAATAAGTAAATTAGATTCTCATAATAAAAGTTAAATTATGGTCATTTTATATATTAAAATGTTCTGCTAATTTTCAAGTCATATTCTTCATCTTCTTTATACTCTTTTTTAATATAGGGAAGTCTCATTTTATCTTAGGTGAGAGGTTCCTTTGAGGGAGGTCCCAGTCTCTGTTATGTCTCTGAATCTTTCTCTTCAAGGTGAGATTGCCATTTCCCCTCCTCACTCTTTTGCATTGAAAGTTAAATTTATCGTGGACTCAATGATTAAAAGGCAGGGGTAGAGATCAAAGGTAGAAATATTGAGATCAAATGCAAAAGAATTTGTGAAATAAGGATCCCAAAAGATGATGGGGGGCTTCATCCCCTGACAAGGGAGAAAAAGATTGGCCATGGCTAATAGTTAATCATGTTGTCCAACTTCTTTGCACTTGTACCTATTCCCAATCATATTCAATTGTCAATTTGTTCGGATGACCTTGGTGTGGCCGATTGTTGTCCTTTGTCTTGTGTGGTTATGTGGTTGGTTCTTCTTATTCCCTGATGGTTATCTTTTTGTTGTCTTTTGGCTAAAGTTTGACTAACTTTTCATTGTTGATTCATGAATTGTTATTTTTGTTGGATTGTGTTGTTAGTATATCTTTATTTCAACCTTTTTGATTAATCTTTTTTAACCTTATTGTGAGTTGCATAATTCCATCAAAATATTCATTTTCAGTCCCATCATATATTCATTGCGTAATTTTTAAAAAAAAGCACATCCACTTTAAAAATATCATTTATCAATATAATTAATATGTTCATTAAAATTTAAAAATGAATAAATAACCCAAAAAGAAAAAAAGAAAAAAACACGCACTTTTTCTCTCTCTCTTTTCAATTTTAAAGTGATGTGAAACATTTTTCTACTTCACTTTTTTTCCCTCGTTTTTTTTTCTAATCATAATATATATGTGGTGAGACCTTTTATAAAATGGATTCGTTTTACTTATTGAATGACAAATTCTGGTTTGTGAGTTGAACTTCACCCACTTTTACAACTAAAATCGGTTACAAGTCTTTTTTTAAAAGTTTGACCGAAATTAATATTGGACCCACTCGAAGAATTTTTTTTTTTTTTTTTCAAATAATGTTAGGGAAATTGTGTAAATAAATGAAGTTATTTTCATTGGTAGATGAGAGAGATTGGTTTGTGACTTGGGCTTCATTAAGTGTTATTTCATATATTTTTTTTTTAGTGTTTATTTGTCAAGGATTGGTTTAGATTAAGTATCATTTAATTTTTTTATCGATTTTTTGTGGTCTTGATTTTTATTAGAAGTATTATATAAGTTTTTGGGTTTATTTGTTAGTCTTAGATAAGTCATAGTGTACTCATCTAATTTGTCTTATCTTATTCATTTTTAGCTATTAAATATTGATTCATATATCAATAGAATTTTAATTTGAATTCAATTGTTTATAAATAACAAGTTTTATTTTTCATTTAAACATTTAAGAATATAAGAGTTATCAATCGTATAAAAACACACAATAATGATCAAGCAATAATTAGATAACTTATTATCATAAAAATATGGTAGTTTGCTTCGAAACACTTTTGATGCACAATTATGGTTCTGTCTATGTTATGCAATTTACATTTCATAGATTATTTCTTTTACATAATTTTTTTCAACATCACTCTTCCCATCTTTAGGGGCATAATCCACTAACAACTAGTTAGTGAATACTAGAAACCAACTCTTATCAAAGGCCCCTAAAATCATTTTTCCCCTTTAAAGTCTTTTGATGTCACTTGTACAATAGAGCTATAATAGAAAAAGAAATAAGTTAGGTGTTGGAGTCACATAGGTGTCAAAGTGCACATATTGAAGTGAGAAAATAAAATATTAAAAGCAGGGGAACTTAGTCATCAATTTATTTTGAAGTTGTTTGTCCCCTAATACAAGTGCCTAGGTACCCTTGACACATGTTAATTAAATACAAATTTCACAGCGATGTTGCTAACATGCTAGAAGCATGTTTTCAATTTTAGATTTAAGAAAAAATTTACATCAACAATTTGTCTAAGACACACCTCAAGACCTTATGTGTTTGTCGTACTAGTTGATTTGAAATATTAGTTAAATGCCTTTTATCTTTATTTATTGTATGTATTATTGTCTAATTAAATATAATTTATTTATTAATACAAGTCCTATGTAATTACACCAAGAGGTATAACCTACAGTGGCATCAATGCAGGGAAGGCTCTAATGTTGTGCCTATGAAAAGAAAAACCCAACCAACATTATTTTAACACATCCACTTTTAAATTGTTCGGACCAAAAATAGAGAAATATGAAATATATTCAATAGTAAACCTTATGGGTAAGTGCACGAAGTTAGAGGACAATTTTATGGATATTTTAGGTAATGCGATTGCATTAATAAATAATGTGATCGTGTTATTTAAATTATGGCTTGGTAATTACCAAGCTATAATTTGATCACGTTATTTTAAACAATAATATGATCATATTATAACGTGATCATGTTATTGTTATTTTCAATAATGCAATCATGTTAATAATGTGATCGCATTACCTGTGTTGAAAAAAAAAGAAAAAAAAAACCCAAATGCAAATTTGTCATTTTGCATTCGCATTTTCTTCCTCTCCTCTAGCTTCCGCAATCACATTTAGTGTGAGATAGACAAAAGACTGACATGAAGCTGTTAAATTTGTCCCAAAAAGTTGTTAATCAATGATGTCACCACATAGAAGAGGTAAGTGATAAAAATCTACACTTGTTAACCCTAATTTTTAATTATTTTCATTGTTTAATCATAATTTTTAGTTGTAATTTGTTTGTTTTGAACAACCCATTCTGATAACCCTCCACAAAACCCTCTTGTTCCTCCTCCTATCCCTCCACCTAACCCTCCTACAGTTCCATAAAACCCCACTAGTAGTCAGGGGATTTTAATTGATAGCATTATGGGAAATAAAATTGAAATTGAATAATTAATTGGGAGAATGAGGGATCCCACTTCCACCAACCGTCATTGCACCCAACTAGCCAATTCCCTAGAGACATTATTAGGTCAAATTGACAAATGGAATTCATATAGGGATAGTTGTAGGGCTTATTATGTTAATAAATTGTCAGCTCTTGAGATCAAGAATAAAGAAATATCAAAATCCTCCATTTTTAACCTATTCATTGACCCATCCACCAATGCCCCATTTCCCATAACTGCTAAATGTTTTCCAATCCATCATTACGTACATAATATAATCACAACGAATTTTTGGGATCGATGGTGGATGGTGTTTGACTATCAACCATGTAACAACCATGAGGTCTCGTCGTATTTTCAGACCAGGGTTGATCAAGGTATAGGCCCTACCTTTCCCTCTTTGATGACTAGTGGAGAACTGTGGAGCATTTGGCTAGATAAAGTTTAAGACTAAGGACAACTGAGATCCAATAGCCTTAACTTCTTGAAAATAAATAAATTCCAAGGTATCTCTTGAATGTCTAAACTGTCTCACAATTGGTTTTCTATCAAGGGATTCCAACCCTCTCACATTCCAACTTACAACCAGGGGGGGAGAAGGAGGTCAATTAGATTTACCATGGGGCTTAACCCCACTATTATACAATCTTGTAAAACAGTCCAGGGCTTTTTCCTTCCCCTTTTTTTTGAAGGAAGGGTCATGGTTGCTGTGAGGGGACTTTTTTACTAGTTTTTTTTCTTTAGGCGTAGCATGTTCCATCAGTGAGGATCCTGCATCTATTATAAGTCTTTTCCTCCTCCTTTAGACATCTAGTTTTTAGCTCCTAATGTGTCCTTGGGAGATAAGGGATCACCATCTGAAATGTCCATCTTTGATGTAGATTTATCAACTTTTCCTTTTTCTGAGGAGATAGCCATAGGGGAAACCTCACTAGCAATATTGTCAAGCTTGTCCACAGGTAAGCTATAAGAGATAACATTGCGTAGGACAGGGGTTTCAGTTATAATAACCACATATTCCTTGGAAGAGGGTCCAACAGGGTCTTCTATTCAAGAATGACATCATCTAAATTGTTAGGCACGCAATTGATTACGTCAGGCGAGGGAATCAAGTTGTCAACAAAAGGCTACAAGGGGCATTATATTAGAGATGTAGGGGAGGAGTCATCTAGACCCCGCTCATTTTCAATCTCAGAGCCAACCATTCTAGAAGCATCAATATGGAGGGTATTGTCTTTCAATGGTACACTATTGAAAAGGGGGTTTTCATAAACCTGTAAGTCATCAAACACAAAATTATTTTTCGGGTCAACTTTCTCTTTTTGTTTATTAGGTAAATCAACCTGATTAACCAACATAGATCAATTTTTGTTAAGACGGCCATCTTTTTAAAAAAAAAAATAAACATTCAGATCACCCAATCCTCTAAGAGCACAAGTATGGGACTTTCCCTTAATTTTAAAATTGAAGGAATCTAAGAAGAACTCCAAGAGCTTTAAAGATATTAAAACCTTAACATTCATATTGATAAGAAAACATCTGATATCCTCAATTCTCAGTGCTTCTCTGAGGGGTTTCAACACCTGTGGTATAAAATTCCATAGTTGTATTGGCACTACTTAAATATCAACCCATTTGGGAGCAGTTTTAAAAGTGAGGACATTGTAGTTCATTTTTGAGCTCCATGGGATAGCTTTAAAAATCAACTGGCCAACATTCCACAAGGGTTTACTGATAGCTCTACATTTCATATTAGAATTATTAAACAAAATCATAAACACCCTTTCCTGAATCATCCGACAAAAACTAATATACAAACACAGATATTTATCCCAAATAGAGTTGAGCCAATTATTAAAAAAATTCCTAGAAGGGAGAGAATTCTTGTTTAAACAAACAAAAAAAATCCCTACATTTTTTATCTTGATTTCCTCATGTTGTAGGTCGGTTTCCATGGAATCATTCAGAACATAGTCAAGGTCTTAGTAGGGTTAGGTTGCTTATCGATTTGGTCTTCACTTCATTGTTGCTTTTCATGCTCTTTACTACATGCCACAAATTCATCTCCTTTCGATTGCTTAGCTATTTCTTCCTGTCGTATAATTTCACTAAACAATTTTTTCGGCACTGCAGGCGCTTCCACTTCAACCTGAGATGGGCCAAAACCACTACTTTTATGATTGCACATCTTATCACTTTGCATAAAATCGCCTAATTCATTAAGACCACCATGTTTCTCTTTCTCCACACGCTCAAACCCATAAAATCTGGGGGTTTCCATAAACCATTGCAATTAATACATGCCCTTTTAAAATAATAAGCGCAAAGGAAGAAAATGTTACCAAGGCAAGCTATTTAGAGAAAGCTTGAAGCACCATTAATGAAAAATGACTCTTCATCTCCTCATTACAGAGCTCCAATCTTCTCCTCTCTCATGTTAGATTACTCTTTTTCACACAATATAATGACTTATATATATTTTGTAAAGATAAAATTGATGCGAATGGTAGCAGAGTCGCTGTAAATAATATTTAAGACACCCAAAAATTCTTTCATACAATTTATTCTTCTTCTCGTCTATCCTACCTAGATGTTCTTCAATTTTATTCTCAAATTACATTCTACCTGATGTAATTCTACCTGATATTCTCTTCTGTAGATATCCACTGCAACAACGTGGGCACGCAGCACATTGTGCATAGCAATGTAAGGCTCTGTTGAAGATTTCCCTGCATTGCAACTCCCAAATGGGTCTGAGCACCTGCATGGAGGATACTCCCCTATGTCATACGCACTGATTATGAAGATGTTGGCCTCATTGAAAGTGGTCCAATATTTCACTCTGTTGCTAAACATTCTGAAACATGCTTCTACATACTGTGCAAAATCATCTCTGCAAAAGCTGAAAAAAATTTAAAAAATTCAGGTGAATGAGTTAAAAGCCATTGCACAAGAATAAAAAGAAGCAGAGCATAACACGGGGTGTTACGCAATGCGTGGATTTAGCCAACTCCCATATTGGTCTTCTAAGCCCTGTGGAATGTCATAGTGAGAAAGCATCACAAATGGATGGATCCATGTCACAAATAACAAACCAAATCTTGGAAAATTCCTCTTCTACACCAAATTAATACGGGTTGTAAAGGAAGAGAAAATGTAAAGATGAATGCCTTTGCTAAGAAGCTCATTGATCAGATCAGTGTAGTATTTGACTCCAAGAGGGTTAATTTCTCCTCTACCCTCTGAAATACAGAGTTACAGAATTAACAAAGATTATAAGCAATTAATTATATGTTAGCACCTTAAAAGTTCCCCCTTTAAAAACTGCCCAGATGATATTCCCAATTTTAATACCAAAAATAATGTATATTACACATAATATTTGACTCCAAAGGGTTGATCTCTCCTACCCCTGAAATAGACAGAGTTGAAGCTCATTGATCAGATTATTGTAGAAGTTAACAAAGATTATAAGCAAATAATGAACTTTCAATTGTTTTATTTTCATGTAAAAGAAAATTCAGAGAACCTTTAAAAGAAATTCTCAATCTTAATAAAGAAAACAGAGGATGTTACATATGTTAACGCCATAAAAGTTCTCCCTTTTAAAAATTGTCCAAAGGATACACCCAATCTTAATACCAAAAAGAGCCCGGGTCATCTTTGCCTGCGGCCGTATAATTTGAGCAATTCCAGTAGAAAAATATATGAACATTACTTATGAGGAAAAATGCGCGACCAAGCAATGGAGAACCTGTACACTTCCACTCCGATTTCCGACATTATTTCCACATCTTCCTGCAATTTTTACAGGACAAGAAAATTGGTATAAACTTAATCTTATAATGAAGTTAAACGGTGTGTGTTTGATATCGTACTTTATAGCGATGATATTGATCGTTTGCGATGTCCCGTTTGTTCCATCCTTAATATTTTCTGCAAATATAATTCTCAACTCTAACAATAGAGTAACGAGTTGCTAATAAACAGGTATAAATTGAAAATAACTGCAAATTGATATCAATACCGGGGATATGCGAGAAGACGTCCCAATTGCTGAGTCCCTTTCCATCTTCGTCATACGCTCCTTCATACTAGAGACATATTCACACAAATTTAAGCATTTTATGCAAATCTGTGATAGGCAGAAGAAATCTGTAATACTTACCTGATAAGCAGAAGAGGCCACGCCAAATAAATTTTTTGATGGAAACGCTTTCCGACGAAATTATTAGGTGCTCCGGCCAGCAGTTGCACTCCCGGAAAAGGAAATTAATACTATGAAACACAGTCTTTTGGGAAGCCATTGAAGGCAGTTCCAGCGTATTGACAGCCCGCGGCACTTGTTTGCCCAAATATTTATATAAATTTGAAGGGGTAAAAATACAATTATTTTTAATTTTTTCTAATATTAATAAATATAAATAGTGACGTTAAGCAACCTTTAGATTACTTGATGGGAACTTTTCTTTATCAAATAATTATGTTTGGAATGTTTTGACTGATCCTGTTCTTGGATCGTTAAAATAGTTATACTTCAAGTCACGAAGTGGTTACTATATTGTTACATTATAATAAATTGTCAAATCTTTTAATTATTATTTTTATTGAAAAGTCGGTGGAATTAAAAAATGAGTGGGATAAGGTGCTTTTATAAAGTTATTTTAGTGGAGTCTAAAGTTTCCATTTATTCGTAATAATATTATAAAATTTCAAAAACAAAATTTGATCCAAAAAAATGTTCAGTTTTTAAAAATAAAAAATAAATAATCAAGATGATTAAAATTTAATAAGTAATAGAATCTTTCCAATAAACATAAATAATTAATATAATTAAAATTTAATAAATTATTCAATTAAATAATAGATTAATTTTAAGATGTATTTTACATACTAGAAACAATTGAAAAAGTGTATGATATATTCAAAATATATAATTATAAATGATAGAATGTTTAAAAATCTGTAAAGAAAATATATATATGTGTGTGTGTGTGTATATATATATGTAAACACACATATACACATATATATGAATGAGATAATATGTTAAATTTAAAGTATTATTAGATAAGTTATATTAAATTATAAGTTGTAAATAAATAAACAATAAATATAGTAAAAAAATATAAATATTTAAATAGACAAACCTACATGTCTATATAAATATTATGAAAAAAAATTATAAATTAGAAAAATATTGAAAAATTATAAATACAATATATAAAATTAATAGAATATGAAAAATTAACTAATAAATTAAATAATGTAAGAATAATAAATAGTGTGAAACAGACCTCAAATCAATTAATTAATTAAATGAACGATTATGTCAAATTTTAAAAGAAATACAATATAATTGATTGTTTTTATATTATAGCGTAAATACTCTATAATATAAATATTAGTATTTGATTGGTCAATAATACTTATATGATATGATAAATATAAATAACAAAATGATTAATAATAATAAAGTTAATTAGGAGGACAAACACTTAAATTTTGAAGGTATATTTTGAACAAGGATAATATAAATTTATGTAATATTGAATAGATTAAACATCCATAATATTTTTGAAAAGATTGTGTAATATATTTTTTTGGTATAAAAATAGATTGGATTTTTTCATAATCTTCTAATAAAATTCTTTTATAATCATAAATTGGTTTAAAATTTAAAAGGATATAAGAGAAGCCCTCCTATTTAATTTATTTCTTATAAAATTCTTTCATAACCACAAATCGGTCTAAAATTTAAAAGGATATAAGAGAAGTCCACCTATTTAATTTATTTATAAACTTGATAGATATCATTAATAGTAATTAAACTAGATTCTCAAATTAAAGGTTAAATAATGGCCATTTTATATATTAAAATGTTCTACTAATTTTCAATCCCTGCTCTTTTATAGTTATTTTATATATTAAAATTGTAAGACTGTGCAGTCCATCATTTGACCTTTGATGTTTTGTGTTTGGAGCTATTGCAACAATTATGTGTAATAAATTTATTCGATTAGTACATCTCTTCTTTTTTTTTCATATAGGGAAGCCTCGTTCTCTCTTAAGAGAGAGGTTCCCTTGAAGGAGGTTTGAGACTCTATTATGTCTTTGAAGCTTTCTCTTCAAGGCGAAATTGTCGTTTCTCCTCCTCACTCTTTTGTACTAAAGGTTAAATCTATTGTGGACTCAATGATCAAAAGGTAGGGGCAAAGATCATAGGTGGAAAGATTGAGATCAAACGTGAAGGAATTGGTGAAATAAGGATCCCAATAGATGATGGGGAGCTTCCTCTCCCGACAAGGGAGAAGATTGGCCTTGGCTAATGGTTAATCCTGTTGTCCATCTTCCTTTCACTTGTACCTATTCCCAATCATATTTGATTGTCAGTTTGTTTAGATGACCCTTGTGTGACCGATTTTTGTTCTTTATTTTATGTAATTTTGTGGTTAGTTCTTCTTACTGTCTAGGGGCTACCTTCTCATTGTCATTTGGCTAACTTTTCATTGTTGGTTCAGGGATTATTATTTTTGTTAGTTTGTATTGTTGGTAGATCTTTGTTTCAACCTTCTTAATTAATCCATCTTAACTTTATTTTGCGTTGAATAATTTTATCAAAATCTTCACTTTTACTTATAAACCCACTCACTTTCAAAATATCATCTATCAACATAATTAATATGTTCATCAAGATTTAAAAAACAAATAGATAACCCAAAAAAAAAAGACATTTTTTCTTTCTCCTTTTCTTTTTTAAAGAACGACGTGGGACTTTTTTATACTACACTCTGTCTTTTCTAATGAAAGTATATATCAGTATACATGGTGGGACCTTCTATAAAATGGATTGGTTTGGCTTATTGGATGAGAAATAGTGTAAATAAATGAATTCGTTTTCCTTTTAACTTGGTAGATGAGAGAGACTGAGACTGGTTTGTGACTTGAGTTTCATCCAATTTTATATTCAAAATTGGATAGAAGTTCATTTATAAGAAAAGTTACACTGTAACTAATATAGACTCAGCTTAACATTGAAATTATAAAATAATTATTATACTTTAAGATCGTGAGAATCATGTGCTTATATTTGTCTTTATCGAGATATCTAAAATATCTAGATGTTTAATAAGTGTTATTCATTTATTTTTTTTTAGTATTTATTTGTCGAAGATTATTATAGAGTGTCATTCAGTTATTTTTTTTTTTTCAAATTTACGATCTTGATTTTTATTGGAAGCACCATGAAATGTTTGGGTTTATTTGTTGGTTTTAAATAAGTTATGGTGTACTCATCTAATTTATTTCATTTTATTCGTTTTTCATCGTTACATATCAATTCATATATTAACAAGGTCTTAATTTGAATTCAATTATTTATAAATACACAAGCTTTGTTGTTCATTTAAAAACATTTAAGAATCTAAGAGCTATCAATCATATAAAAATGCATAATAACGATCAAGCAATAATTAGATAACTTATTATCATAAAAATATGGTATTTTACTTTGGAAAACTTTTGGTGTACAACTATGGTTCTATCTATGTTATGCAATTTATATTTCATAAATTATTTCATTTACGTAAAATTTTCAACATCACTTATAATATCCCCAAATGGGAATATTGCTAAAAACACTCACACTTTAATAATTCTAACTCAACAATTAGACTCGAATCTGATATAGTTTGATTTTTGTAATATTAGCTTATACATAATCACAACCATACAACAAAGAGATACAAAACTAATAAAAATTCAACTATAATATTATTGAGTACTGAGATTACAAATATATATATATATATATATATATATATATATATATATATATATATATATATATATATATATATATAAAATAATAAAACATAACAACTGCTTACACAATATCTCCTTTGAAGCACAAATGTAGTTTCTACATCAAACCACCAAAGCCAACCAGAGAGGATCTTTCACCACCGAGACCAACAAACCTTAGAGGGTTTTCATCCTTAAAGATTTATGCACTCCAAGGGTTTCAACCTTAAAAGAGGGATAAGCTGAACCAGGTTCAAGCTTCAAGAATGAACATTAGTTCAATTCATACAATGGGGGGGGGAGGGGGTGTTAAAATCTTTAACATATTTTTTACAAAGGGAGAAGCTCATTATATAGAATTTACAAGAAGAGAAAGAGAAGAGAGAGAGAGAATGAGAAGAGAGAGGAAATATGGTGCCATAGAATAATAACCCATGTGAAAGGTTGCCATGGAATGTAAGTTAGCCAAAAAGAGAGAGATAATTAGCCACCGTCCTTTGTCTTTGTTCCCCACCATCCACATGTTTCTAAAAGGAAACCTCACTCACACATGTGAAAGCAAATTTGGAATAGTACAGTCTTGTCATCTTCTTGCATGTGACCCCAAAGATTCCTAAACAAGATCTAATTAGATTTTGACCCATTAAAAATAGCTTCACATGCCAAAACACTATTCCCTCTTAGAATTTCGCTCCACTTTCCCTCATATAAACTTAAGCATATGTGAGATCCCCCATGGGCCATGCCACATCATCCACAAGTCACTTCCTATGCTACAACATCAGTTGCATCACCTAACATGTCATCATAAATAGTGATAATGAATAGTGTATATGAATAGTAACTCATGAATAGTGACTCCCACACTAATGTTCCTTGACTTCACTCGATTTAGCCTACAGGAACCAAATAGGCTAACTATTTTCTACAAATATATTCATAAGGAAAAAAGTGACATTACAATCTTCTCTTCCCAAAAATTATTTGTCCTCAAGCAATCTGTTTCACTTCAAGAATCCAAACACTACGATCTCAAACAAATCTTTGGAACTCATCACCATGCATTCACTGCACCACTCTGAAAAAATCTAAAAAGTTGGTGCTAAATGCCTTTGTCAACACCTCCAAAAGTTTTGATTTTTTACCAAAATTAGAATAAGTATGGTTGTAGAAATCATCCTCTACATCTAGAAGCACACACCATCCTTTTGCAACACCTCTTCCCGAGTCACAAATTAGAAGATTTTTTAATTCTTGATTAGGATTGTTCCCTCATCTACTTGTAAGAATGCAAAGGGAATCATAGGGTTGCATATCTCTACCTTCTTGCTCAAACCCATATAGGTGATCTGCACATGTAACTTTTGAGTTCTTTTGTAAAACCTCAAAATCAAGTTCCTCTTGGATAACATCAAGCTCATTAGTTACTTGTTTGATTTATTTAAATTTTTCTTCGTTATCTTGCTTCTTTAATTTATCTACATCAGTCTTCCCTTGATCACTCTCTGAGCTGGAATATGACTGCACCTCCTCTAATGAGTGCACATCTACCTCCACCTTAGTCACCTAATTCACTACCTGTGACTCCTTCTTCTTTCTCCTCTTCTAGAAATTGAGAAAAATATGTAAGGTGACTTTTCTCTCTACACAAACACTCATGGCTAGTGGCTCATTGTGTACATTTGCATGCACCACCTCCACACCCAACGCTTCCACCATGGAGACTTTCTCTTTTATTTGGATGTTCTCTTCCCTTGTATGCAAATATCCATTTTATGGTACAAACTCAATCATTGGAAAATTTATAGGTGTTCCTTGAACAAGAAAATCTTCTTCAACTTTTGTTTGGATTGTGGATACCTCTACACTTGCTTGCAATGGTGCCAATTCTCTGAAGTGTGGCTCTGGATCTTTTTTTTGCAACACCTGATTCTGGTGCTTTCCACTCCCATCTCTATGAGCTCTATGCCTTTGTATAAAATTTATATAATCATTAAATGGTAATGTTAACTGTAAATTTGTGTCAAATGTCAGCCAATTCCTCCAAACTTGAGCATGAAATTATTGATCAGTGGGCTCATTAAGTCATTGCATCATTTTTTATTTTCATCTTTGCATCAATACCTCTTCTTTTGAGGGCAAAAATTTGGGTAGCCATCGCCACTCCATGTTCCCTATAGCTCTATCATCAAATAATTCTACAAACATAAGCCCTCATAGGATGGCAAGATCTCGAGCTCTGATACCGCTATAATATTCCCAAATGGGAATATTGCTAAAAACACTCATACTCTAATAATTCTAACTCAACATTTAGACTCAAATCTGATATACTTAGAGTTCTCTGATATTAACTTATACATAATCACAACCATACACAAAGAGATACCAAACTGATAAAACTCCAACTATTATATATATATATATATATATATATATATATATATATATATATATATATATATATATATATATATATATATATATAAAATAAATGCTTACACAATATCTCCTTTGAAGCATAAATGTAGTTTCTACATGAAACCACCAAAGCCAATTAGGGAGGATATTTCATCATCGAGACCAACAAACCTTAGAGGGTTTTCATCCTCAAAGATTTCTTCACTCCAAGGGTTTCATCCTTAAGAGAGGGATAAGTTAAACCAGGTTCAAGCTCCGAGATTAAACATCAGTTCAATTCATACAAAGGGGGGGTTATAATATTTAACATATTTTTTACAAAGGGAGAAGCTCATTTATATAATTTACAAGAAGAGGAAGAGAAGAGAGAGAGAGAGTGTGTGAGGAAAGAAAGGAAAGGTGGCACCATAAAATAATAACCCATGTGAAGGGTTGCCTTGGGATGTAAGTTAGTCAAAAAGAAAGAGATAAATTAGCTACCCTACTTTGTCTTTATTCCCCACCATCCACATGCTTCCAAAAGAACACCTCACTCACACATGTGAGAGCAAATTTGGAACAGTATAGTGTTTTCATCTTCTTCCATATGACCCCAAATATTTCCAGACAATATCTAATCAGCTTTTGACTCATTTAAAAGAGCTTCACATGCCAAAACACTATTTCCTCTTAGAATTTTACCACACTTTATCTCACATCAACTTAAGCATATGTGAGCTCCCCCATGGGCCATGCCACATCATTCACAAGTCACCTCCTATGTTTTATAATCAATTTCATCACCTACCATGTCATCATGAATAATGACAGTGAATTATGCATGTGAATAGTACATTTGAATAGTAATTTATGAATAGTGACTCCCACACTAATGTTCCCTGACATCGCCTGATTTAGCCTACAGGAACCAAATAGGCTAATGATTTTCTAAAAATGTATTCATAAGATAAAAGGGGACATTACATCACTCTTACCATATTCATGGGCATGATGCACTAACAACTAGTTAGTGAATACTAGTAACTAACTCCTATCAAAGGCCCCTAAAATCATTTATCCCTTTAAAGTCTTATGATGTCACTTGTACAATAGAGCTATAGAACAAGAAATATGTCAGGTGTTGGAGTCACTTAGGTGTCAAAGTGCATATATTGAAGTGAGAAAATAAAATATTAGAAGCAGGGGAACTTAGTCATCAATTTATTTTGAAGTTGTTTATCATTTGATACAAGTGCTTAGGTACCCTTGATACATGTTAATTAAATACAAATTCCATAGTGATATTGCTAACATGATATAAGCATGTTTCAATTTTAGATTCAAGTAAAAATTTTACATCAATAATTTATTTAAGACATACCTCAAGACCCTATGTGTTTGTCCTACTAGTTGATTTGAAATATTAGTTAAACACCTTTATCTTTATTTATTGTATTTATATTTCATAATTAAACATAATTTATTTATTAATAATCATCCAATGTAATTATGCCAAGAGGCATAACCTACAGTGGCAGTAATGCAAGGAAGGTTCTAATGTTGTGCCCGTGAAAAGAAAAACCCATCCAACATTATTTTAACACATCTACTTTTAAATTGGTAGGACTATAAATACAAAAATATGTAATATATTCAATATTAAACCCTTATTTTTATTTACATTCTAAGAAATATTTTATAAACTTTTGGGAGCTTCACCAACGAGACTTAACAATCCAACAAGTTCAACCACCCATAAAACTAACTAACAAGTGAAATTAACTTACAAATTATTAATTTAATTCACTAATGGGAGTACCACATAAAGTGAAGCATGCCCCTATACATTTATTTAAATATCAAAACTAAAGTAATACTAAAAACAACAATATAAGTTTTGGATCAACTGACCCAACAAATCCCCTTTGATCAAAAGGGATAAAAAAGAAGATGATCTGGAGTTATGACTATGAAGTCTTACGTAAGTGCAAAAAGATGGGGAACAAAAAAGATCCTATCCATGGGCATGCTTCTCTTGAAAATTGAAAAATCTAAACTTATTTAGATAATTTGAGATGACTACACTCAAAATTTGAAGGTGGTATAAGAACATGAATTGTTTCATTTCAAGTCTAGTTTTTAAAACACTATTTAAAAAAAAATAGATAAGTATAACTATGTAAAATATCTAAAATCTGAAGAGAAACTCTTATTTTTTTTTTTAAAATAGAGTAGATATTTGACCATGTAGCCCTTTATTTTTTTAGCGCGTTTAATATTATTTGAAACCCTTTAATGAAAATTTAGATAAAAGCATCTAGTTTGTGCCCTATAATTTTTTGTAATTTTTCAATGAATATTATTATTTTTATTAATTTTACAAGTAAATAGATCTTGAAAACTGACAAAAATGGATAGTTGGTAGTGCAGCGCCCTTAACTACCTAAAAAAAATGAATTTAAAAAAAAAAAAAAAATACGTGTAGAATTAAAACTAGTTTGTGACCATATAATTTTTTTACATTTAGATCATATATATATATATATATATATATATATATAGTGGCCTGAAAAAGTCATAGTTATAAACCAACATAGATGAAAACTTTAAAATAGTCCAAAAACTAAAAATTTATATATTTGGAAAGAGGAGAGCGTGCTCATCATCATGTTAATAAGTCAATCCTAAGGTTTTAACACCTTCTGAATGTGATATATTATTAAAAAAATACATCTTCTCCCTTGTTATTTTTTTGAATTTGAATCCACTGAAGATCCTAGAAGAAGAGAAAAATCTAAGATATGATGAATCAATAATTTGTTAAGTCAACAAACGACAGATCTATGATATACAATCTAAAACTCAAGTTTTCAAAATAGGAATAATGGTATTCACCTAACATAAAATCTTTGATATCATGTCAAAGTGGGCCACAATCGAGGATCTACTAGATAGAGTCAAATGCACAATGAGATTATTTGTGTGTAGTATAGAAATCAAACATGAGTCAGGAAGAAGGAATTACTTAACAATTGAAAGATTGTAATATTAGCATTAACATCATGAGCCATAAAAACTTTAAGAAGGTACATTATATAGGTAAAATATAAATGTCTTCATTTTCTCATGAATATGGGATTATATTTCACAATTTGACTTAAAAGACACTTAAGCAAGCTAAACTAAACATGTGTAAGAAAAAACTATTAAATAGAATAAAAACCTACACTAACAAAATATACTTACTCGATTGTTGATTCGTGTTGGCCCAATATTTTAGAGCACTCACTATGTAAGAAAAATTATGTATGTAGCCTATTAACTCTAATTTTGATAGTATAATGAAAGTAACTTCCTTAAGTGATACGCTCCTTTCAAGTCCACCACAACTAAATAGATGATCGGGCTCTTAAGTTTCAATAAAAATAAAATCTTAGATGTTTCTAATATACCGTGAGGTACATGGAAACTAAATTCTATGTTTAATATTGTATTATGGCTATGAGTATTGCAAACCTATCACACCATGATGTTTATAAATAAAATACCGCATAGCCCTGCATGATAGTCATTAATTAGTTTGAAAATTGTTGGAACATAGTTTCTAGTAAAAACTAAATAAATACATAATAAAATTTAAAAATCAATATCAAAAAATATTTTACAGCATTTAATAAATTGAAATAAATAGACAACTAACTTTCAATGAAATGTTTGATTAAGATTTGAAATGATAAATTATTAATTTTTACTTAAGATTGAAAAGTAAACAAACAAAATTGTATCAGCGCTAGCCAATGAAGTTGGACACATAGTAAAAAACTATATGGAGCTTATTAATGCAATTTCTAAACACACAATATTATATACATGGTTAAAACTATATTAAGTTGATCAATGCTATTTTCTAGAAAAAGGGTTGAAGATAGAATTGAATCACGTTTGGTAGATATAATTAACTAAAGGAGGTTGAAATTGTCTCATAATTGTATTGTGTTGTTAGATACAGTTGATTAGAAAGTGAAGTCAACAACAGAGTTGTAAATATGATGGTATCGAGTTGTTCAATACAATTGTTGAGAAGAGAATTTAATACAAAATTGTATGGGGTTATTTGATACAGTTAGATGAAAATAAATCTGAAGACAAAACTATATCACATTATCTGATACAATTAATTGAAAAAGATGTAGAAACATAACTATGTCGATCTATTGTATATCATTGGTTGAAGAAAAAAATCATGATGGATCTATATCAACTTGTTTGATACAAGTTTTTGAAAATAAGATTGCTACAAAATTATATCCATATGTTTAATATAGTTGGCTGAAGAGGTGAATACAATGGTAATTTCATGTAAGGTTCCCAAAAATGTATGCAATGGGTTTAAATCAACTTAAAACTATCCTATTTTTAAATCTTTAAACTCAGAGAAGATTAATTAGAGAGAGACAAATGATACTTAATGATTCAAGATATGACCAAATGGATCTGTAAACATGGCAAGAGGATCACCTACAACACAATGTCAAAGGAAAGGGTTCCAAGTCTTTTAAACCAATACCATAATGAAATAACTCTAACTATATATTTGTTTTTAAGTAGTCTAATATGGCTAACAAGAAATGTAAGAGGAAGGGTTAAAAACATCAAAATGGATAAGGAGCCATGGTAGGTAAATGGGGGTCTATTATACTTATAATGGGTAGATGGCATTGTACTTGATTTTTTTTTTATATATTATAGAAGAAAGGTAAAACTAAAAGAGGGATAGAGGTTGGTTGAACCTAGATGGGCGTGCGCTCTATAATCTAGATGATTGTAGATACTCTTCTTTGGCTTGTGAAGATTCCCTACAATAAGAGAAAACTATAAAAGGGTTGGTTAGCTAGGTAGGTTGGATGGATTTCCTAGCAAGCAAGATCTAAGAAGCGTGACCTTTTTAGGAGGTTGTTAATCCACCTTTTGATATAATTTAATGTTGATAAAAGAAAGATTGCATAACACAAATGAAAGTAGTAAATTGAAAGAGACAAATAATTTTCAAAAGAGATGCTTGTTCTAACAAAATAACATTAAGGTAAATGCTAAGATTATTTTTAAAATGTACAAGTCAGGTCAAGTTGTTATGTCTGGTCTATGAGGTGACAGGGGTCAATAAAATAGGGTTTGGTTGGTGGTTAATGGTTGCTGATTTTTCATCAAAAGTGTTCACATAATGACCATCAGTATTCAAGGTGATCATCGATGGTTAGAGGCAACTGTCACTGGTTGGGTGACTATAAATAGTTTGATATCCAACCATTAGTGATCAAGGTGACTGTTGACAGTTTGATAGTTGACCATCAACAGTCAAGATAACCATCAGTAGTTACTATTGCCAGGTTTAGTTAAGGCAAAAGGTTGGATCTACAAGTTTAGAGGTTAGAGGACAAATGGTAGATAGATACAATAGGTTGCTAAAATATGAGAAAGGTAAATGAATACATGAAAATAAATACTTAGCTCATGATAGAAGGTTGTTTGACTTGTTGAAGAGTCTGGAGTAATTTTAATAGAGTAACGACTGGGTGATGTTGGTGAAGTATAGAATGATTTAGGTAGAGTAATGTTACTTTACCTAAAGAATAATTTTGGTAGAGGTTTAGGTCCCTATTGTATTTTTTTTAATAATAAAAACCTACTTTTTTGTGGATCCTCTTTCATGCCTTTTCACCTCCTACTCCCCTCCTTTTATAGGCAAAGAGAGATGGAGGTAGAAGGATCCATAAAAATGTTTAGTTAATGGTTTTAAGGCTTTATGATGCGTTAGTAATGGAGAAGGTAGATTCTATATAGGATTTTGCTATGTTAGATGAACATATCTAGAGTTTTTTTTGTTAGATGGGGAAAACCTAACCATTGATGGTCATGGTGCTGACTGTCAATGGTCAGAGTACTGACCATTAGTAGTCGAGGGTCAGAGGGTGAAGGTTCAAAGGTTAAAGGGTTAGGTTTGGTCAAGGTGGGTTAGAAGGTGAGTTGGGAAATAGGTGTTTCAACTCAGGTTTATGGTCAAAAGGGTGTGAATGGTAGGTTGGGCATTCAGGGGTAATTTGACATCTAGAACTGTAGTGTGTAGTTTTCTAGTGTCTACATTTTGCCCCTTTTATCATGAAATTTATATCAATAAGATGTAAACAAATTAATTATGGGTCAAAGGTTTGGTCATGGTGGGTTAGAAGGTGAGTTGGAAAAAATATGTTTCAACTCGAGTTTGTGATCGAAAGGGTGCAAATGCTAGGATATGCATACAGGGGTAATTCAACATTTAGAACTGTAGTGTGTTGTTTTCTAGTGTCTATATTTTGTACCTTTTTGTTATGCAGTTTGTATCAATAAACTATTAAAAAAATAGATTATGGGTCAAAGGTTTGGTTTCCTCAAGTATGGGAAGATTCGATCCCCCTCAAATCAGGAGTTGATGAGGTGAAATAGAATCAGATTCAAGTTTGATGAGTGGTTATGTAGGTGAAAAGGTTTGGTGATAAGGGTGGTAGGTGAGGTTGGACATTAAGGCACAAATATGCATAGAAAATGTGACTAAGTGTGATAGTTGAGTGTTGTGTTGTGGAGCCTATTTTTAAATTATAATGTATTTTCAAATACTGTACAATTTAAATGTACTGTACACTTTATATGTATTAGGAAACCATTTTGGGTTGACTTTGCCCATGGTTTTGGTACTCATTATTTTGTAATACCACTTTGTTGATGTATTATGTATAGATAGATATTTCATAGGTAATACATCATGAGAACAAGGGTTTGACAAGGAAGAACAGAGTGTGTGAATTCAGGTGCAAATTTAAGAGCATTTGTTGAGCATAGATCTAAATAATATTTATGTATTGTAATTATGAAGATAGATCTAAGAGTGATGGTACTCTGGTGGCTTGTAATAAAATCTGAGCAAGTGTTTCTTTGTAGATGTAGCCCACATTGGGTGAACCACATTAAATTTGGTCTTATTATTGTGCATATTTATTTATTTTCTTTATGCATCTCTAATCATATCTATTATTTAGATTTTGTGAAATTATTCTACATCATTTTTTATATTTATTCCTAACAACTAGTATTAGAGCTTCAGGCTATATTTGTTAAAGTGTTGAATCATAGGAAGGGTTATTAGTTTAAGTGGGAGCTATGGCTGATGATCTCAAATCAAAGGTTGAAAATTTTAATGGACATAACTTTGATCTATGGAAGATGCAGATGGAGGATTACCTCTATCAGAAGGACCTTCATATTCCACTGGGAGGAAAAGTAAAGCAACCAACGAGTATAACAAATGAGGCTTGTGAGCTGCTTAATAAGAAAGCACTTAAGGCCATTAGGTTACGCCTTACATCTTTGGTCACATTTAATATATCATAGGAGAATACCATAGAAGGTCTCATGAATGCATTAGGGAAGTTATATGAGAAACCCTCTACTTCTAATAAAATATTTTTAATGAAAAAGTTATTTAATGTGAAGATGCCTAAAAATGGCTTAGTTGATCATCTGAATTAATTTAATATGATTATGCGTATGTTAAATTCTATAAAAATTAATTTTTATGATAAATTTAGGGATTTTCTTGTTTTGTGTTCCTTACCAGAGAGTTATAATAGCTTGGTAATGGCTGTGAGTAACTTGGTCTCTAATAATGCCACGTTGAAGTTTGAGGATGTCATAGAAGTAATCCTTAGTGAGGAAATATGACAGAAAAGCTCTAGGGAGACTTATAATTTAGGTAATGCTTTAGTAGTGGAGAGTAGAGGGAGATAAAATTTTAGAGGAAAAGGAAAGCGTGAAAAGTCAAATGGTCCTAGAAGGTCAAATCAAGGGCCAGGATGGTATGTTGGCACTGTGGAAAGACTAGAAATGTGAAGAAAGATTGTTCATCTCTTCAAAATAAGAACAAAAATCAAGAAGACACCAAGGATGTGAATGTAGAAACAAGAAATGTTTGTTAGGATGCATTAATTCTCTCCATTGATAATATTGCTAAGTCTTGGGTTTTAGATTCAAGATCTTCTTTTCATTCTACACCATATAGGCATTATTTTATTGATTATGTTCAAGAGGATTTTGGACATGTTTACCTTGGTGATGATGAGCTTTGCAACATAGTAGGAAAAGGAAGTGTTTAAATCAAGATGAAGAATGAGATCACTTGGCCACTAAAGGATGGTAAGCATGTACCTAAGTTGAGATAGAATTTGGTATTTACAGGATAGTTAGGTAGTGAAGGTTGTATGGTGACATTTACAATAGATTATTAGAAGGTGATCAAGGGTGATCTTGTGGTAGCAAAAGGTAATAAGGGTGTACCCTATATTTATCAAGTAGTGTTGATTATTGTAATTTAGTTACTATAGATGCAGATGCAAATTTATGGCACAATAGGCTTGATCACATGAGCCAAAAGGGTATCCAAATTTTGAAGGATCAATTGCTTGGATTGAAAGGGTTTGATTTAGATTTTTGGGAAGACTGTGTGTATGGAAAACAAAAAGGTTAAAGTTTCTCAAAGTTGGACCTATGAGGAAGGAGAATAAGCTGGATTTGGTTCATTTAGATGTATGGGGGTGGCTCAAGTATCTTTTATTGGTGGGCCATCTTATTATGTCACTTTTATTGATGATGCAACTAGGAAAGTTTGGGTGTATGGAATTTGGAGAAAATTTGATATGTTTGATACATTTAAAAGATGAAAAGCCTTGGTTGAGAATGAAATAGGTCTCAAATTAAAATGTTTTAGGTCAGATAATGGTGGGGAATATTGCAGTAATGTATTTTTTGATTACTATTCAAGGAATAGAATTTGTAGATAGAGGATAGTTCTAAAAAATCTACAGTAGAATGCAATGTCAAAAAGGATGAACAAGACTATCATGGAGTGTGCTAGGAGCATGAGGTAGCATGTAGGAATGCCTCTTCAATTTTGGGTAGAAGCAAATAAACATGGTTGTATATCTAATAAATAAAGGTCCTCCATCTGCTTTGGATGGAGGCATTCCTGAGGAAGCTTGGGTGCAGCTCACGTATCTTCTATTAGTGGGTCATCTTATTATGTCACTTTTATTGATGATATAACTAGGAAAGTTTGGGTGTATGGAATTAGTAGAGAATATAATGTGTTTGATATGTTTAAAATATGGAAAGCCTTGGTTGAGAATGAAACAAGTCTCAAATTAAAATGTCTCAGGTCAGATAATGATGGGGAATATTGCAGCAATGTATTTTTTTATTATTGTTCAAGGAATGGAATTCATAGATAGAAGATGGTTTCAAAAACTCCATAGTATAATGGAGTGTTAGAAAGGATGAACGAGACTATCATGGAGTGTGATAGGATCATGATGTTGCATGCAAGACTACCTCTTCAATTTTGAGCAGAAGTAATAAACATGACTTTATATCTGATAAATAGAGGTCCTCCATCTACTTTGGATGGAGGCATACCTGAGGAATCTTGGTCTGATAAGAAAGTTGATTATTCATTTCTTATAATATTTGGTTTTTAATCCTTCTATCATATTGATAAGGATGATATGACCAAGTTAGAGGCTAAGTCTAAAAAATGCACCTTTATTGGTTATGGTGAGGATGACTTTGGTTTCTGGATTTGGAGTCTTAAGAACAAGAAAATATTTAGGTCTAGGGATGTTGTATTTAATAAAATATTCATGTATAAGTAATAGTTGTAGGATCAAAAAGAGGATTCAAGAAAAGAGTACACAGTACTGAAGGACATTGCAGATGATAAAATGTCCAAACAAGCAGTTTAGGCACCTACTCCATAAGAACCCCAAACTCCTATGGTGAGAAGGCCTTCTAGGGTAAGAAATGAACCTGAACATTTTTATCCATCTCTTAATTATTTATTACACACTAAAAATGGAGAGCTAGAGTTTTTTGAAGAATAAATGCAGGTAAATTTCAAGAAGAAGTGGGAGTAAGCTATGGATGAGGAGCATTAGTCTCTCAAAGAAAATCAGACTAGGGATTTGTTGAAGCCACCTGAAGGTAAGAGAGTATTACATAACAAATGGGTGTATAGAGTTAAATAAGATGGAGGCAAGAAAAGGTACAAGGCCCGGTTGGTGGTAAAAGGGATTGCACAGAAGAAGGGAATTAATTTCAATGATATTTTTTTCTTAGTGGTAAAGATGACTTTTATTAGGATTGTTCTTGGGATAGTGTAAATGGAAGACTTTCACTTAGAGAAAATGGATGTGAAGACTACTTTCCTTCATGGTGATTTGGAGGAGGACTTGTATATAGAGAAACCATAGGGATATGAGGTCACAGGGAAGAAGAATATGGTGTGCAAATTGAAGAAGAGCATATATAGCCTGAAACAAGATCAATGATAGTGGTATATGAAATTTGATAGTTTTATGATGGATCAGGGATACTCCAAGTGTCATCAAACCATTTCATATATATCAACAAATTTCATGATGATGATTACATTATCCTTTGTTTGTATGTGGATGACATGTTGGTTGTAGGTAAGAACATGCAAGAAATAAAGGTACTCAAAGAACAACTTAGTAATTCCTTTGCTATGAAGGATTTGGGAGTAGTAAAATAAATCCTTGGTATGAGAATAACTCAAGACAGGAAGGAACAAAAGCCAAATTTATCCTAGAAAGAATACATCAAAAATATCTTAGAGAGGTTTAATACATTTGATGCTAAACCAGTTGCGACTTGTTTGACAGGTCATTTCAAGTTATCAAAGGATCAGTGTCCCAAGATAGAGGAGGAGAGATTCCAGATGTCACATGTACCTTACTCATCAGCTATTGGTAGCTTGATGTATGCCATGGTGTGTACTAGGTCAGATATTACCCATGTAGTGGGAGTAGTAAGCAACTACATGAGTGATCAAGGTAGTGAAGTAGATTCTTTGATATTTAAGAGGGACCATGGAGACAATTTTAAGATATGGTGGATTGGAAACCAATTTGCATGGTTATATAGATTCAGACATGGCTATAGATTTAGACAATAGGATATGTATTTACTGTAGTTGACACAATAGTGAGTTGGATTTCACAGCTATAAAAATTTGTGGCTTTGTCAATCACAGAGGTTGAGTATGTTACTTCCATAGAGGCAAGCAAAGAAATGATCTGGTTATAATAGTTGTTTGAAGATTTGGGGCATAAGTAGGAGAAAGGGAAGCTATAATGTGATAGTCAGAGTGTTATACATGTAGCAAAGTACTCTGCTTTCCACTCTAGGATGAATCATATATAGTTGAGGTACCATTTCATCAGGATAGCTTTGGAGGAAGAGAATTTGAAGCTAAAAAAGATTCATATCAGTCAAAATCCTGCAAACATGATGACCAAGGTGGTCACAAGGGAAAAATTGAAGCTATGTTCAGTTTTGATTGGCCTTCATAATTGGTAGTGAAGGGTTGAGAAGCCCGCTCAGAGGAAATTAGTCACCAAGTGGGAGATTGTTGTGTTGTGGAGCCTATTTCTAAATTATAATGTATTTTCAAATACTATACATTTTAAATGTATTGTACACTCTATATGTATTCTTGTCTAGGTTTGGGGGTGGTAACCCTCAAAAAAAATTTGGGACCCCCTTTAATGGGAAACAATTTTGGGTTAACTATGCCCATGGTTTTTTTATCCATTATTTTTTAATACTGATTTGTTGATGTATTATGTATAGATATATATTCTGTAGGTAATACATCATGAAAAAAAGGGTTTGAGAAGGAAGAACAAAGTGTGTGAACTTAGGTGTAAATTCATGAGGGTTTATTGAGCATAGCTCCAAATAATATTTGTGCATTATAATTGTGAAGATAAATCTAAGAGTGATTGTACTCCGGTGGCTTGTAATAAAATATGAATAAGTGTTTCTTGGTGGATGTATCCCACATTGAGTGAATCACATTAAATATGGTCTTCTTATTGTACGTGTTTATTTCTATTCTTTATGGATCTCTAATCATATCTATTATTACAATTTTGTGAAATTATTCCAAATCAATTTCTATATTCATTCATAACATTGAGATCGTGCATAGACTAAGTTGTCAATGTTGGTTAAAATAAAAGGTCAGCTCTAGAAAGACAAGTGATAGGCTAACTAAGCCCCCACATTAGGCATAGTTGATTGGGTTACTCTATAAGTCTCCTAGACAAGATTAGTGTCTCACAGGTATCCAAGGTAAGAAGTGATCCTAGGAAGACACAAAATGGTTGTTTTTGCAAATTCAAATGTTCAACATGGCAAGGTAATCGATACGGTCAAAAAGGACCAAGGCAAGGTCATTGTAAAATATGTGAATTTTTGGGACAAAATAGGCCAACGTCGAGGTGGATGTGGTCGAATGGTTAGTTGGTTAGTTGGAGATAGTGTTCTCCAATGGTTCATGATTGGTTTGTAGAGAATAGGTGTTCTCTGAAGGTTGGTTAGTGGTGTTCAAATGGGTTGTCTCAATTTGATATACCAAAAAGGTTTGGTGGATAAGGGTAATCTTCAAAGTTTGGGGGAGAAGGTGACTCCCTAATGGTTGGTGGTGTTTCAAATGGGTTACCCCAATTTGATTTTCCACTTGGTTTAGTTGGGTAAAAGGTTTGGTGGATAAGGGTAATCTCCAATGGTTTGGTTAAAGGAGAAGCTGATCTCTAATGGTTCATGATAAGGTGGGTTAGTTGGTGGTGTTCAAATGGGTTACTATAATTTGGCATACCACTTGGTTTGATTTGGTTGAAGGTTTGCAAAAAAAGGTAATCTCCAAATGTTAAAGTTTTTCAAAGAAAGGTAATCTCCAAACTTTGGGGGAGAATGTCACTCCCCAAATAGGTTCACTGATTGGTTAGTTTTAATGACTCAAAAGGGGGAAGACACATCTTCCTACGTGGTCATGCAAGTATAAGGAGAAGGCTAAATGATCTAATTGATAAAGACCATGATGGCAAGATGGGTGGGATTATGAACATAAATCCCTATAATACTTTTCTTTTTTTTAGTTTGATGGTTAAAAAAAGGTAGCTTGATCACATGGTGCCAAGTAAGCTCAAAAATCCCTTAATTTATGGAGGACAAAAGGGGAGATGGATGATAGGTATTGGTTGATAGGTAGGGTAACCTTATTATGGTGATGTCTTACCCTTATGTACGTGACTTAGGAACTATGATAGACAAGTCCATGTCATATGCTAGGTGTAGATTGATCGATGCAGGAAGTCTACTGATGATGTTATGAAAATTGATTATAACTTTCTTGAGATTGATTGGTGTTTGATTTTGATATAAGGTCTTTTTATTGCTTTATTTTGATAGGTTTAGAAATTTGATCGATACAGGAAGCTTCAATTGATTTTTTTTGACAAATTTGACTTAGCCATCCTTCAGGGGAGTGATCTAAGTATGGAATTGTTCATGTTTGGTCTCTATCCTTCAAGGCAACAGTCTATCTTTTTAAGAAAATTTTTAGATTCTGAGTAGCTATCCTTCTAGGGATCAGTCTATGCGCTAGAGATATTTGACTCAAGTGATATTTTGGTATCCCAAATTGTTTATATGTTAGTTTAGACATGGACTATCTATATAGACTTAGACATTTACCTTTATGGAGGTAAAGCCATAGCACAAGGAGGTTGATGATGGGTAAAATAGGTGGTTTAAGTGATAAAGACCATGGAAATTTATCTTAAAAAGGTTAGAAATTACCATGAAAATCATACCATGGGTAGATTCGTGGTATCCATGCTTAGGATTAGGCTAAGGTTGTGATAGATAATCACATGATCCTATTTTTAATTGGTTATCCTAAAAGATAAGGAGATGAATGTGATTGAGGACAAGGGATGAGCTTAAGTTAGACACAAGATGAGAAGGAACTTAGTTTTACCAATGAACAAGCCCACAAATTTAAAATCATTTGAGGAGGTTGAGGTTCTGATGTGCCCCAGATTTATGCTTGCGTAAATGATTGATGTCAATCAGGAGAGTAGATCTCCCCTAGTTACTTTTTGACACTTGATTAGGCATGGAAAATATTTAGATTAACAAAAACGTGAGGTTGGTTAGGTGATAGTTTGGTGGAGAAAGGTAATCTCTAATGGTTGGGGGAGAAGGAGACTCCCAAATAGGCCGGGTGGTGTCCAAATGGGTTGCCCCCAATTTGGTAAACCACTTAGTTCAAGTTGGGTTGATGGAGAAGGTACTCTCTAATGGTTGATGGAGAAGGGTAATCTACAATGGTTTGTTGGGTGGTGGAGAAGGGTAATCTATAATTGTTGGGGGATAAGGTGACTCCCAAATAGGTTAATGGAGAAGGGTAATCTCCAATGGTTGGGGGAGAAGGTGACTCTCAAATAGTTGGCCCAAAATGACTAATGTTAAAGTCATTTGGTTGGTTGGTTGATAGGTTTGGTTAATAGTTTGAGGCAAAAATGCAAAGGTTTAGTTTGGTTAATTGTTAAGGTATGGTTTAGGTTGATAAATGGTCAAAGCCTTATGGAGGAAAAGTTACCCTAGTTTTCTCTTTCCATGGATGGTCAAATATGGGAAAATGATCCCAAGGTGAGGTGTTGATTAATAAGAGGGTTTAGAAGGGGTGAATATGACTTCATCCACCTCCCAAAAGGGGTTATTATTTGTTAGTTATTATTTGTTAGTAGGTCAATTTTGTAGGTGGTGGTTCAGGTGGGATTTCTTATATTGCATCAAGGCTAGGAAAATGATATTGGACTTGATTTTGGTAGGTTAGGGTAGGTTTGACAACACTATCCCAAAATAAAGGTAGGTTAGACAAGAGTGTCCAATTGTCCCAAGAAGGGAGCTTGGGTAAGGTAAGGGTAGGTTGGAAAGGTTTATTTGATTTGATGGGCTAGTTTTGGTTTGGGTTGATAAATGGTAAGGTTGAGTTGATGGTGTGTAATGTTGGGTTGATGATAGCTAAAGATAGGTTAATGGTAGGTGAGGTAGGGTTAATGGTTGGTAAGGTTAGGTTGATGATACATAAAGTTACGTTAATGGTAGGTAAGGTAGGGTTATTGGTTGTTAAAGTTGGGTTGATGGTTAGTAATGTAGGGTTGATGTTAGGTTCCACAAAATTGGTAAAGGGAAGATGTAGTTTGGTTGGTTCCACATGGGTGAGTGGAAGAGGTTGATTGGTTGGTTCTACATGGGTAAGTGGAAAAGGTTGATTGGTTAGTTCCACATGGGTGAGTGGAAGAGGTTGATTGGTTGGTTCCACATGGGTAAGTGGAAGAGGTTGGTTGGTTGGTTCAACATGGGTAAGTGGAAGAGGTTGGTTGGTATTTTTTATTGTGATTTTGAAGGAAAGTTGAGAGGGTTCCACTTGGTTAAAAAGTGGTTGGGTTAAGGTTTGGATTATGGTTTCCTTAGTTATAGGTTGACTAAGAACTAAATCTAGTGGATGGGCCAAGTTATGTTGAGGGCTTTGGTTATTGGTGTGCACAATAATGGGTGAAAAAAGAGGTTCAATGATGGATTTATTGTGATTTTGTAAGCTAATCAATTGGTTTGATGAGGTAAGTTGGTTTGATAGGTTTGGTTGAGTTGATAGGTTGGGTGGGTTTGATTTCTTGGGTAAGTTGATAAGTTGGTCTGATAGTTGTTGGTTGGATAGTAAAGAGGATAGACCAAATCTTGGTGTTAAGATAAAGAGGGCTGCCTCAAATTAGGTTGGGGTAGGTGACCCAATAGTTGATGAGGTTGGATAGGTTGAAATTAAGGTTGGTTATGATAATTTTTAAGTTGGTGTTGATGGGTTGTTGATTGGGTATGATGATGGTTAATTGGTTGTTGATAGATTGTTGGTTGGTTGTAGTTGAGATTTGATTGGTTATAGGTGAGGTTTGGTTAGTCATGGGTACTAGAAATAGATGACTCTACTTTGATTATCTGATCCATTAACATTGTAATCGGCTCGTGTGGTAGTTGATAGTTTGTTGGTTGGTTGTAGTTAAGGTGTGATAGGTGACATGTAGAGTTTGATTGATTGTGGGTGAGATTGGGTTGGTTTTTGATGAGTTTAGGTTGGTTGTAGGTAAGATTAGGTTGGTTGTAGGTAAGGATAGGAGCACAAGTGGCTCATGATGTAAGGTATCGCTCTAAGGTGAGATGGTTGTTCTCCAAGATCCTAGAAAAGTTAGGATCTCTAGGAGAGAATATAGGTTGGTTCCCCATTGGACAAGGTAATGAAGGCAAGATGGTGGAAGGTAGGTTTCTGAAAACTCAAAGAGAAGACAATAAAAAAGGTCAAAAAGATAAAACGCACACTAAAGTACATTAAGTCCTACCCCCTCACTTCACACACCACAACAATAAGGGTGTCAAGTGCTTAGCTAGTATATACTAATTTTTAGAGTTTAGACTCAACTAGAAAGCTGAGTTTTGGTTTCTCTTCTTAGTAGTGAAGCCCAAGTAAGATAGCCAAAGGGTGAAGGTTTACCACTAGGTGATAAAATCCTAGTTGGGCCTTATGTGTTAAGATGTGTTGATTGATAAGTGGTTTGGTATGTGTGTGATAAAGAGGTGAAACTATGATTAATTACTTTGATTTTTATTTAACTAAATGAGCTAAGCATGAAAACAATCAATGTATGCAATTAATTTTATACCCAAAATAAATTTTCAATTTTGTTTTATGAGCATTAAAATAAAGAAGAAAAGGAGACTATATGTAATTAGGGTCCTATGAGGCATGCTATAATGTTTTACTCAAATTTTACTTTTTCTATTATAGAAGAAAGGTAAAACTAAAAGAGGGGTAGAGGTTGGTATAACTTAGATGGGTGTGAAATCCGTAATCGATATAGTTGTAGATAATATTCTTTGACTTGGGAAGATGCCCTACAATAAGAGAGAACTACAAAATGGTTGGTTAGTTAGGTAGGTTAGGTGGATTGCCTAGAAATCTAGATCTAAGAAGCATGAGCTTTTTAGGAGATTGTCAATCCACCTTTTGGTACAAGTTAATATTCATAAAAGAAATATTGCATAACATAAATGAAATTAATAAATCGAAAGAGATAAATACTTTTCAAAACATATGTTTTTTTTAACAAAATAACATTAAGGTAAATGCTAAGTTTATTAAAGAAATGTTTAGGTTAGGTCAGGTTATTGTTTATGGTTTGTGAGGTGATAGGGGTCAAGAAAATAGGGTTTGGTTGGTGTTTAATGATTGTTGGTTTTTGGTCAAAAGGGTTCACACAATGACCATTGATAGTCAGGGTGATTGTCAATGATTAGAGATAACCTTTGATAGTTGGGTGACTATCAGTAGTTTAATAGCTGATTATCGATGGCCATGGTGACTGTTGGTAGTTTAACAATTGATCGTCAGTAATCAGGATGACCAATGACAATTACTATTGCTAGGTCTGATTAAGAAAAAAGGTTGGATCTACAAGTTTAGAGGTCAGAAGACAAATGGTAGATAGGTACAATAGGTTTTTGAAACATGAGCAAGGTAAATGAATACATGAAAACAAATACTTAGCTCATTATAGAAGGTTGTTTGACTTACTGAAGAGTCTGGAGAAATTTCAATAGAGTAATGGTTGGGTGATGTTGGTGAAGTCTAGAATGATTTGGGCAGAGTAATGGTACTTTGCCTAAAGAATAATTTTGGTAGAGGTTTGGGTCCTTGTTGTAGTTGTTGGAAGAATGAAAACCTGCTTGTTTTTGGATCCTCTTTTATGCCTTTTCACCACCTGATCCACTCTTTTTATAGGCAAAGAGAGATGGAGGTAGAAGGTTTCATAAGAGGTTTGGTTGATGGTTTTGAGGCTTGATGATGCATTAGAAATGAAGAAGGCAGACATATATATAATATTTTGTTTTGTTAGATGCACACAACTAGAGTTATTTTTGTTAGATGGGGAACACCTAACCATCGATGGTTGGGGTGTTAACCATCGGTGGTTAGAGAGCTGACTGTTGATGGTCAAGGGTTGGAGGGTGAAGGTTTGAAGGTCAAAGGGTTAAGTTTTTTCAAGGTGGGTTAGAAGGTGAGTTGGGCAAAGGGTGTTTCGACTCGGTTTGTAGTTGAAGTGAATGGTAGGTTGGGCATCCAGGGCTAATTCAACATCTAAAATCATAGTGTGCAGTTTTTTGGTGTCTACAAATGGAAGTTTCAATAAATATATGACCATAATAAGTTTAAGTGTAGAGAAAGATCAAATAAGGATATAATTCATTCAATAATCAATTATGTAACTTCTATCAAATAAATGGAAGAGCTAAGGTTATAATATACTTGCCTTAGAGATAACCCATTGATCTTCAATCTCCAACTTGGCCAATGGTGCTTTGAAAGAATTTTTTGTGGTTGTGAATATCTTAAAGGTTGAATCAATTTATAAGTTAAAAGGACTCCTAATGAATCTCCAAGACTCCACAAGATAATATTTTATTGAAGATAAGATCTTAGACAAGATCTTGGGCAATAACTCCTCCAAGTGTAGATGAAGGCAAATGTGCAAGAAATAGAAAAGTAGATTGAATGTCTCTCCTTTGGAATGAAATGGTAACTTGTATTAATAGTGATCAATAGCCCTAATCCATCTTGAAATTAAACAAACACCATCAACCTACCATGATTTATTTAAAAATAGGTTGACTGAACTCAAACTATGTTAGCTTGGTCGATATTGTTACGAATATCAATCCAACATGTTCATAACTACATCAATTAGGTCAATGTGGTACAGAAGGGATGTGTCAAATAATACAACATCAGACTAAGTTGATATAGAATGAAATATAGATATTGGTATAGATGTAGGATGTAAGATGGAAGTGCATGAGTAGGGTATATAGTCTAAGGAAGCTATAATGGATATAGGAATGATAGATAGACAACAATATCTCTTCCAAAGCACCAAAGGCATGCCCACCCATTTCCCAGTACACCCTTTAAGGTGTACACTCAGGGAGATTAAATTTTGATAGTTTTCTAAAAGAGAAAGCATCAATAAATAATAAAGTGAAAAATATTATGTGCATACATTTGGTACTACTGACTAGGGTGTAGTATGATAGAATTAATCGTAAGAAATTATAGTGATGGCATTTGATGAACTATGGCTTCTCTTCTATAATTAGTATCTTGTACATTTCCAAGTGTGTCTATTTTAGGGCACGTATTATTATAATGATTAAATATTCACAATTAGTGTAATACATAAATTTATTTGTGGGTGGAGCCACTTCCATCATTGGATATAAATGTTAAGGATGTTGATCATACATTCAACATAATCCACAATACATTCTATCAACATATATTTATTCATAAATAAGAGGAGACATCCCCACATGTGCCTACGATGATCTTATGGCTACCACTATTTTTTCCATTTTATTATGGAGACATTCTGTCATCGAGTGTCTTTCTGCACAAGTAGTGCACCATATCTTGGTCTGCAGTGGGTTATTCTTAATTTTTGGTGAACATAAATCGTCACCTTTCATACGAATCTCTTGTTTTAATCATAATTATTCTAATTCTAGTTGTAGTCTTTCCAAATTATGTTTTAATGATGTATTTGTATCTCATCACCATGACTGACCTTCTAAACGTGATGCCATCTCAAACATTTCTGCAAATGCACTAAATATTTTTCTATCCATATTTTTTCATACACATGGTATTAATTTAGAAATAAACCATTCTATTTGGTGCTTCTCATTCAACGGCTCCTCCAATTTTCTTACTATCAATTTGAACCTTTGATCATATTCTTTTACTATTTATTTTTCCTTTTGTATCAACTCTCTCATCTTTCTAACACTTTTATTAGGAATGTCACGGTAGTGAATGTCTCCTTTAAAAGCTTTTTATATATTTGTCCATGTACTTGCATGTTCAGAAGAAATTTTCATATACCATTTTAGTGCATCATCCCTAAGTGTTCCCATCAAGTAAAACAACACAACTCTCTCATTGGTGATATTATGGATCCAAAATTATTAGTATAGTACAAACAAATATTCTTTTGCATCTTTAGTATCCTTATAGAACAATGGAAACTTCATTATGTTTTGTGTCTTTTTTGCTTTGTTAGGTTGTGTGAACAATAATATTGGTATTGCCACTCATATTAGTCAGATTTTTTGACGCGCTTGCTTCTTTAGTATTTTTAGGGTTTTTCTATTGATTATCATTGTGTTGTTTAGCCGCATTTTAGTTACCTCCTTTGTTTCTTCTTAATTCTTCATGGAAGTATTTCCTCCCTAAAACTTTTGATTGATTTCTTATAAACTCTCTTAAGTTCTCAAGCTCTTCACTACAATTTTTTTACTTATCTATAATTTTTTCTCCTATATATAGTTCTATTCGTCTAATATATGGATGTTTGAATCTATTATGAAATGGCACAAGGGATGGTGTTTGGTCCAAAGGGTTCATTTCCTCCTAGGGCCTCTTGTGATTGGGATTTAGAGGGGTTGTGTAATTTCGATTATCTTCTTTAAAATCTTCTATCTCTATAATATTTTTATCTTCAATATTTTCATTAATTAATATATCTTCAATTAATCTAAATTCCTCCTAATCTTTTTTATGTATATCTCTAGTATGACTAGTAACGCTTATTTCTGAATCACTTTTCTCCTCAAGGTTAGTATCTTTTACAACATCTATTTGTTCCTCTATATTATCCATACAACTTTATTTCTGATGACCACATGAATCAATCTTTAATGTGTTGCCCAAATCGGTTAATTTTCTATTTCATCAATGTGGAGATGTACTCCGATGGATTAAAAGTTTTGTAGATCTCTCTATTCTATACTTCCATACTCTTTACTCTAATTTCACTCTTTACTTAGTTATCACAAAGGTTACTCTACTCTATAACCCCTTGATATACTTCTCTATTACATTTCAATTACAATATAAATATTGATTAGTTATTTTACAATTCAATAGTCATGTTTATGTGAAACATGTATTTTCTTCAATCAAGTAAATCTATTTAAAACATAAAAAAATATCAAAATAGCTATTTTTGTTTGAGAAGTATTTTTTTATTAATAATAGATATTATACATTCTTATTCTTACAAAAATAAATGGTATGATATCACACTCCTTATCATATCACAATCCCTTACATCAAATAGATTTGAAAGATCCAAAGAAAACTACTTATTTTCAAAAGATATACTAGTTTTTATATATTTTGTAAAGATAAAATTGATGTTAATGGAAACTAAGTTGTTGTAAATGATATTTGAGCTACCCAAAAATACTTTCATAATTTTTATTCTTCTTCCCATGTATCCTAACTAGAAGTACAATAAGTATCCAATTTTATTCTTAAATTACTTTCTTCCTGATATTCTCTTCTGTAGAACATAGGCATGCAACACATTGTGCATAGTAATGTAAGGCTTCGTTGAAGAGTTTCCTACATTGCAACTCCCAAATGGATCTGAACACATAAATCGAGGATACTTCCCTGTGTCATACCCACTAATTATGAAGACGTTGGCCTCATTGAAAGTGGTCCAATATTTCACTTTGTTGCCAAACATTCTGAAACATGCTTCTGCATACAGTGCAAATTCATCCCTGCAGAAGGGGGAAAAGGAAAAAAAATAAAAAAAATTCAGCATGAATGAGCTAAAATCCATTGCACAAGAAAAAAGAGAAGCAAATCATAACACATGATGTTACAAAGTGCGTGGAATTAGCCAACTCCCATATTGATCTTCTAAGGTATGTGGAATGTCATAGTGAGAAAGTGTCACAAATGGTTGGATCCCTGTTGCAGATTAACATACCAAATCTTGGAAAAGTCCTCTTATACACCATAATTAATAATGTGAATTAAAGGTTTCAAAGGAAGAGGAAATATAAAGATGAATGCCTTTGCTGAGAAGCTCATTGATCAGATCATTGTAATATTTGACTCCGAGAAGATTGATCTATTTCGTACCCTTTGAAATAAAGGGTTAGTAGAGTTAACAAAGATTATAAGCAATTAATTATATTTTTAATAGCGTTTGATGTAATTCCTTTCTTGACACTGAGTAAATTCTCATATAAATTAAATATTATAAATTAGAATTATTTAATAATATAATATAATTATATATTATTTTCATAAATATGTATGAAAAATATAATATATATTATAGTTATTTTATATTTTAATATGATAAATAAATAAATAATTTTTTTATTTTGATAACAAAATAAATATAATTAATTTATCATCCATTCATTGAATATTTTAGTATGGACATAATTAAATTCTTTGATCCATTATATTATTTTTTATAATGTTGGTTTTAATAAAAGAATTAAACAATTCACTAGTTAATTATTTTCAATGATATAAAAGTAATATATATTTATATAATAATAAATGGATGGAATGTATTTAAAATTTTGGGAAAAAATGTATGATAATTTTTTTTTGTTATAAGAATGAATTAATGTTTTCTAATAATCTTCTAACTAAATTGTTTCATAACTCCAAAACATTTTTAAATTTGGGAGGATATGGGAGAAGCCCACCCTCTTAACAAACTATTTATGCAATTTAAATAAATGATTAATAATAATAAAATTAGATTCTTAATCAAATTAAATTCTCATATTAAAAGTTAATAAAGTATGGTTATTTTATATAAATTATATTTCCATATTAAAGAATAGTAGAGTATGGTTATTTTATGTATTAAAATGTTTATTTCAAAATTGGGTAGGTTAAATGTTGGTATATGTATTTATTTTCTTAAATTTATTTATTTATATGGAGCTTTCTTGTATTTAGGGGATATATTTGTTTAGGTAGAGTTAGTGTGTTATAGATGTTATAGGTTTGATCAAAAGATTAGGATGTAACTCTTTTGACCACTTTTAGTTGAGGAGTTATACTTTTATTTTGGGTTTTTGTGACTATCTTTTGTAAAGAAGTTACATTTCTATTCTAGAAATGCTTTGACCACCATTTGAGGAAGAGTTACTCTATTATATGTATACTCAAACTTATTCTCCTAATAAAATGTTGGGCTTTCTCCATTTTGATTGTCTCATACAATATTTATCTTTTGATTTCATTTTTGCTTCAATTCAGTTGGTGGTGTGCATTCGCATTTGTCTCATGTGACCATTCGACCTTTGTATTTGTTTTAATCAGCCCTGGATCAAACTCTGATAGCAAAGACTTCAAACAAAGAGAAGAAGAATAATAATAAGGATCAAAAGAAGAAGAAATAATCAACCTCTACCAAAAAACCACTGAAACCTCCTCTTCCAATGACAAACCTAGGAAAGAGAAGGTTAAGTGTGCTTAATGTAAGAAAAATGAGCATGATGAACACAAGTGCATGAAGAAGCAAATATATCACCTAACTCATCTTCTAGAGAAGAACAACATAGGTGTTCTAGAGTCTATCAAGTAGAATTCATCAACTCAAGATTCTTCCAAGGCAAAGGGCAAGGGTAAAGAGAAAGAAAAGGGCAATGCTCTTGAAGCAGTTACAGTTTAAACATCATCGTGGGTTATTAACTTGGGTGCTTCTCACCACATGGGCTCTTCACTGATTGAGTTTTCTTCCTTAGAGCATTGTAACATGTCTTTTATCAATTGACACTTATGTACCTGTTATAGGGAGAGGGTCCATTGAAATCTTAGGAACATTTAATAATATTCTAAGTATTTATTTTCTTTCAACGAATCTCCTATCAGTGTATTAACTCACTCATATTAAAAAATGCATGAGGGTTGAGTTTTTACCAGATCCAGTTATCATCAAGAGTTTGTTATATACCTAAAAATATGATATATTAATGTATATGGGTTAATGGAGATGTCGACATGTGACACACATCCCCCTTAGTTAATTATATGGGTCCAATATATTAGGATAATTGAGTAACTTATGGAATTAGTGCATTTGGTAATGGTCGACCTACATTGGAATTATGAAGTTACCCATCCATTGTTATTCAAATAGAGGTTTATATAAAGGAGATGATTATCATTATAAAGTAATCAGGTAAGCATTGAGTCTTTTATTGTAAGAAGATATTGGAGGTTGTCCCCTCGAAGAGACATTGTGGAGTTATTCCTTCCTAAAAGAGTATTGTATGGTGTTGCTCTTCCTTAAGGGTATTCTATTTCTACATATATTAAATATTTGAGAATCTTGGCCCACCAATATCTATTATGTTGTGTTGATCTACATTATATTTTGCATATTTTCAATTATTATAAGTGTGGATCATAACAAGTGGTATCAAAGCTTCGATTTGGACAATTTGTGTGGGGTGAAACCTTAGTTTTTTGAAATCATTAATATCTTGAAATTGGTTGTGAATTTTTGCACAACGTTTTTACTAGAGATGAATAATATTTTAAGGAAGTCACATTAAAAAAATTGAAGTTTTATGATCAATTTTGAGGGAGTTATTGATATTTTAGGTTTTGTACTCATTTCATCATATCTTTAGAAATATAAGGAATTTTTATGTGATATTTTTATTGATGCTTTTTCATCATACAAAAAAGATTAAAAAAAAATAGATTATTTTGATATGTTTAGAGTTAGTTTTTGATATTTTATAATTTTGCATAGATTCACTCTATAAGGCAAAATTGTTGGATTTTTTTCATAAAAAAATTAATGAAATTTCAATACCATAAGGGAAAGCTACAGTCAAAATTTGGAACTATTTTTATCAGTTTCACATGAGTTATGAAAATTTTATGGTTTTTCATTAACCCTAATTTTGTTTTTCTCTCTTCTAAATCATGGTTCAAATAGATTACAAACAATGGGAAAATATTATGGAGGTGTTAAAAAAATGCAAAATATTAAAGGAAAAAGTATGCTGTTGAAAAAAAGGGCATGTGGGGAAAGAAGAGACTAATAATGATAACTAAGAATAGAGTGCAGATGAAGAATAAGAAGATGAAATAGAGGATGAACATGATGATGATGAAGAGGGAGCTACAAAGGATTTAGGAGGAGAGATTGATGATCATGATGTATAAAAAGAGGAAGAAAATATTTTTGATGAGGTAAATGAGGAAGAGTATGTAGGTGATTATGAAGAAGAAATAAATCATAATAATGATGATGAAGAGGATACAGATGGTGTAGAAGGAGAGGATCTAAAAGATAAAGAAGAAAGATTAGATGATAAGAGTTCAAATAATTTGGTTCCAAATAAATCAAATTCAATTTTTTAGTTTCGTGGATGCATTCAAAATAAGGTCATTGTGTCCATAAACCCTACTATCAATTATAACTTCATCAACATAGATGTGACCCAACATCTACAGGTTCAAGCAAAGAATATCTAGAAGGCTCAAGTAGATGGTAAAATATTCCAATTTTTGAAGATTAGAAGCCCACTATGAACAAATAGGTTTTGCATTCATATTTTTATACTTTAGATATGGATGGTGTGGATATAGTTCTTGGATATCTATGGTTAATAAATTTAGAAACAATCAATATCAATGTTCAAAAGAAGTTCATGAAGTTTTGGTATAGGAAAAAAAAGATCACTTTACAAGATATCATAGCTAGAAAGACATAAATAAAGAACAAGATAGAGCATGAGGATGATATTGAAGCAAGTGAAGAAGAGCATGAGGAAGATTCATATGAGGTCATAGATGAAGAAATAGTATAAATAGAGCAAAACACTTCATCTACTCAAGATGCAAGGGAACCACCAAATGAAATGGTGGAAGAGGTAAAATAAATGGTTGATAAGATCATAATATCAAAAAATGTTGAGGTATATTGACACCCACATCATCATGAGAGGAAACAATCATGGAGCCATGTGAGGGAGTGTCATAATAACAATCACTTTAGATATACATAAAAATAGAGTACCAACCACTATGGCTATGCATTAAAGTCAAAGAAGAATTACTATGGTCTGGTATTGAATCAAAGTAGTCCAACATCTTATGGAATATGGAATCAATGGGGAAATTACTATGACTATGCATGGCAGAATAACTACTATGGTCATCCATGAAATCAAAGTAGTGCATTGGAATATGGTACATGGAATGAAATGAAGAATAATTATCCATTGACACCAAGGTAATATATTTATGATCATGAATAGAATTAGAGTAGCACAATGGAGTTTATGAAAAATTTCGGAGAACTATCACCTACCAAGATCACATATGGATGGTTAGATTATTGAGATTGGAGACAAGTGTGTTATGATTTGAAGCACACTCATTATTTGGTTTTTTCTTATTTTTGGGGATGAAACATGTCAAGGAGGGAAGGAATTTTATGTACCTAGAGATATGATATATTAATGGATATAAGTTGATGAAGATGTCAACATATGGCACACATCCCCCTTAATTAATTATATGGGTCCAATATATTAGGATAATTGAGTAACTTTTGGAACTAGTGCATTAGGTAATGGTTGGCCTACATTGGAATTTTGAGGTTATCCATACATTTTTAGATAGATAGAGGTCTATATAAAGGAGATGATTATCATTATAAAAAAATCAAGTAAGCATTGAGTCTTTTATTATAATAGGATATTGGAGCTTGTCCCCTCAAAGAGACATTGTGGAGTCATTCCTTCCTAAATAAGTATTGTATAGTGTTATCTTACCTTATGGGTATTATATTTCTGCATATATTGAATATTTGGCAATCTTGGCCTACCATTATCTATTGTGTTGTGTTGATATATAATGTATTTTGCATATTTCCAATTATTATAAGTGTGGATCATAATAGAGTTGTATGGTGATTCTATAGTGGTAGTGGGTAGGGCAAATCTCCTAGCCAAGTTATACACCTCATATTTTTTACCTGATTCTTTTCTGACTGCATTGATAACCCATTCAGATGGAGTTAATAAATTATGGCATGAGCAATTTGGCGACCTTAACTACCGCTACCTTGAACAACTTATCAAATATGACATGGTCATAAGCTTACCTCGAATATAATTCTCTAAAGAACTTTGTGAGGGTTGCTTTCTTGGAAATTATCCTGAAGCAAAATTTGACAAAGGCAAAGATTTGAGGGCTTCACAAGAATTGGAGTTAGTATATAGTGATGTATCCAGACCTTTTCCTAGTCTATCTTTTACAAGGGATAAGTGTATTCTCATTTTCATTGATGATTTTTGGATATATACATGGGTCTAATTTATTAAGAAAAAGTCTAAAGTGTTTGAATATTTTCAAGACTTTAAGGCACTTGTTGAGAAAAAATCTAAGAAATTCATCAAGGTTCTTCATATAATATTGGAGGTGAATATGTCAGTAATAGATTTGAGTAGTTTTACATCACCGAGGGGATTGATTTGTAATGGAAAATTACCTATAGTCATTCCTAAAATACAATGGAATAACGTAAGAATGTATCCTTGAAAGCGGTGGCTAGCTATATGATTCATTCTAAGTCCTTGGCACCTCAGTATTGGGTTGAAGCCATTAATTGTGCTTATTATGTCTAGAATAGGGTTCCTCATAAATATTTTCAAGGCATAACTCTATTTGAAGCTTTACATGGAAGGAAACTTGAAGTTTATCACTATAAGATTTTTAGATCTCCATCTATAACATGTATACTAAAGAAGGAACACAAAGCTATGGAACCTTAGTCTAAACCTTGCATCTTTTTAAGTTATCTAGATGATGTCACAAGGTATCTCCATCTACATCTGACCACACATGAGTTATTCATATAGATAAGTGTTTACTTTCAAGAGAGTCCCAAAGACTCAACACTTGACACCTCTTCTCTTTCATTGGATTCACTTAGACTTGATAATTCTTATTTTGACTTAGATCATCCAGAATAAGTTCCTAAGCCAGGGTCTTCTTCTTCTTCTTCTTCTTCTTCTTCTTCTTCTTCTTCTAGTTTTGACAATGAAAGTAGTAATGGGGAGTAATCTACATCCATATCTAGTCATGTTTCAGAGAATGAGGAGTCAACACTTGACTCACCCACATCTGGGCATCTTTGGTCTAGGTATACACTTTAGAGTGCAAGTACTTGGGTAGGGAATCCAAAAAATGATAGATTTACTGGAGTAAATTATTAGAGTGATCCACATGTTTTTTCCTTTAGTTTCAGATCTACATACATTCTAAGATGCTTCAATCATACTTGATTGGGTTAGTGCTATGTAGGAAGAATATTCTTCCTTAATCAAAAATTAAACTTGGGATTTGACTTCACTTCCTAAGGGAAGGTAGTTGATTCAATTTATGTGGATATATGTGACCAAGTTTGCAGTAAATGAGTCAGTTGATAATCATAAGGTATGATTGGTTTTAATGGTTTTTTTCATGGGTAGTCAACATTTAATACTTAGATACCTTTTCTCCTATTGAAAATATGACTTTGATCCAATACACACTAGCTATAGCCATAACATATGGTTGGGATGTGCACCAAATGGATGTGAAGAGTTAATTTCCTCATGAAGACCTTGAGGAGGAGATCTACATGGATCAACCACTTGAGTTTATTCAAAATTCATCCTTAGTTTATAGACCTAAGGAATCCATCTATGGCCTCCAATAATCCCCTTAGGTTTGGTATGTCAAGATGGATTCCTTCCTCCTTACTTCAGGTTTCACGAGGTGTTATTCAGACCCCAATGTATACTTCTTGTGGTATGATGATTATTTAGTGATACTAGTCCTTTATGTTGATGGTATTTTGATCACTGAGAGTTCCTCATCATCTATTGTAGTGGTGAAGATAAATATACAAGATAAATTTGACATGACCAACTTGGGTCTTCTATATTACTTTCTCAACATCGATATTTCACAATCAGATTTAGGGATTTTACTTGCACATCCAAAGTATGTTCTCAATCTTTTGGCTTGGTTTTACATGGATGATTGTAATCCATCTCTGAATCCCTTTCTATCTAGAGTCAATATTGAGGCTGATTGTTCTACACCTTTGGTCAATGCCACTTGGTATCAACAACTTGTTAGTAGCCTCATTTATCTTGCTCATACTAGACCCAATATTTCATATGCAATAGGCGTTATTTCATAATTCATGCATGAGCCCCATGAGCTACACTAGAAATTATACAAGTGGATACTCCACTATATTCAAGGCTCTTATAGATTCAAAATTCAGTACAAATTTGGCACACAAGTTTCTTTGGTTGGTTTTTTAGATTCAGATTGGGTTGGCGATACTCAGAATCATAGGTCCACTTCAAGTTATAGTTTTTCTTTTGGTTCTAGTTGTATTAGTTAGTCTAACAAGAAGCAAACTTCTATTTCTGTATCATCCATAGATGCAAAGTACATGGGAGATATTAAATTAAATATTGAAGCTATTTGACTTCAAAGGATTCTATCCAAGTTTTACATTTTTTTCAAGTAGCCCACCATCATCTATTATGACAACCAAAGTACTATATAGATATGTAGGAATCTATTTCAACACAAATAGACCAAAAATATTGAGATTCACATGCATTTTATTTGGGAGCATATTCATGTTAAGGTCATTGACTTGATATTTTACCAAGAATAAGTTCATTCATCTACAATCTCTTCTTAGGGTGTGGTCTACATTTGCAGCATCAACATCTTCGAGGTGATGGAGGTGCGAGAGGGGGGATTATAACCTCTTCTCTTCTACTATGTCTCTCTTTTGGGGGGGGGAGTTTTTTCCTACATATTTTCTTATTTTATCTACTTTATGAGAAGTTACTTTATACATGGGGACTTGATCAGGGCTAGTTGTTGTGACCTATTTTTATCTAACATATCCACCTAAGTTGTATATTTATTTTTATAGATTTATTTATTTAGTAATATTAAATTTGTATACATGGAAGTTTCCTACATTTAGTGGATATGCTTTCTTAGGTGGAGTTAGTGTGTCATAGGCATCATAGGTTTAACTGAAAAACTAGGATGTAACTCCTCTGACCAACTTTTGTGGATGAGTTACACTTCTATTCTAGGCTCCTATGATAACATTTTATGGAGGAGTTACATTATATTTCAGGGGTTCTTTGACCACCATTTGAGGAGTTACTCTCATCTATGTATGCTCTACTTGAGATTGATTCTCTTAATGAAAATTTGGGCTTTCTCCATTTGGGTTGTCTTGTGCAATACTTTTCTTCTAATTTCATTCTTGTTTTAGCTTAGTTGGTGGTGTGCATTCACATTTGTCTTGTGTGACCTTTTGACCTTTACACTTGCTTTAACCAGACCTAGATCAAACTCCAATATCAGAAAAGAGCCCAACTACTTTAAGCAAATCATTTATTAATATAATTAAGATGTTCATTGAGATTTAAATATATGTGGGTTATCAAACTATGACATTTATGGTGGGACACTTTTAAATTCAATCCATACTCTTGCATGAGATCCAAATTTAATGATTCTATTTATTTATTTATTTATTTTAATATTAAAAAAGAGTTATATCAATAAGTGAGTTCCAAGAGGTGAGATAGTACATGAGATCAATATATTCAATACATATTTAAAAAGAGTTATTATTTGTTATAAAAGAGTTAAAAATAAGCATACATTTTACATGTAATTATATAATTTTGACCCATTAATAGTGCACAATAGTCAATGATACGATGAAACATATACTATACAAGTTTAAGTTACCTAATTTATATGTATGGATCACACTCAAAAAAAATTTAATGATACCTTGCATGGTAATCATTCAGTTGGTACCATACTGACATGTCACACCTTGAAAATCTAGATTAAATAGTAAACTCTCCAAACTATCGACTAGTATAATTTTAAAGTATTGGTGTGACATGGTTTAGGTGCTATGTATCATTTTCCTTAATGGATGAAATATTATAGTTTGTGACTTCACTCAATTTTACACCTAAAATTGAACAAAAGTCCATTTACAAGAAAGGTCACACCCAAACTAATATTGGACCCATTTTAATATTGAAATTATGGAATAATTATTATACTTTAAGATTGTGAGTATTGTGTGTTTATATTTGTATTTATGTAAATATTTCAAATGGAAAGAATCTTTTTAAGTGTCATTTAACATATTGGTCTAATGTTTATTTGCTGATTATTGATTTAAATTAAGTGTTATCTAATTTGCTTGTCAATTTTTGATGTTTTTGATCTCTATTAGAAGCTCCTTGGTCCATAACAAGTCATGGTGTACTTATCCACTTTGTCTTATCTTTTTTGTTTTGAACCATTAAATATCAATTCACACGTCAGTAAGGTTCTAATTTGAGTTTAATTGTCTACAAATACACATGCATTATTGCTCATTTAAACATTTATGAATCTAGGAGTTATCAATTGTCTAGAAGCACATAATAACAATCAAGAAATAATTGGAGTACTTATTATTATCTAAAACTATAATTTTATTTTGGAGCACTTTTGCTGCACAACTAGGGTTCTATCTATGTTATGCAATTTACATTTCAAAAATTAATTTCTTTACGCAATTTTTTTTTTGATATCACACTTCCCATCTTTAGGGCATGACATACTAACAATTAGTTAGTGAATATTAGTCACTAACTCCTAACAAAGGCCCCTAAAATATTAAAATCGTTTTTGATGTCAAGTATTTTGATGTCACTTATATGTTAGAGCCATTATAGGACAATAAATAAATAAGGTATTGGAGGTACACCTATGTCAAGTGAGGAAAAAAAATATTAGAATTAGGGGAATATAATCATCAAATTGTTTTGAATTTTTTTTCCTTGATAGAAGCGTATACGTTCCCTTGACACATGTGAATTAGATATGGATTTAAAGGTAACGTCGATGACATGCTAGAAGCATAATCTGAACTTTAGATAATGATAGTTTTACATCAATAATTTATTTAAGACACACCTCAAGACCCTTTGTGTTTGTCCTACGACAACGTGGGGAAGCTCTAATTTTGTGCCTATAAAATAAAAACTCAGCTGGCATTATTTTAGCACATCCACTTTTAAATATGAATAAATTCATTGTGAGATAAGAAAGGAACAAACAAAGTAGTACTCCAAGGGATATACACCATTCTATAGGGGGTTAATATTTTTTTATTTTCCTAAAATCTACTTTTGTTAAAAATATAATTTTATGAGTAGGTAATTTAAATTTAATTAAATAATAATGACATTGAAAAGGTCAATCTTCAATGATGTATTCAATTTTTTTTAAATGATGGGTATGATTACAAAGGTGGATTGACTTCTAACTGTGTTGGATAATTGGGAGTCAGCATCCTCCGTTGGTGGAACTTTCATCAAACTTCATTTATCTAACCTAGATACCTTTGCAATGCTATTACAAGGCCTCATTCAAAATTTGAAAAAATTCCTTGTAGAATAGGATGAGTAACTTGACTTAATTTTTACATTTGCTCTAATAATAATTTTTTGAAGACTTCCCTAAGGAGGAGTGGAAGCTATTTGCTTCCCTATGTAATTTTTATTAGTTGTAGTGTTAATGTATATCACAATTGTGATATTAAATTATCAATTCTATTAATTTGTAGTTATAAAATAAAAATGTGTATTTAATTTATCTTTATTTTTTTTGAAAATATTTGATTTTTTATGATAAAAGGTAAATAAGAAGGTTTTGATGGAATCCCAAAACCTTTACAATGTCAAAAAAAAACAAAAAAAAAACAATCGAAACAAACACTAACTCCAACATAAATCATAAAACAACTAGGCTAAACCCAAAAAAACAACATCTAAAAACAATATGCTAAAAAATCACTGTAAATCAAGAACACAATTGAGATTTTGCCTATATTAATATGTGTTTTTATCTAAATTTTTTGTGAGTATTTATCTCTTCCTTGTTTAATGTATTATTTTTCACTATTAAATCATCCAAAAAAAGAGCCGTGAAATGGCTTGAGTACCTGCTCGTATCTAGGAAAACAAGGTTTCTTTGATGTTTATACACACACACACACACACACACACACACACACACACACATGTATATATAAACATACATATATACACACACACACACACATACATGTATATATATATACATGTGTATATATATATATGTATATATATGTATATATATATATATATATATATATATATATATATATATATATATACATACATAAATACATGTATATACATATATATACATATATATATATATATATATATATATATATATATATATATATATATATATATATATATATATATATATATATATATATATATATATATATATATATATATATATATGTATGTATATATATAGATAGATCTATATATATACATACATACATATATATATATATATATATATATATATATATATATATATATATATATATATATAGATATATGTATATATATACATGTGTGTGTGTGTGTGTATTTTATCAACATTAAAACATCAAAGAAACCTTGTTTTCCTAGATACGAACAAGTACTAAAGCCATTTCACGGCTCTTATATATATATACACATACATGTATATATAAACATACATTTATACACACACACACACACATACATACATGTATATATATATATACATGTATATATATATATATATATATACATGTATATATATATATATATATATATATATATATATATATATATATATATATATATATATATATATATATGTATATACATACATGTATGTATATACATACATGTATGTATATATATGTATGTATATATATATATATATGTATATATATATATATATATATATATATATATGTATATATATATATATATATGTATATATGTATATATATATACATGTGTGTGTGTGTGTGTATTTTATCAACATTAAAACATCAAAGAAACCTTGTTTTCCTAGATACGAACAAGTACTAAAGCCATTTCACGGCTCTTATTTTAGATGATTTAATAGTGAAAAATAATACATTAATATATATATATATATATATATATATATAAAATTTATCAACATTAAAACATCAAAGAAACCTTGTTTTCCTTGATATGAGCAGGTACTAAAGCCATTTCATGGCTCTTGTTTTGGATGATTTACTAGTGAAAAATAATACATTAATATATATATATATATATATATATATATATATATATATATATATTGGTTGATTGATTAATTTCAGGGTTGGTGGGATCCCTGCTAGAAAAATTTGGCTTGGCTTGAGGTAAAAAATCTCAAGGCATGTGTCTAAAAACATAGGAGACAATCAAAGTATGAAATTGTTCTATTATACTATTAGAACATTCATCTACACTGATAGGTGAGAGAGCATAGAAGGCTTCTCGAGAGAAGCATACAAAGGAACAAAAAACCAAAAAATTAACTTAAAGAAAAATTTGAACGACCATCTAATAAATGTAAAAATTAACAAAGGGTTTTCCACCATGACTCACTTCTCTCACATCTCTTCCCAAAGGGGATGTTTCTACATCCAAAGACTGAGCATGCTTCTCCTCTTTAACCAACACCACTGCCACCTCCATTTAATCAGATTACCACCCCATTTTTGTAGGAGATAGCTCTAAAATCTGAACTCCACCACCAGGGTCTTCCTTAGCTAAGGCTGAACATCCTATTGGCTCTGTGACCCACTTATCAACCAAATAGGCACTAAAAAGGAACCTGTGCAAAAACCACAAAGAAGGAATTTCACCCCCATAATTTGAGCTGGAGATTTTTGAACAACTCTCCATAAATATAGCTCAACAATTAGGGATCTAAGCTCATAAATCTCTAGAAGAACCACCTTGTTTTTGGTATCATGTACCTAAATTACCACGCAGATTTATTCTAATTCCTCAACAAAGTCAAAAAGATTTACAAAATTCTCCTCCAAGGCCTTGAAGATGGATGCCAAAATAAAATTGAGACCATATTTTCTAGAGAAAGGCAGTTCTACAAATGGCCCTAAGTCAACAATCTCCATTTCTACAAGGAGATTTAGCCTATACTCTATCTTGACAAAGAACTCAACCATTTCCAACACCTTCCTTTTATCATAGATCAACATCAAAATATTGATGTCAAAAAGTACAAAAAATTCAAATTTTACTCACCAACACAGGCTAAGACTCACCTCCTCCACTCCCACCACTCGGGCTATAGCCTGAGCAATCTCTACTAATGGAACCTAGAAGATATGTTGCAGACGGAAAGAAGAGACTGGACCAAGAAACCCCATTCCATTTTTGGAGATACTACCAAAAGCTACCAGCAGGGAAATAACTTCGATCAACACTATATCCATCTATTCCCTAACTAAGGCCTGCATGTGAGCTATAGCCTTAATACAAACCAAGAACCAAATGCCACATCAAAATAATTGTCGACAAATTTCATTGTAATATATAAGCATGGGATTTCATTTCCCATGATTTATATTAATTGTGATCATCATGAAATCATCCCACCTTAAAATTCACATGCTCCACTTAAAATGATGGCATTATAAATCGATAGTGTCTATGTCATCAATATCTAACCATCTTGCTTTGAAATTGTTAATTTGATTAGGCTATGCTTGATCAATTCCCATAGTTTCCAAGAAACATGTCACATTGTTCGAATCAAGAAATAAATGTAATCCTTTCCAAGCTTAGAAATGGTTAAGGAGCGACTAGGCCTTGGACAGGATATTATTGATATTCCAGGATTTAGCTTTTTGATTGATCATAAAATGAATAACAACCTGAGAATTACTCTCAATGATCAGACATTCAAGACCACACTCCACAATAAAGTCCAATAAATAACAAGAGACTATATATAATTATGATATAATATAATAAAATGTTATGTAATCATATATTATATAATAATATTTTAATTATAATATTTTTTATTACTATATAATATGTTAAATAATTATTATTATATATTAATTTTAAAATTATTTATAATAATATTATTATATCATTATAATTATTAAATCTAAGATGTTAGAGATAAAAATAAAGACATTAGGGAAAAGCTCTTTAATATAATTATTCATTAATCTTGCTTGATATTAAATTTATTTTCAATAAAATAAGCTTTTATGTTGATATTTTTATGAATTTAGTATTGTTGTATATTTTCATGATTGATGAACAAATTTTATGCTAAAATTATAATGCTTACTTTTGTTTCTATGAGAGTGATGTCTATTATTATTTTTTGTCTTTCACAACTCAACATCTGTATATGACAACACTTGATATAGAGAATTAAGGGAAATGCATCATGTGCATTGGAGTGAGTTAGTTTTCCTTGGGTTTCCTTTTGGTGCATATGTGTTAAAGGGGAAAATACTTGCTACCAACATTTTAAATTGACAAAAAAAATAGGTATCTATTTTCTATATCCTAAAAAATTATATTCTCACAACATACCAATTCTATTCAAATATTACTCCTTTGATTGGGTTTAAGAATACATAATCAATATTAAAAATCACTTTATTTACTGATAGAGTTAATATTTTTATTAGGTTTCTCTTTGGATCCTTGTGGTATCTAATCTTTGTATTATGTTGTCTGAATGTGGTTTTAGTATTTTTATTTTTTCCATTGTTGCTATTATAATAATCTAATTGACCATACTATATGCAATCTATGTTGTTTGGAATTATAATGAAAAATCTAAGTTGTGATCCTTGCTTTTGAGTTAAATATGATGGTTTTAGTTTACGCTAATAATTATGCCTCCATTTATAAGATCATTGGTTTAAATGAGCATTAAATATATCTCAATATCTCACACTTACTCATAAAGGGAGTAATTTGCACAAAATAAAGCATGATAGAAAGGGAAGTTGCAAATATAGCTATGTTTTTTCCAATGTTTTTGAAATAGTCTTAAAACATGCTATAAGATCTATATTTATTTAGTAACTAGAATGGGTGGAAATTACATTAATAGTTAAAGTCTTATTTATTTTTTGTAGTCATTGATTGGATTAAAATCTATTTTTGTTCTGTAAAATTATATATGGGTTTTCAAAAATTAGGTTTATCTACTTTGGCTAAATTTTGGTAGTGGGCGAAAGGTATATATACATTGTAGGTTCACAGAAAGCCAGAGATCGGGGCACCCAACAAAGGGAAGTCAAGCTCCCAAGATGTCAAGTCTATAGCAATGGGGCAAGTGGCTTTTTTATTTCTTTTTTTTTAATCGAGCCTAGGATGCAAGGGAGTCAAACTCCTAAGACCGCAAGTCTCTGAATCCCTAAGTTTGTGCCACACATCATGTTCTTGGGTGATCAGAGGATTGACAAGCTAAAGTAGAGGAGTCAAACATCTGAGATGCGTGATTGTGCCATGTGTCATGATCTTGGACACTTAGGGTCTCAGGGGTTTGGCATCTTGGTATTTGCATCTTAGTCTTTTGACCACCTGGGATTATGCCACATGGTAGACTCTGGATGTCAAAACCTTTGCCTATTTTCACTTGCCATAATGTTTTCATGTTATTTAATATCTTTTGTGAACCTAAAATGGTTGGCCTTATCATGAACAACTATCAGATGAACATAATATTTCTAAATAGTAAGCTAGGTGGCTTACTAGTACTATTAAATGCATCAGTAGAGACCCAAAAAATGAAAAATATAGAATTTTATATAGAAAAGATCAAATCACATGATCACAAAGTATGCCATATACAATACATTTTGAATTATTAGTAATGCATCAACTATGTATACTAATTTTGTATAATTTTCTTACATTTTTGCCTCTATACTTTATAGTGACATATGCAATTACAAGTACTACATAGTTTCGTTGGCCTGTGTTGGGCCTCAAACTTTTGTCATTATGATACCTTGCCTCATGTTAGGATTTTGGAATGATGGAAGCTAGAGGGCCTAATGCAGGCCAGCCAATTTATGGAGTATCATGAGCCCTTGGGATCATTTCACGTGGCACATCTCACCACTCCAATGTTTTGACATCTTTGATTTGGCCTATTAAACATTCGAGCACTCAAGGTCATGCCACCTATCACAATCTTGGGGATTCAGTGTATTGGGTAGTTTGGCTGGCTTGCATTGGGCCTCTGGCCTCCATTATTTGAATATCTTGCTTCATGGTAAGATCTCAAAGTGATAGACAATGATGGCCCAATGCAAGCCAACCAAACTATGGAATGTCCCAAGTCCCTAATATCATGTCACATGACATGATCTCGACACTCAGGAGCCCCCAAGAAGCTAGAACAAAGAGAATTTAACCATGTAATAACTGATAATTTTAACAACTGGTCCTTATTTTTACTCAAGTCTTCCTCTCAGTAAACATATTCAAAATGTTTCTGTTTCAATCTAATGAAAACACAAATACCAAAAGGTCTAATGTAGAGATTAAGCACAAGTAGATCACTCTTAAATTTTTCAATAGTTGGCAACAATGAAATTTTTTGAAATATCTTCTGGCTCTATCTTAGGGTGTTGCTTCAAACAAATTGTCAATGCTTATAGTGGACTTGTTTATTCTGTTATCAAATATCTCTTTAGAGATAGTTTATTTCTTTGCAAAGAGATCAATGGATTTGTTGGAACTTATTTCACCCCATGTTAGTCATGCGATAGCATGTAAATCTTCTATTATAATAGCTTAGAGTTTCATTTCTGGATGGAAATTTTAAAGTTTGTTTTTGCGGTTAGATAAATCTAAGCAATGTAAATCTATGTTATGATATATAATCGATTCTGGTTCTATTTTGGTGCACAGTTATCCATTATTATTTTGATTTTTTTCTACATATATATTTCTATTTCAAAAACATAAAATCCATGAACATCAGTGTAGAGTAGGCTTATTTTATTTTTATTTAGCCATGTAAAATCCATGAACATTAGTGTAGAGTAGGTTTATTTTATGTTTTTAGATGTTATTTCTTGATTATTTGATCTTTGTGAGTGATCTTTTTTTTTTTTCAAATAGCCTATTAGCGACTTGTCTTTAATTTGTTTGCAAATATTAAATGAACTAATATAGAAATCATTTTGTGCAAAACATTTTGCAAGTTTGTTTTTATGGAGTTAAATAGCATGATTGACTTTGATTGCATTATGCCTACAATTGATCATTATGTATGCATAATTGACCTTCTTGGCCATGTGGTTGTGTTGTGTAAACTCTTAACTTTCTTATCAAAATGCCAATGATACCTGATGTGGTTGTGCAGATGTATTTGCTTGGTGCTCATAGGTGTCATAAAATTATATGGCTAGGAAGATTTGTGGCAATACTCATTTTGAAATTAGATCGTAAAAATGCTGCACTTTATGTTTTTTTGTCAAACATTTATGCAAAAAGAGGAAGGTGGAGTGACATTTGAAAGGTAAGAAAATTGATGAAAGATATAGGAATTAAAAAGATTCATCAGTGTAGATGGAGTTAAGTCCATAAAGAAGCTTATGCAATCACCCATATGCATGTGCATTATGGTGACAAGAAGGGATAGGGTGCATTCAGATTCATATGAAAATAATTATTTATACTTAATAGATTTATGTTAATTCATAGATGTTTTGAATTGTGTTGGCTATCTCTACATTATTTTAATCCATTCAAACGTACATGCTTGTGAGCTATAATACATACAATTTTTAATAAGGTTAAAAAAAAATCATTTCTATTTTTCTCTAAAATTATTTTTCTTTTCTTAATATTTATTCTCTTCTTCTTTTGTAGTTGGGTAAAAAATGAAGTTACTAAGTTTTTATTGTTTCAGTATACATGATAACATTAATTAAATATTTGTATTGATCTTAAATATTTTTGTATGTATCCTTGATATAGAAAATGGATAAATTAAACCTTTTGAGGTGAAATGAGATATTTATTAGTATACTTCCTGATAAGGAGATTAGTTTATAGTGAACTCTTTTGTGCCCAAATGCTCTTGTTCATGAGACTCTAGAGTAATTTCCTTAGCCTAGTCAATTTTAGTCTTTGTATTGGGTTGTTTTAATTATCTAAGTACTGTGTCTAGATAATAATCTCTAGCTCGCTCATATATGTCCTTGGTTTTTTTCTATAGCTAGATGACATTAGTTGTTTCCAAGTAAATTTCAAATGCAAGTATAAAATTCAATGTGGCATATGCATATTATCTAAATTTTATCAAAATTTGAATCAAGTGCAAGAAAAATCATGTAATAAATGAAATTTAAATATCTAGTCAATATAAAAAAATAGACCTTCTCAATGTAGCATCTGCTTAAGATCAATAACAAAATGTTGATATCACTAAAAACATAGAGTTAAAATTTAATCAAGGCATAAATAGTTGCATGATTATAGATCCAATTTTTTTTTTACAGTGTTCAAAATTTGTATCAGAACAAAATCAAAGACAAGAACTAAATCAATAAAAAAAAGTGCTTAAGCAATCTAAAGATGATGTAATGTAATGTTGTAAAAGAGTATTACAATTGTAAAATGATGCAATGTACATCATAATATATCATAAGCATATTGTCTTGAGAGAATGGAAGAAGAAATCAATAAGTTATCTTAGCATGAAGCGGTTACAAAATTTAATAAAAAGAAGCATAAGATATACAACATTAGTTTTGATCAAGTTTCATAGCATGGACCAAGGTAAAAACAAGATCAAGGGACAAAAAAATGTGCATAAACTATAGAAAAAAATCAATTTAGTCATATATGATATTTAATTGCAAATAAACCATATGAATAAATTTTGAAAGCTAATAGAAATAACTATATTTAATACAAGTTTTATTCTAGATATCATCCGACCGTCAGTAGTAACTACTATCTCCAAGTTTGTAAAACACAAAAAGTTATGCTAGAAATTATAGACCAAAAATCAAGGCAGATGTAACAAAATATGTATAAAAGTACTATCCTTGTCACTTTTAGAATTAGGAATATCTTTTCTGAGGTTGTGCCCTTAATCATGTATGCTATAGTTTGCAATGTCATATGCATGGTGATCTATATATTTAGTTTTTCACAAGCCTAAAATGAAGTGAAAAATTAAGGAGGGTATCAATTTATATTAGCATGGGTAGTTAGCAAAAATTAACAAAAAAAAAAAACCACTACAATTTTATAGCAACCAACCTAGTGGTGGACTATAATAAATTTCGATATTATAATCAATTCAAGCTTTAAAATTATTGTATTGTTTTTTATTTATGATATTATTTTTTTTCACAAAAATAATCTCAACAAAGATTTTCAACATTGAAGAAACAGGTAGTACTTGATAGATATGATGACGTTGTTTGTGGCAAGTGTGAAGTTACCATTAGTTGGAATCATCGTAGCAAAAATGTAGTAGTTGAAATGTTTTGCTTATAGTCATCAAAAAAGATTTTAATTAGTTGCAGGGGATTTTCATTTAGGAGTGTCTGATTCAAGATGCAATTTATTTGGCATTTCTTTATCTGTATGATGCACTACAGTGAATACTGGTATGAATACATTTGATTATATTGACAATTTATGCAATATGCATGATTGTTTGTTGAAGGTGTGTTAGCCATGATCATGTGCTTGAAATTGTTGTAGAATGGATGGAAAGGTGATGCATGAACATGTTTTACCTTTAATAGGCCTTTAACCTACAAATCAAAACTACAAATTATCATGTTGTGAAAGTATTCAAATTTTATTGTTTTTTTTAATCTATTTTTTTCTTATCAGTAAAGCAATGAATCAAGGATAGATATTAGCCTCAATATTAGTTTTTGGTAAATTTTTCAAATGATTTTTTTTATACTTGTCATTTAATATATCCAAAAATGTGGACTGGCCTAGATGAAGCAAGGGAGTGCTTTTGATGTCATTCTTGACAATGTTCTTGAATAACATTATTGGTGTGTTTGTTGTTGATAACATTTCCTAGAGGCGAGGATATATATGTTTATAGTTGTCATCTATTACAAGCTACAAATAAATTATTTAATGTCAGTATTTTAGAAAAGAACATGCATATGTATATGTTAATTCAAAACAAACAACATTTTAAAATAAGATCAAGAAGTACAGTCTTTGAGCATTAACACTTACAGTTACCATGTCTTCTTCAATTTCACCATCTTTAAAATGGAACTCATATTGATTGTATAGTTATTAATATCCAACTATGATGGTAGCTAATGAACCTATTGCATATGCACTATTTGATTGTACAAGATCATGTACTATGATATCTAGAGTGAGTCTACATTCGTTACATACTATTACAATGTTTTCTATAGTTGTGTTTGAGTTTAATATAAGACAACATTCAACATTGCCTCTTTCATATTGAATTCTATTTTTTATGGAAAATTATATGATACAGAGACTATTACTAGGTGAAAATTGTGATAAGAATTTGATAATTAAATTTGTTGTTGATATTGACAGTTATTGTCAATTGACCAAATTTGTCAACAAGATTTGCATGCACTATTTCTGTGTTTGATGACAAATTTGGGTTTTTTATGAAACTAGGACCATAAATATATAATAAATCAGCTTCAAAAACATTGCCACTTTTTTTTGTTGAGAGGTCAATAATTGAAAATGGCATGTATTGCCCTATATTTGCACTATAAAAATAGTTTCAAAAGGAAGTAATGAATACAAATACTTTATATTATCATATAAATTTCTATATTTATTTGAGTTATAAAATTCAAAGGAAATTGCAAGTTTCATGGAAAAAAATAAAATACTATATTATATGGATGACATTTCCATACAACATGTTGGGAAAACCAAAAAATTATAGGTTTTGTAATCTTTGTTGCTCTGTTTTTGTTTGTTGGTTGATATATTCTTCTATTCCAATATCTAGTTTTTTATTTTCATTACAACAACATTATCAGGATCTTGTATTTAGAGATTGTTAAAGAGAACATAATACAAGAAAAATAAATTGTGACTGATAAAACACACTAACTTATCACAACTGGAAATAAAATATTACCATTTTGGCACTTTATTTTGTCTTATTTCTATATCCTGGTCAATGTATTTAGCTGGATCCATATCCACTTTCCTTCAAACATTTTTTTAACAACCCATAAACATATTTTGATTGTAAGGGGAAAAAAAGACAAAAAAAGAATGCATAATATAAGTGGTCTATTTTTGTTTATTGGTGTATGTGTTTCTCTACTTCCATATTTAGTTATATATATGGATTATGATAAGGGCATGAACATATTTTATTTATGACATTGTTAACTAGCAAATAATGACACAGAAGAGTTGAGATCATGGGAAATAATAACTTGTGATGATTAGAAATAAAGTATTACCATTCTAACATCTTTTGTTGTGTTGCTTTTGTTTCTTGATCAATATGCATGGAAATATCCAATCCAGTTTCCTGCTAGTTTTTTTCAATTGCATAAACAAATTTTGGTTGAATGAAGATACAAATACAATAAATTTATGCATAATGAAAGTGGTATAAAGTAATATTTTATTTCGATTTTTTTTTTTGTAGTTGTTATTAATTATTAGCATTTGCAAATTTCATTTTCCAAGCATATTTATCATATGTCAATGCCATTACACAAGGTAAAGAGGAAGTTTTGTGTTTGTACAAAGTAACTAGTATTATAGTGTTAGATAGTAAGTTGAAGGCAACTTGCATGATGATCCATCCAATAGGCATTGTTAATGCTAAATTGAATATTGTGGATATCTATATTTATCCAAAAGTGATTTATTAAAGTACTTACATGTGTTGTTGGCATATTTGATATTAAAGAGTAACCATGTCTATGCATTATGTTAAGAAGTTTTTGTCATTATATTGTTTGCTAAAGCATGTCAATATTGAAATCACTAGCAAATATGATGTTGGTATCATGTGGAAAATCAGTAGTTGTTATTTCTATAAATACCAATGCATCATTTCTTGGGGAATTTGGGACTAAGTATATATTAAATATTTTCATTTGTGTATATAAATATAATAAGTCATGTGTCATAGTCTTCATGTTTGGTGTACCAAACACCTTGCTTCTTATCAACACAATGTTTTTTCTAAAACATGACATTATCCCATGCACATTCATTGATGAGTGATAATCAAAGTTTTGTGTAAGAATGAATTATTTTCTATTTGCATAGTTCTTGTTTATTATAAACATAGAATGTTTGTATCCATAAGTTCATAGTCATGTGTTATGCTTTATATATGCAATTTCAAACTCCGTGTATTCAATGAGAAAATAGTGAGACTATCATATATTTCAGGTATAGTTGTAAAAATGGTAGCCATTATGCATAAGTTTGCAGTCTTTGCATCTCGGCACTTACTTTATCAGATATGACAAAGTTCCCAAGTTCTAAATTATTCAAAAGATATAATAATTTAATGTATTTTACTCATAAAAGTGTAGTATAGATAAGCCCATGACACTTGATGCCAATAGGATCGAATGCTAATGCATCCATTATAAGGCCTTGTGATTTATGTATTGTTTGAGTGTGTGGTATTTATATTGGAAACTATTCATGTATGGTGGTTATTGGTTTATTAATGTAAATTTTCCATGAAATTATTGTTATCGGAGTCCGGTTTTTATAAATTTGTTCATGGTACAAACTCTACATTTTTTTATGTTGGAATGCTCCAGTTTTAATGTCATTGAATTGTATCTAGATTATGTCTATTTATCCATGTGTATAATGCTTGATAATTCCATCGGCACCATTTACTAATCCATATTATATATCATAGTTTCCACTAATAAATTATACCAATATGTTTCATTTAAATATTATGTCAGGCAAGTAATTCTTTTAATTATTTGTAATAGTTTCAAAAAAAATTAACCTTTTTGTCAATAGCATTCAATGTATATGTCTGTTCTTTGAGAAGGGTATGTTTTTTAACATCATCATTCTTGCGAAATAAGTATGGAAATGTTGGGCCTTAAGGAGGAGATATATAACATGTGTTATTCAATTATTCAATGTTTGATATTGTCTGTTGGCAAGTTCTGATGTGGTTTAAGATGGAAACAAATTGATTGTCAGTTTGTTGAACCACTTATTAGAGTTGAAAGCACTTTACATTGTGAAGCCAAAAAAGTGTATGTAGTTATTTCTCCATGCAAAAATGGCTATTCAAAAACCCATATATCTTGAATAGGCTTTATTTGTTAAAAGTCCCCGATGAATATAATGTCGATGTTTGTAAATGGTTTTATGGGTGTATGCTTTATTTGTTGAAGCCTTGTCAATATTATAAAGAATATGACTTCCTAGTAAAGATATTTCATCAATAATTAGCATACACAATTATTTATAGCATTTGATTAATGTATCCAAAGTATTTGAATCTAATGGCATCATCTGTGTAGATGCATATGGAAGTTGAAAAATGGAATGTGTAGTTAGACCATTTGCATTGTATGTTACTTTGTCAGTGTATGTAATAATTAGATCTTTTATTTTCAAAATATCACTTTCAAGTTGTTTGTTGTAGATCCATGCCAAAGTTTCATATATCAGATTTGTAGTGAATGTTTTTCCTGTGCCTGCTCCTCCTATTAAGAATAAATAGAATGGCTTATTTGGTGCTAAAACTTTTTTGATTGTAATGTCTCTGGCAATAGCTTGTTGCTTTTTATTCAATTGTTTTTACAAGTTTAAGTATTATTCTCTACTTACTAAAAAATTATGCTTAGTTGTTTGAAACATTTTTGAATATTGATTGTTGACTAGTTTGTGATTTATTATGCAATGCAAATCATAGGCTATGTCACATGCATCAATCTTTTTATTGATTTGATTATTTTTTTGTCACTAGAAATAGCAAATAGCAATAGAAGGAATGTCTAGATTCTCTGTAGCAATGTCAATATTACCTTAATTTTTAATGGACTTTACAATAAACATAGTTTTAATTCTTGTTATTTGTGTATTATGAGCAAGGTATGCATCAGTCCATGTATTGAATTTTTTGCAATGTCTCTTCATTGTCACGATAAGGTATAAACATCATTTTTTCTCTTTAATAGTTTTCAGGGTCTATGTAGATATTGTATCTAACATGTCGAATGATGTATGGTTTTTTTTTGTTTTTTATTATTTGCATATTTTCTTAGGTAATATGCCATAAATTTGGATAAGCATATATGTTCTAACTGCATTAGCCTTGAAACATATTTTTATATAGGAGAAGCACATGTTATGTCTTCTGAAGTGTCTAACTCTTGTGCTAATAGTTTTGGACTTTTCAAAATGTAAGTTTTTTTTGTCTGCAATGATGTGTTTATGAAAATTATTTTCCTTTAATTATGATGTAAAGGTAATGATAACACAATGTGAATAGCTTGGCAATTAGACATTTATTAGTGTTTTATAAGTGTATTTCCCAATTTTATTATGGTTTATTATTTGTTTTCATTGCTATAAGCAATTTCATCACACACTTTCTAAAATGTATTTTTTAGTGTACGATAGAACTTTGTCATATAAGAATAGTAATATGTTGTAGTAACATATGCATCAAGAATGAATTGTGCATCTATGTTATCATACCACAATGCTGGGAGATATTTTTAAAATTCATTTATCAAAGTATACTATCGCTATCTTTCTAACATTATGATGGATTACGACATATAAGATCATAATGAAATTATGTGTTCTATTTTAGATAAATTTGCTTCTTGTAAAAACATGTGGAATGTTGTCTTTGATATACTTTTTTTCTCAAGTTGAGAAAAAAAATTATAGCATTCTATTTGTAAAGCTCGTTGGATCCATCCAATGGCTCGAATATTGTGGTTTTTCACATTAGAGGCAATGGAAAATTGAATCTGCAATGAAAATTTCTATACTTTTTACATGTGCCTGTATGATGATGTGTTTACATTCTATCCAAATTGCTATCAAGAAACACCTAATCACAAGATATGTATTTGTCTACAAAATCTTTGATTTCAATATTAGAGCAATTTCCATATTTAGGTGCATCATGTACCTAGAGCATGAAATGCAAATGCTCATTTCCTCTATTTTGAAATTTGGTCACAAAAAAAAAATCCAAAACCTTTCCAAATAATTATTCATTTTGTAACATCATTTTCTTGAATGATTTGGATCTATGGTTAAAATAACAACTACATAGAACAGGGTTTCTCCTTATGATTGTGTCAATATTGTCTTCTTCAATTGTCTCATTGTGTTTATTTATTTTTATGGGAATCAATTTTTGTAATGCATGGCATAAAGGCTCCCAAATATGCTCAATAGTTGTTATGGTAGCAAAAACTGTTAGTGGGCCCAATTGCCAAATTATTGCAAAAATATTTTTTCTTGAAGTTTCAAAATAGTTAGATGATGTTCAAATGATTTTGAAAGCTCTATAGGCTATTCGTGATTTTACTATTTTTTCTATGTTGGATTTATTTCAAAAATATTTGGCATAGATATTTTTGTCTTTTAATTTGCCTTTGCATATGCATATCCAAGCACAAGATGATACCTAATGTGTAATGATTTTAATAGCTTTGAAGAATATGTTAGTTATGTGAGTTGCAATGTCATTTTGTTTGTGAAAAAATCCCATTTTGATAATTTTTGGTATGACATTTTATGTTTCATATCTTTAGGATGAATAAAACCATAGTATAAAGGTGGAAAGTTCATTTCCTCTAAGAATTTGTCTTCAAATATACCCTATGGTTTGAATCATTCTAATGGGGTACTTTCAACAATCTCATCTTGAAGATCATGTATCAATTATGCTTAGGCAAAAGTATGGATCAAAGATTCTATAACATGTTTTGATTCATTTCATGTGTCAGATTCACCATCCTCAATAGGCACAACGTCAGTAACAGTTTTTTCTTTCTTTTTCTTCTCAAAACTAGTTTCCTAAGCTTTATTAATAGTAATGTTTTCTTGCCTATACAATGGTTCCTGAAAAAGTTGTGACAATGCTTTCATGACATATGCATGCCTTAAATTTCCTGTTAAATATGCATTTTTGTATTCCAATTTGCATTTCATCTTGATTGCAATTATTTATGTCTCATTTGTTTCTCTAGGCAATATTTTTTGGATCCGATCAAAGTCTATTGGAACATTTATAATTGTTCCTGTGAGGTCATACCGTGAATGTTTATAGTTAAGTTCACATATTTGTGCAAATGGAATTCTCAAAGCAACCAATATTTCTTCTAAAAATGTTAATTTACATACAGTAGCATTTTTTTGTTTCTTCTAATGTTGAAAGGAATAACAAATGTCGGTTCTTTTCCATTTTCAAGAGATATTTTGCATTGTTTACATATTTTTTTCACTCGATGCAAGTTTTTTTAACATTGTAACTATGAAAGTACAATGAAATGCTTTTATAATGTCAATGTGAACTAGAATGATATATTTTTTGAAGTGCATCTATTCACAAAATACACAAGTATGAATGGGTGTATTTTTGATTGATCCTAAATAGTTTTTTTTTATTTTGATAATTTAGTGATCATGTTGTGTGCATGCCAAGTATTCCATTTTATGGCAACATATCATTGCTTTCACTGAGCACAATGATTTTCAGCATCTGTGTGTGCTATTGTTTTTTTCAATTTTTCCATTCTATGTTTATGTTGTATACTTTTTGTTTTTTGGTTACATATGTTTTGTTTTAAAGAACACAATGAAATATGATAGTTATTTTTAGGTTGGGAAATATGTGAAATAGAAGGTTCACTTGCATATTGTTTTGCAATTACAAAATATTTTTTCTTGTTTCAAAACACTTCGAAGTATCGGCACTTGACAAGATTTTACAAACATCCATTGGCATTTTAGATGAAATATGATCTTTATAAATTGTTTGTAATGGCTCGTAGTGAATATGACATGTATCTATCTCGAAGTAGATAATGTTGTATGTTTTATATGGGAAAGAACAATTTCAATATATTTTTGAAATGTTTTTTGTTCTTTTTTACCATAATTGAATGTTCCTTTGTAGAATGTTTGAAAGCCATTAATAGTAAAAGGTGTTACCTTCAATTCTGATTTCTTGATATGACATTCTCATTTTTGCTATGTACATTCTCCTGTGAAATAATGCTCTAGGCTTTATTTTTTTATCCCCTATTCACAAGTCCTAAATAAGTCATTACCTTGTTATCTACCATAATAATTTCATTGTAAAAAGACTAGACCATATATCAAAGAAGAGCATGACTATTGAATTCATGTTTAGCTAACAAACCAATAGCATCAAATAAGATTTCACCATAGTTTGAGTCAAAATTTCTTATTTTATAAATGCATATGCTTTTACTTCATGAAAAATGGCATTCGAATACAAATAAGGATTTTTGTAAATATTCGATAATTTTGTATTGGAAACCAAGTTGTGGCTAACTATTTTTTTGCAAAACAATGGTTCAAAATGTCCATGGCTTGGGTTTATGTAATGAAATAAGATTGAATACAATGGAATGTAACTTTATTTATTGGAATTTAGATACATTTTTTCTTGTTAAAGACCAAACAGAAACAGGTATGCTCAACCATTTGCCTAATCACTAGAAATAAAATGTCACCCCAAAGACTAGCCTCACCTTGATCTGTAAGTTCATTTACAGAAACTCTCATTCGATGAAAGTATGTGCTTATGTCATGTATCTGATGCAAATCATATAATATATATATGGATGTAATTGGTGTGCATAAGAGTATATTTATTTTGCATCTCAATTGTTCAAAGAATCCATAAAATAGTCAATGATCTCAGTTTGTAGCATTCTTGATGTGTAATGAAAATGTAATAAGACTTTAAATGCATCAAAAAGGTAATCACCAATAGTATAATTAAACTATTAATTCTAAAAATATTTTCATGTTTCAAAGCATCATCAATAGTTGTAAAGGCTTGTGTTTTTAATCATTGGTATGTATCCACTTCAATAAATTTTTTTAACAATCTAATCCGGTGCTTTTTTTTTTTTTTTTTTTGGGTCACAAGAAAGTATAGGCTAAACCATCAAGAAGTGAAATGCCAAGATCCAATCAACATCAACTTTCTAGTAGTCTTGCTTGCCATAGGGAAAAAAATATATCTAACAAGATATTTACATTATCATTGAAGAATAAAAATTGTTGGTCAATGACTACTATATTTATGTTGTTTTTTATCAAAGCAAGTGCAGATGATTGCAAGATATTTACCTATTTTTGTATAACTTGTTCAAAGAATCAATTGTTAGCCACCATGAGAAAAACTACATGCTTCAATAATTAACACTATTAAATTTTTAAAAAAATAGGTAAAATATTTCATTGTATTTTGTTTTGCAATAAAATAAAAACCACACCAAGAAATAACAAAGTCATAAAATCTAGTCAAATTGATTACAACAAACCCATCTAGCTATCTTTGTCCCATCAACCACAATCTCTCATATTTTTTTAAAAAGAAAAACTATTTTTCTCATGCATTTTTTTTTAAGCAAAAAAACAATCAACGATTTACAAAATCATTTTAAAAAGAACATAAATCATATAAAGAGTGTTTTTAATATAATTAGCATTGTCTTTTATCTACTTAAATCATATGGAAACAAACTATAAGTTTAGGTATACATTTTGACGCATGAATTAATAAATGGACCAGATATGAAAATCAACAAGTGTCATTGCAATATATATATATATATATATATATATATATATATATATATATATATATATATATAGTACCATAATATATAACTTATTATAATTTGAAACATATATTACATACTATGTTCCATACAATAATAATTTAAAAAAGCTAATATATTTTGTGATACATTAGGGGATATGTTGAGGTATGTTATTATTATTGGTGTTGAGGAATTATTATTGTCATTGATGTCAGAGTCAAGATGGATGTCATTAATGTCAAGGTCAGAGTTGAGGCTATGCATTATGAAGTGGTATGTGACAAAGAAGTCTTATGACAAGAGAAAATTTAAGGCAACCTTTTATATTTGTATTAAGAGATAATTTGAAGACAACTTGGTAATTATTTTGATGTTGATGACATGCCAAGGTCAAGATTAGGATACAAGGTAAGCATACCTTTGAGTACTAGTCTTAAGGAGCATTGCCATATCATATGTGTGTGAAGATGGTGGTCTGGTAAGATGAATACACACAAGTATGAGTGGATTTTTAAGAATGTCCAAGCATAAATTTTAAGTGGTGAAACACTCAAAAAATTTTCAAGGCAAACATTCAGGGGTATGGTCTTAAGCTTAAGCCTACAACTAGACTAGTCTTAGACTCTGCCTAACCTAATGAGGAGTCTTGAGTTGTTATCATGATTGCAAATCATTGGTAGAGCATTTGAGAATATGTTTTACACTATGTAACCATAAATAAGGCATACAAGATTTCAAAGGATGTTTCTAGGTCAGTTCTTGGATTAGTCTTTGCTTGAGAAACCTAGTAAGAAGGCATGGGCCTAGTAGCATGATGAGGTGAGTAGTCTAAGTCTTGTGTGAATAAAATTGGTAGTATATGAGTATGGTATAAGGTTGTATGACATGAGGATGAGGTATTAATAACATTACAAGAGTTTTCAAGGTGTGTTCAAGGTTGAAGTGTGACTGGCAGATCAAGGCCTAATATGCAAAGAGACTTAGTATGGCCTAATGAGGGGTCAAGTTAATTTTCCAAGGTGTTAGAGCTCTTAGGAGAATTTTCAGAGGTGTGATAGGTTGTATCAATTCTATTGACCAAGTATAAGGTCAAATTTTGAAGGAAAAAATATGAAAATTGGTGTCGAGATTTTTTATGTGCGTAGAATGAGGTATTGCAGACCCGAGAAGGTTTTTACTATGCTCGTTGGCATGTGCAACCTTTGCATGTGGATCTAATAAGATAATGGTAGTTGGAGAAGGGTCATAGCTTAAATTTCCTGGCATTGGTTTTGGATTTGAGGGGAAATCCTTTATTAATGATTTCCAAGAATAGAAGGTAGTCTAAACCCTCCTAAAACCCTCATAATGACCCAATATGAAAGATCTTGTTGGAAATGGCTCAGAATAGTTTGGTTGACCTATTATGATGATTCGAGGTTGGATTCAAATCTCTCAGATACCTCTAGGTGGCATTGGTCTATCAAAAGAGTGAGTGGAAGTTACATAAAAACCCTTATTTCTTGGATTTAAAAACCCTTATTTCTTGGATTTTTGATGTATCAAGTAGGGTTGACCAAGTCAAAGCATGGAGATGATTGGAGGATGATGTGTGAGACTTATAGTTTGTGTCCATGTAAGTTTTTGAGAAGGTTTCAGACCTTAAAATTTCTAAACCAATCATGGATATGTTATAAGAATGTTGAATGATCATCTAAACCCATTATAAGTTCATAAAAGTGTTCTCATAGGTGTTCAAAGACTTGGTTTTAATGACTGTGTTTTTGGAGCTACATACAATTTTTTTTGTAAGTGAGAATGATGTTCCTAAGTATTTTTGCATAGAATTGACGAATACAATGCATATAAATTTTTTATATAGGTATCATAGGTTGATTTTAATACATTTTTCTTCATGAAAAATTCTTATAAAGGTGTGATAAGTCAAAAGTTTTTGACTGGGTTCTTAAGCCCTGTGTGCAGTTCTAAGTGAGCATATGACGATGATCAGGTTGAGGTGTTTTGCCCTATATTGTGAAATATAATGGACTTGGTTGTAAAAATGAGGTCATGGAGTTTATATTCATGTATTTTTTGATTGGGTTAAGCATCAAAGTTTAGTGTATGCTTCAAATTTGCAAGCCAAACTTTCTGTCATTGAGAAGGCTTAATTGCGAGTAGACCTAATTATGTGGTTTAAGGAGTGAAATGAGATAAATGGTGTTGGGCACCTAAGGTGAGATTATTATGGATGTAATTTAAGATTTTATCAAGTGTTTCATTCATTTTTTAAAGCTCAAGATGTTCCAAGATGGTCAAGGTGAAACATGTGCCTTGAGAAGGCCTAATTACATTAGATCTCTATTAGGCCTAAAGGTGGTTTTGGTCCTTATGGGTGGTGATCAACCTATATAGTGGGTGTTTCAATTTTGAAACATGTTTTTTGATCTATTCCAAGGGTTATACAAGTATGAATAGGTTTGTGTTTGATCAATATGGGTGAGATCAAGAGTTAAGTATAAAAAGAAGGTTTAATAGGCCTAATTTGACTAGTTAGAATATTGAGGACATGAGCAAATGATTTAGAGTTTTGAAACTAGGAAGAGGGTGTGAATACCATTATAGATGTATGGTGAATATGTCATGAAGTTTTAACAATGTTTCTATGGGTGATAATCAAGTTCATATGATCTAATTCTGCCAAGAAAAGGGTTAATTGAGCGAAGAGGCCTAATAGGCTATTTGAGAGAGATAAAAGAGTGAAAAGAGTAAAATAAGGTGGTCATATTTAGTTGAGTGAGAAAAAGGTATCCAAAAGTGATTATAGGTTCAAGGTAGCTGAGTTGGTGTTGATATACCTAGGGGTTTGATGCCTCCTTGCAAGTTGGTGCTTGCTAAAGGACTAGTTGAGTTGGTACTTGACTAGTGAGGGGTTAGTGCTCCTTGTGGGGTTGGTGCCTCACTAAATATTTATTAATTTATTATAATAATATAGTCTAAGATGTGTTTCAGTGGGTTTTATTCTCTAAAAGGGTTTCCCACATATCTCTTTTGTTCTTATGTTGTTTGCTTTTATAGATGCCTATTTATGCATTAGTTAATGTATATATGTGAATGAATTCTTCATGGATGATAAATGAAATTAAAGGATTGTTTTAAGGAAACTGATTCATCCCCCCTCTCAGTAGCTATACTTCCAATAAGATAATGGGCCCTTGCCAAAGATCTATAAAAATTTGAATAAAATAAAACCCAAGGGAGAATCGCATAGAGCACGATATCGATCCACTTGGAATGCCAAAAAGGGAAACCAAACAAAAATCCAATAGGCACACATACCTAAATTACATAAACCCAAACGTCAAAAGGAAAAATATTTCCAAAAACTTAACAAAAAAAGGAAACACAGTTAGAAAAGATGTTTGAATTTCATCTTCTTTCACAACGAGCCTCTATAATCATCATTTGCCATAGAGAGAAAAAAACTAATAGAACTATAGGAGGGAATTGCTGATTCCATGTGTCATTGCATGGCTCTGGTGACTACCTACCTAGGAAGTATGTCAGCTCCACCAACAAAGACATTACATCCAACTTTGATCTTTGCCTTAACACTGAGACCTGAATAGAAATTGACAAGTGTTGAAGCCACCTTCTCTAGTCTAGCAAATTCAAAATAGCCCAGTAGGAGGTCTAAGGAAGGGATGGGAGCCAACCAATAGTCCAAAAAAAATGTTGGAGGGATAATCATTGATTGAGAAATAGAGAACAGATGAAGGGTATCCAACATAAGAACATAACATTCCTCAAGCTCACACAAAATGCAAATTGAAATTAATCCCAAACATTGCTCATTAGAGAAAGGAAATGGTGGGACCGAAACTGCTTGAAAGATATCCAACCAACCTAACAACCCACCAAGGATCCCTAGCTAGAACACTCACACCACCTTTGAAACTACAACATGGTCTCAAACTACATGTAAAAGATTGCTAGTGAATATTGAAACCACTTATGTGTTAGATTTGGGGTGTCCAAAGGAATGGAGAAAAAGATCCCTAATCATCTCATGGATTGCTTTAGAGATTGTTGAAGAAGGAAGTCCAAAAATGTGGCACAAACAGGAATCTGAAACATGATCATGAAATGCCATTTCCCATTTTTTAGTAGACATAAATAATTGGTGAGAGTAAGGCACAGTTGAAAACTAATAATCCATTTTGGAATGAAATAAACTACATAGAGGAGGAGATATCATGAAGCAATGTCACGAGACAACAAAATGATCGGGTCTAATCACTTAAATCATATACCACACCAAAGTACACACCCAATCAAGCACATATGAAGCCATAATTATGGTTCAATCCAAGAATCACGTGAAAGAGAAAAAAACATCATCTCACACATTAATGAAATCAAAGGCTTCCAAACCCAGCCATCATGTGGTCACATTATTGACTCTTTCCTTCGCCACTTGATCAACCCCCCAATTGGCCAAGAAGTTCTCATGTTGGTTGGCTTGTCAAAAATAATGATGTACCAATCATGACTCAAATTCAGTCAAGAGAGGCCACACAAATCACAAAATGTTGTTAATTTGTCATGATTTTCCATGGTTAGAATTGATGGTGTCAATGATGATCTTGGAGTGCCCTTCTTTGATAAGTTTCTCAATAGTGTATGAATGAGCAATTCGAAGGCCCATCACCACTGTTTGGTCCTCTGCTTCATTATTAGTGCCTTCGTGCAGATGCACATCGATTGCTACTAATCACCAATAGCAGCCAACAAAAAAACTACTATATTATTATTATAATGCTATCACTAATAAATACTATATTTAAAATACAAAATGTAATGTAAATATATGTTACACAATTATAAAGGTAGTATCATTGAAGTATTATTACTATTTATTTTTTTTATAAAAGAAATTGAAGTAAATAAACGAATCCATGAATAAAAATATAAACATAATATACGAAAAATTATAATACTACTACTGTGAAGATGAAATAAATAAGTAGAGGTATAAAAGAAGAAATATATTAGTGAAGACTCCTATGCTATATGAGAACCAACCTAAACTGAGAAATATCTATGTATAATTAGAAATCTAATAATCTTAATCTCATAATTTAGAATTAACTAATATGTAGATGCATGTGCTATTTTTTTATAATTACCCCACAAAAGGTCAATGTGCAAATGCCACATAAAAAATATCCGTTAAGATCCTTGCACAACCCCTGGCAAGTCAATTGCTAAGCGTAACACGTATTGCTCTCAAATATTGTTTGGGAAAAAACAAAAACTACGATTTTGCTACTTATGTGATGGCCCAAAGAAGGGTTACTGCATAATTACTGATGTTGATAATTAGTAGCTTAATTACACAACTGATCCCATTTTTTGTATTTTGATGGGTTTGCTTTGATTCTAATCACATATTTTTGTCTTGATGCGATGCTTCACCAAAAGTTCTTTGGCTTAGAGAGTAGTAGACACTTTCATAGCCCTGTTTAGTGGATTGTGGAAGTGTTAGAAAAAGTATTAAGTTGCATGAGATAGAGACAGAATTGATCTAGATGAGCTAGGTAAAATCAATTATTTGCTCTGTAACAATGCTAGGTCAGCCATACAATCTGGTAATTGCAAGAGCTGATCAAGATTAACAGTTTTGTGAGTTATCTATACCTATACTTTATATAAACTTTCAAGTAGAAAGGAAATATGGAGTTCTTATATGCTCTATTACACTGACTAACAACTTGCATTGCAAGCCAAAACTTGCATTTCTGAAGAATGCTACTCAAATTTGAGATTGCAATTCAATTTAGCATCATGTTGGGGTGAGAACATTGTCCATCTGTATTATTCTTTTGATTGGAGACACAAACAGTTATGGACTTGAAAAAATCTATGGTCAAGTTATATGTTAACTAATACATATTTGTCTTTACAAATGGTTTGTTGCATTTTATGTAGCTAATATTTCTACACAAAGCTAACACTATCTGCACTTTTTTCCCCCCCTTCTTGAAGCATTCAAAGTCGGACCACCATGCAATTCAATACTCAATGCAAAATTATTGTAAGGTCTTTATTTCAAAAATCGTTTTATTATATTGTTATACTAAGCCAAAATTTTTACACTATCTTAGCTACCCTGCTCATTATTAAAATTTAGTTAATATACTTTTTCAACTCTAACCCTGGTTCTGTAGAAAATTACATAAACGTTACAAATTGATACTGATTCAATTTGTAATTAAATAAAAGCAGCAAATGAACAAGTCAAATATTACAACACCTACTGCTTTAATACTTAGCAGTGGCCATTAATTATGACATTTTGCCCACCCAATCATTTCTATGTGACAGATAGTGTGTCAGATAACGTCGCAGAATTTGAAATGGTTTTCTGCTCCCTTTAAATCAATGAGACGACCTTATCTCCAATGCCCTTACCAGTCACACTTCTTTTAAGCACATTGTCGTTAATGTTATGATATTCCAACTACAATTATATACATTGCCATATTCATCTCTCTGGTGCTGTATGACGCAGTCGGGGATGATGCAGAATTTACTAGAAAAGCATTTCCATCAACTTTTTTATTCGGCGTGGCTTCTTCTGCGTATCAGGTGAGTATTACACACCCTTTTTAATGTATAAAACATTCTTTACCAGAAACGGATCTGTACAAAATGGTTATCATGTACTGCAGTATGAGGGAGGGTATGATGAAGATGGAAAGGGTGTCAGCAATTGGGACATATTCTCCCATATCCCTGGTATTTTATTTTTATTATTATTACTTCTGTTTACTGTCATATATGTTACCATTGATGATTGCCATTTCAGGAAAAATTGCGGAGGGCGCCAACGGGGACAAAGCAGATGATCAATATCATCGCTATAAAGTATAACCTTATCAAACCTTACACCCTTATCTCTTGCTTAGTTTAACTCGGAACGTAACACTAAGTGTAGCTTGATTGGAATGACATAGTAAATTTTGCAGGAAGATGTTGAAATAATGTCGGAAATGGGAGTGGAAATTTACAGGTTATCCATTGCTTGGTCACGTATTTTTCCTCGTAAGTGATGTGCATATGTTTTGCTAATTGCTTTCATCACATTTGACAATTAGATATAGAATAGTACAGGTTATCCTTTGAACACTTTGTAGAAAGGGGAAATTTTATGGCCATAATGTTTGTAATATACTCTGCTTTGGTTATTAAGATTGGGAATTTCTTTTGAAGGTTTTCTGAGTTCTCATTTCTTTGGAAAGAAAAGAGTTGAATGAAGGATCATTCTTTGTTTTTTTTCCTAGATTTCGAGCAATGTGAGGGAAAGGATCAGACATATAATTTATTACTTATAATCTTCATTAACTCTGGTAACTCTGTCTCTTTCCAGAGGGTAGGGGAGAGATCAATCCTCTGGGAGTCAAATACTACAATGATCTGATCGATGAGCTTCTCAGCAAAGGCATTCATCTTTTCATTTTCTATTCCTTTAGATTTTGTAATTCACATTGTTAATTATGGTACAGAAGAGGACTTTTTCAAGGCTTGGGATGTTATCTATGACAGGGATCCAACCATTTGTGACACTTTTGCACCACGACATTCCACAGGTCTTGGAAGACCAATACGGGAGTTGGCTAAATCCACGCTTTGTGTAACATCCTATGCTATGCTCTGCTTCTCCTTTGTGTAGTGCAAGGACTTTTAACTCATTCGCATTGAAGATATTTGTTTTTTTCCCCACTTAGGCAGAGATGATTTTGCACAATATGCAGAAGCATGTTTCAGAATGTTTGGCGACAAAGTAAAATATTGGATCACTTTCAATGAGCCCAACTTCTTCTTAATCAGGGCGTATGACACAGGGGAGTATCCTCCAGGCAGGTGCTCACATCCATTTGGGAGTTGCAGTGCAGGAAACTCTTCAACGGAGCCTTACATTACCATGCACAATGTGCTGCATGCCCATGCCGCTGCTGTTGATATCTACAGAAGAGAATATCAGGTACAGTGTAATTTAAGAATAAAATAGAATACTTCATGTGCATCTAGGTGGGATTTATAGGAAGGAGAGCAAATTGTATGAAAGATTTTCACAACTCAGCTACCATTTGCATCAAATCCATCTCTACAAGATATATGTGTTTAACCATCCAAACATTTTTATTTATTTTTATACTTTTTGATGCTCTAAAATATCTGTAATATATCATAGTCACTTGTTTATTAGATTATATAAACTATTGTTATTTTAAGAATGAGATTTCTGAGAATAAACCAGTACAATTTGCTAGATTGACACATTTCGAATCACCATCCATAATTTTCCTTCATGATACATCACGGACAGTGATTTTAAACGCGTCACCATCTGATCATCTGATTTTATGGTCAAATTTCTGCCAAAGATTCTATCACCCTCTTATGTACCATGTCCTCAATTACTACTGGCTTTTCTAGTAAATCCACCTCTGCAATTTCCATTTTTGTACCCTTGTATGTCCATCTCCTTTTTCCATTTTGATTACACAAGTAACAAAACGCTATAATATTCTTCTCCTTGCAGTGACATACCTGAGAGTAGTATACTTCTCTTTATGTCTAATGTCTGGAATTAAGGATATGTTGTACCCTTTTATTGTCCATCTCTTTTTTTCATTTTGATTATATAAGTAACAAAACATACCTTTCTAGTGTACCTATCTTTATGTCTAATGTTAGCATACTAATTTAAACTCCTAAAATAATTCTCACTCCTGATCTTTTAATAAAAATAATTCTTGAACTTTCTCATGTCTTTCTCCTGTGGGGTTTGACCCCAATAAATACTGTTTTCAGCCATGTTTTAGAGACCAAGAAAGTACAATGTTTAAACTCACAGCAGCTATTGTTTGAAAGAAGCAACTCAGGCTCATCAAGGAGGCTTCATTGGAATCATTACCCAAGTTTCATGGTTTGAACCGCTCAGAAACACCCTGGAAGACTTTGAAGCTGCTGACAGACTAATTGAATTTCATAATGCATGGTAACTAGTCCTTCTTAACTTTGGCTTGATATAATTTTTACTTTTTAAACTTCATGTATATGGAATCAAGAAAGACGGTGTCTGTGCAGGAATTTGGATCCCTTGGTGTTTGGAGAATATCCAGCCATTATGCGCAAATTGGTGGGCGAACGGCTGCCCATTATCACAGAAGACTTGCGCCATAAACTCCGTGGCTCATTCGATTTCATTGGTCTAAATTACTACAGCTCACACTATGCCATTGATGCTTCATATTTTGTAAACTCTTACAACCGCGATTACAATCAGGACAGTTTGACCACCATCACAAGTTAAACCCCAAGCCAGTAAACCTGCTTATGAGTTTCTGATTTTTGGATTTTAACTAACAGAAGTTACTCACCTTTACCTTTAATTCTGATGGCAGATGAAAAAGATGGTGTCCCCATTGGGCGACAGGTTTGTGTATCCTCAATTTGTAATTTATGTCTATATAAGGCTGTCTGATGCCTTTTAACATTATTGAATATCAATGATTGAGCAGTTGCACTGTTATAGCAGATGTACCCGCCATCTATGTTTGGTGTGCCTTTTGGAATAGAGAAGATATTGGATTATTTCAAGACCTGGTACTCTAACCCACCTATATTCATAACAGAAAATGGTATGGTAAACATCCATGATTGCTAATACTAGTTATTTTAGAGATGTTCATAACAGAAAATGGTATAGTAATAGAGAAGATATTGGATTATTTCAAGATCCGGTACTCTAACCTACCTATATTCATAACAGAAAATGGTATGGTAAACATCCATGATTGCTAATACTAGTTATTTTAAAGATGTTCATAACAGAAAATAGTATAGTAAACATCAATGATAGTTAATACTAAATTACTCTCTCTTTTAGAGATCTAATGTTTTCACAATCTGTATGATTCAATGATTGCCAATACTAGCTATTTTAGAGAGCTTCATAAGAGAAAATGATGTAGTAAACATCAAGAACGGCTAATACTAAAATACTCTTTTAGAGATCTAATGTTTTCACAATCTGTAATACAGCATGATAAAGCGAAGAGAGCTTCTGAAAAAAAAATGAGTGCAGAGTTTTTGATCATGTAATGCACAAGTTTAACATGCCAACTATGCTTTGTCCCTACCAGGCTTTGGTAATGAAGCAAATGACAGCCTCCCCTTTTTACAAATGTTGAACGATACATTTCGAGTAGATTACATTGAAGACACTCTTAAATACATAGCAAAAGCAGTAAGGTTTGTAATGATCACACTTTTCTCTTCAAGCGTTAGAATGTTATGAACATAAAATATTTAAATGTGAATAAATGATTTCAGGAAAGGAGCAGATGTGCGTGGATATTTTGCTTGGTCTCTCCTAGACAATTTTGAATGGACTTGTGGATACACTTCCAAATTTGGTATGTACCATGTGAATTACACAAATGGGCTAGAGCGATATCCCAAGCTCTCTTCCCATTGGTATGGGAACTTTATGAAGGGAAAGAGTACAGTCCATAAAGAGGAATTTCTAAGAGAGTTTATGGAAAGATATGCCATCAAAGCTATCCCTACTATAGCGTAAATATAAGGATGAAAATCCACCTCTGGCTTGGAATTTGACAGTTTGTGCTCTGTTTTTAAGCTTGTAGGACAAAAATAACAACATAAATTTTTAATGGATCATAGACTTTTACTTGCTTATTTATCTTTTCCATAGATTTGACTAGATGTATAATGTATAAATTATAGATTCTACTTATAATTGAAAATAGATTTTATGATGTAATGGAGGGTATTTTATGATGTTATAGTTTGCTGCAAGTCATTAAATCAGTGAGTGTTAAATTTATATCTAAAAAGTGAAATCTGATCATCTGTATAAAATATTGGAGATATACTTTTTATTGTGGCTTTTTTTAGTGAATTTTTTATTTTATTGAAGAAATTTTGTATTCAAACTTTGCAATTGTCAAAAAATGTTGTGTTACGAACAATTTGTTTGTGTATTATTTCTTTGAGTTTTACAACTTATTTGAACATACAATCCCCAGGGTTATACTAGTTTCTTATTACCTATTTTTGACAATCTAAAAATTTATTTAAGACATAAAATGAAAGGCACTAGAGAACCATAGCTTTCGTGAAATTTCCATTTGAGAGGTAGGGACTGCTAGCCAATCTTCATACTACTTATTTCACACTGTTGTGTGTTACAATGTATAACATGATACATATTTTCAAGTCAAGCAATAGGGCGAAGTTTTGTTTGTGCTGCTATATTTCACTGTTGTTTTGTTTTGTTAGGATGATTGGAATCATGTTCAGTTATGTTTTACTATTCCTATTAGATGAGTTATTGAAAATTACTGCCATATATTTATGGTATTAGCAATAGTGTTCATCACTGGTGGTTTTATACAACCACCTTGGGTTAGGAAATGGATGCTATTTACTGATCTCCTTGTTCATACTCAACCATCAGATATCATTTCATTATGTCCCAAAGAAGGTTTTCCAATCAGGTTGTTTGAATACAATGTTGGAATCAATCCTTTATTTACTCCTTTCATAGTATTTAGATATCGATATAATGGTGTTAGCTACGTGGTTTATCACTCTGGGCAAGTTTTCTTCTATGCACCATACCTAGTTCTAAACATACAAAGTCAAATTTGTGTATATATAAGTAATAATTTTATGTTTATAACAATTGTGAGGAAGAGGTGGTTTATAATGTACCATTAGTTTTAAAAGTTTTATCAATAGAGTGAGAGGTTATAGGGTGAAGAGCTTGCAAAACCAATAAAATAATGTTCTAATTTTTTTTCATTACTTATATTTTCTGTTATTGTAACTGTTAGATATGTGATAATAAAGTTACAATTTGGATCCTTTTGCGACGTAGTTTGTAGCCCACTTCTCGACAGGGGGTTTGCGGGGGCAACTCCTCCTCACTATTATTTCTAGGAAGACAAATTCCACTGGATTCTATTTTTAAAAGGAAAGTCCTAATGATATTTTCCACTCTATTTTTAGGAGGAATCCTAATAGTGCATTGCCAATTAGGCGTATTTATCTTTGTGAAGTTTGTATGTAATCTACACAACGAGTTTGCCTCTAATCTATTCATCTTAGAATTAATAAATCTTGATATCTTATACCATGGATGTTTCCTTAGCTTTGCTAAGGTTTTACCACGTAAATCCTGTGTTTTGTCTCATGCTTGTTGGGTATTTTGTTTGTTTAATTATCTTTGTTATCGCGTTATGTTATTCTTACGTTGCTGCAGAGTGCGTGGTTTTATAACAAGTAGTATCAGAGCAAGGTTACTCTTATTTTGCAACAACTGTGTTATGGATTTGGTGTTGTTTTTTGTAGCATCAAATGGTGAAAGTTACGAATGCAAAGTTTGAGGTGTAGAAGTTTAACGGAAAGAACAAATTTGAGTTATGGAAACTCAAAGCAATGGATGTGTTGGTGCAACAAGGGATGCACAAAGCCCTAGATGGAAAGGCAAAGAAACATGTGATGATGAATGATGATGACTGTGAAGAACTAGATACAAAAGCTCTCCGTACAATATGATTGTGTTTAGCAGATGAGGTTCTTTTCAACATAGTTGGAGAAAAGACTACGACAGGCCTATGGACTAGATTAGAAGGCATGTACATGACAAAATCTCTAACAAATCATATTTACTTGAAGAGGTAGCTATATACATTGTGAATGAAAGAAGTTATGAAAATTGTTTATCATTTAAATGTTTTCAATACTTTGTTATGCTAGTTGACTAGTATTGGTGTGAAAGTGGATGAAGAAGACAAGGTAGTCACTTTGTTATGTACTTTGTTGTATTCTTGGGATCATATAATAACTTCTATTAGCTTCAGTATTGCTTATGAGATTGACTATGATTCTCTTGTGGAAGCATTATTAGCTGAGGAGAAAATCTAGCCTAGAGACTTCTATGCTTGAAGCTATGGCTATTAGGGGAAGATCTAGATAAAGAGGGAAAATCTTCAGAGGCATATCTAGATCTAAGTCATAATCTCAGTCAAAAGTCAGGAAGAGTAAGGCAAAGTATTGACACTACGATAAAGCAAGACATTTTAAGAAGGATTGCTGAAAAAGAAAAGAAGGTGAAAAGAAGAATCCACCAAGGAAGCGAATTAGGTAGAAATAAGTGAAGGTATGACTGATGAAGTTTTATCTATTTATAATGTTTCCTCTTATCATGTCATGAAAAGTTATTGGATTCGAGTGCTACACAACACATGTGGGTCGATGCACAAAATTGGGAGACAAAAAATATGACATTCCCCCAACTTTGAATTTTTTTTACAAAGGGCGTATGTCATTTTTTTAAATTGTCGAGGCTCAGGGTAGTACCTGAACCTCAAGGGTGTACGTCATTTTCAAAGTGTGTACGCCCTTTTCAAAACATAAAGGGCATACACCCTTCTCTTTTTTCCATTTCATTTCCTTGTTATAGCTGAAACCCACAGGCACATGACATTTTTTTTTCTCTTCACATTTCTCTTGTAGATCTATATGCATGCTTTGGATTTGCATCCTGCCAATGGGATTCAACATTTGAGTTGCTACCTTCGGTATGTTGATTTTTAAATTTTATTTTTTCTATTTCTATTTCTATTTATTTATGCAAGTAGAATTTTCAGTTTAGGTTTGAAAATTAAATTCTCTTGCATTTTCTAAAAAAACTATATTTGTATTTAAATATAGATACAAATTGAATGATGGATCCATTGCATGAATAAAATGTTAGACAAAATATCGAGCAGTTTAATTTTGCATAAGAAGAAGTTCAATTGTATGAATAATACAATTTAAAATGTCAATAATTATAAATAATCATCAATGGTTTACATCGCTCCTCAACTGATGGTGCATACATTTCACTTGCCAATACACTAGAGACTATTTTTAATAAAGTGAGAAATGTAACTTCGCAACTTGATGCAATGTTGCATCAAAGAGAGGTCATAAAACACTTTTATTTCAATAAATTGTCATATGAAGATGTTAAGAAAAAAATAAAAAAACCTTTAATGCTTTGTTCGTTAAACCTGGAACCAACCAACCTCCACTGATGAATTACAAATATATTAGTATTGATTGGTGTGTTCATGAGGAGATGAAAAATAACTTTAGGGATAGGTGGTGGATAGTGTTTGATGAACCTCCATGAAAAAATAATGAGGTTCCATTATACTTTTTGAGAAAATTGTATTGTGAATTCGAGCTACAAAAAAATTCAAACTATTTTGACTTGAAGGCCTCCCAAGGCAGGGGAGGTAGGTCTTCATTTGATAGACCTAGTGCCAGATGAGACGAAAACTATCATAACTAAGATCAAAGAAATAAAAGGACAATATTACATGCCTCTATTCTTAAAATTTTACCTTTTAACGTATAAATGGACACTGTTAAGGTGGTCACAAGTTTGACACAAGCTATGATTGAGCATGGTATGCATACATTGAAGACTTCTACTAAGCCTACAGGTGGTGACAATGGTAATGGTGCTAGTGGTGTTGTTGGTAGTGGTATTGGTGGCAGTGGTAGTGGTATTAGTAGTTTTGGTGGTGTTGGTATAGGTACTAGTGTCCCTCCTCCTATGAACTAATGTTACTATTCATGTGCACCATTGTACATCATGTGGGATGAAATGTACAGGACCTCCTATTTAGGTATGATATACAAAGTATATTTATGGAGACTAGCATGCCAGAGCATATGACACTTGTAGATGATTCAAGAGTTCAAGATACTTGTATGCCAGAACATACACTAGATGTAGATGCTTCAATAGCACATGACACTAGCATGCTAGACACTATGCCATATGTACTAGCTTTACCAACTCCTATCAGGACACATCAACTTGCTATGCACGAGTTATCAACTTCACCATTTGTATTTGATACACAAATTTAATTTTAATTAAAGTTTGTTTATGTTTGTAAAAAAATATTAATTTTTTTTTCTAGTACGTGTTTATATAATTGACTAATTGACTTGACTGAAATTATTATTTATGTTGGAAGAACAACCACTAAGGGGGTGGGGGGTGAGGGGGTATAAATCAGTGTCTTAAAACAATATTTTCTTTCCACTTAACATTCATTAACCTTTCAAACCAATATAGTGATCAAGCAATGTATAGAGAAATAATCACATAAACATGAAGTAAGATATCAATACATGAACACAAGAGATATGTGGGAAACCTTTATGAGGGATAAAAACCATTAAACCCTACAAATTAACTATAGTCCTATAATGACAAGATCCAAATTTAGTGACCAACTTCACAAGGAACACCAACCCCTATCTAGTCAAGCACCCACTCAACTAGTTTTTAGCAAACATCAACCTACAAGGAGGCACCAACCCCCGAAATGACTCATCATTAAATCAATAACTTCAAAAAAAATTATGCAAGCCCCAACTTGTAAGGTAGTTCTCACTCCTTGACAAAGCACCAACTCAACCAAGATCAATTTGGTCACCTCAAAACACCTTGTTGCTCAACCAATAGATGGTGAACTCTTCTTTAGCTCTCTATCTTCTCTATTTAAATTTTATATCAGGAACACATCTTTGATGCATCTATAATAGTCTCTCAACAGATAATCAACTCATTCAGCTCATCTCAACCTTCTACCCTTCTCAAAATATGTCGCTTACTAGTCTTATTAGGTCAACTAACCTTGACATCCACATGCAACAACTTGGTTAAATACTTATCATAGTGTACCTCCCTTCTTCTAATGGTCTATAATACCTCTTGATCCTTCACACTCTGCCATTTTTATTTTCTCATTGGGTCTCTTTTTTGCTGTACTCACAATTAGGCCAATTAAGCCTTGTACTTATACCAATCACTAGATCACTTATACTCTTGGTCAACCAAGGAACTAAACTATTAGGGTCAACCCAAAAAATTTCTTAGAACACGTTACACAAAAGAATCAATCAAATTAGGATCACCATTAGGTCGGTCAATCTCATTTAGATCTCAATCTTCTTTTAGTCCTACTAGAGACCTAATGCATTAAGTTTTCTCAAGGTAACGTGTTACACTTAGCCTTTTTTAAACTTATTCAACCTCCACACATGAATGAAATAATTAATACACACCTCAAATAGACCCCTAATAACATCCATTTAGTTCAATACCACCTATTAGTCCAATTCACTATTCGAATGTCATCATTAGCCTACTCACAATTAGACCTCCTTACTTCTGGAAAGTCTGTCAACCATAAATGAAGCACACAACCAAATTTTAAAACAACCATACCCTTAAATAACATTATTAAAACCTTCATGACTTCACAGTTATCACCATGTGCTTGAGACACTGCAACATAGGGCTTAAAGCCTTTAACTCACTCTTGCAACATGACCACTCAGAATTGCCAACTAGCTTCAAAACCTAATCACGATCATTTTACCACCAACATCTCTACAAACACTTTCCAACATTCTATATGCATTTTTAAGATCTTATGGAATCTTTATAACATCATCACATGTTTGGTACATTTCTAAACTGGGCATAATGACTCAGGAACATCAATCTTACTACCACATAGTAAACTACCTAAGTGCTCCAAAACATAGTTTTGATGAATGTTTTCAACTCTTGTAAGGACACTTAAAAGACTTATTATGCACATTAATAATTATTATGTGACCTCTAGAACATCCTTCAATAGATAGATCACAAGTTCAAGTGTCAACTATGGGTCTTGTAGACCAATTTATTGTCCTTCTCTTTCACAGTTGGTGCTCAACCAGACAAGCCATTTTGTTTTCCATATTACAACTTATTAAACAACATCATATTCATTTGATGCTTCATCTAAGTGCAGAGAGCCTCCAACTCATCATTCTAACTTACTTACTCAGAACTACCATTCTACTTAGTCATGATGATCTTGCATTCAAACACCTATGTAGACACATTAGAGAAGTCCTGATACAAGAATATGATCCTTATATATCTTTAAAACATCTTCAAACATAAAGATATAGAGGTCTAATGGTAATTATGGAATATATAGACCTATCTCTGAAACTTACACCTTCACTATACAAGTCATCTTCTGAACAAAAATTTCAACATTTTCAATGACCTCCAAAACATATAACCAAAATGAACATGTGTTATATGTTTTGAATAATAATCCCATGTAATTGGATCCATTCCTAATCCATGGCAACATATTCCTAATCTCATTCTCATTTCTGCCTATTTTTTCTCTCTATCTTCACTACTAGGCCTTTTAGTGATAGGTTAATTTCCATGACCATTTTAAAATATTTTAGGTCTTCAAAATACTCAAAAATCACCATGAACATGAATTAAAAGTCACAAGCTACAAACTCCATCCATTGTGCAATTTGGACACTGTCAACCTTGCCTACTAGACCAAATTTCTAAGAAACAAGGGGTTTCCTATAGCTTTCAATCACTCTTATGACATACCAATACCACCTGGAGGTACTTGGGAGAGTCCTCTACCTACTCCAAACATCAAACTAGGTCAACCAATATATTCTAATCCATTTCAAACAAGATCTTCCATATTAGGTCATTATGAGGGGTTTAAACCAATTTCCTTTCTTAACATTTGTTCATAAAGATCCATCATTAAAACCAACTCCTAATGCTTGGAAAACATTTTTAGGAACCTTTTACATCTCTCCCTAAGATATAAATTTCCCATTCAATAGTCACACATGCTAAAAAGTATCAAAAAGTGTCTCTCGGGTCTTCCTCTCTTCATTCTACACACACAGGAGACCTTCAAACTCTTTTTCATGATTTCTCATTCAATTCAAGACCTCAAACTATACCAAAATACTTTAAAAAATATGTAAAACCTTAATCCATTCTCACATAATTTCACAAGCCTTCAACCCTGATCATGATACCTCATTCTGCCACCTAGGATCTTAAGACTAAGTCCATGAGAAGACTACTAAAGAAGAACTTACCTCTTTGGCTCACCTTGAGAGTCATGCGATTATCTCAACACCTTTTTCACATGTTTTAACACTTATTTGAATAATTTAAAGCTCATGCACATCCATATCACCACCATGATGCCTCTACAAGTCATATCCATGCTCAAGAACTAGTCTATCAAATAGACCTGCTAAGCACTATACCACTTTGAGATCTTCAAGGCACTCCATTGGCTCACTCAAAGCCACAATAGTAAGATCAAATATTCAACCTTATACCAATGACCATAGCCACCTTCTTGTGAACCAACACTTGACCACACACTTTTTTTGACATCAATGACCTCAAGAATATGACATCAAAGACAACTCTCACCTTACTGATCCTTCTTGACATCAATGATAGTGAAAAAACACATGAAATGAATGAAAAATTTCAATAATTTGTTGCTTGTAAAGATGATTGGTGATATTTTGGGTAGTTCAACATGCCTTGACTTTATTTTAGAGTTCGTATTTGACATGAGGTACCCTATGCACAGGTTTAGAAACTTTTAAATTACATATTTATTGATGTATGTTTATTATCCCTTAAACAAAAAACCATATTGTAAGATATATATTATAGTTATAAATTTTTATCATGTTCATTGGATTCAAAAATCATTCATTTATTGGTTTTATAGATTATGAGGGATGCTATGGGCACCCCTCATAAATGACAATAAGGTATTCTTGATGTTGCAGCTACATATGAGGATCCTCCATCTTTGCAATAGGTCATGATTCATGGATGGAGACTGGTGAGAATACATTGTAAAATTGTTTTTTAGTTTCAAACAATGATATTCTATGTCATGCATATATAAATGTATGCACATCTATATCTAACAATATATGTATGCTCTACAGGATTCCCCATCATGGGTATATATGTGGTCTTGTATTCCTAGACAACCATTTATATGGGATATGGTGAGTGTAGATTCATTTTGAAAATTTTTTTTCTTGAAAAAATTATCATTTTTAATATATAATTTTAATGCATTAATATTTAATATCCAATGATCAGGCAAAAGACATTTTCAAGTACTCACTATCCTTATCCAACTCCATGCCAAGTTTTTTTAATCGAAATCTCCATGTAACCCAGCTAACTCAACTCACTCTCTTAACAATTAAGCCTCTTTAGGTCTAGTGTAATGCCATAGTTTGGAAAATCATATAGTACTGACTTGTACTAGTCCAAAACCTCATTAATATTCAATAAATCGATAAGTTACACCAAATTCCAAGATTTTAAGAATTTTAAAGGGTTTATACACACACACACACACACACACACACACACACACACACATGTATATACATATATGTATATATATATACACACACATATATACACACACACACATATATGTATATACATATACATACATATATATATATATATATATATATATATATATATATATATATATATATATATGTATATGTATATATATATATATATATATATATATATATATGTATATGTATATGTATATGTATATATATATATATATATATATGTATATATACATACATATATGTGTATATATACATACATATATGTGTATATATATATACATATATGTGTATATATATACATATATGTGTATATATATATATATATATATATACATATATATATATATATATATGTATGTATGTATGTATGTATGTATGTATGTATGTATGTATATGTATATATATATGTATATGTATATATATACACATGTATATATGTATATATATAAATATATATATATACATATATATATATATTTATATATATACATGTGTATATATATACATATGTATGTATATATATATATACATATGTATGTATATATATATATACATATGTATGTATATATATATATATATATATACATATGTATGTATATATATATATATATACATATGTATGTATGTATATATATATATATATATATATATATACATATGTATGTGTATATATATATATATATATATATATATATATATATATATATATATATATATATATATATATATATATATATATATTCTAGTTATAATTTGGAAACCCTAGGTTGACCTTATATAGGCCTGTGCAAGGCTGAAAGGCTAGAAAATTAGATAGTTTGTTTTTGAAAACACTTCACGCACTTTTGAGACATGTTTAAGGTCTTTTTACCCTTTCTTAAACTCTTCCAAAAAGGTTAGAATCCTTGATTCAACACCAAACATCCATCCAAGGCATATTTTCAAAGTTTTATGCTAATACAGGCAGGTTTTGAGACTTCTTGACACCATCCTCCTATTGTAGTTCAAAGATTTACCAAGATCACTATGACCAATTTTGTTTAAAATTATCCTGCAACTTTGATCATGCATTGAAAGATAATCACGAGGGTTAGAGATGAGTCGTCATCTCTCAAACATGCACAAACAAGTCCTCTAAAAAAGCTCGAGAGGATTTTCTCTAACTCAAATTGGGAAAGATGTGGTAATGTGTTAGAGGTACAATCACTGAGAGGGGGTAGTGAATCAGTGATGCAAAATAATCCAAACTTTAATTTCAATTATTTCAAACCCTTAATCAATCACCTCAAGCATTCGTAAAACATACAAGTCATTCATACCAATGAACAACAAAGATAATGCAAGATCAAATACAAAACACATGATTTATGTGGGAAACCCTCATGGAGGATAAAACCCACTCTCATTCCTAAAAACACATGGAATACTTGTCCTATAATATGATCACAAACATGAGACTTTTTAGTGAAGTACCCACTTCACAAGGAGTACCCATCCCTAAGCATGAACAAGCACCAACTTGTCTTATATGTTGAGCACCCACAAAACATCTCTAATATCAAAATATCTATAATTATGATTTACTTTCAATATAATTTATAAAAAATTTATAACACCTCTCTTCAACCCTTCTCACTCTCTCAAGCCTTTACACATAAGTAATGCATCCAAAACACCCTTTGGGATCACTCTATACTTCTTCACTCATCTTCAATATTTAACCCTACAAGAACACTATTATGACATAAAAAATATGACCTATAGGTTATGCACACATTCCTTAACCTAATCTTCACTTCAATCTATCCACTAAGCACACTCACACTTCACTATCCTTCGTATCACTACTCTAGAAACCATCACCTTTGAATTTGCTGTTTATAGAGTATACTTGTTCATCACCTCCTTTTTCAGCCATAAGAATTTAATTAATGATTAAGGATTCTATCTCACCTAGAAATAACTCAATACCACCTTCATATATCAACCATATCATCCATGGGTCACCCTTTAGCATCTATTCCTTTCAATTAGGCCTTAGTAGCCTTTATAGGTCTCATGGAGACCTATTCACCCCTTTAGCATTTTATTGAGCAAAAATAGGAACACAAGACCATAAAAAATCACATATATCCTCACCAAATGACATCTAAGACACCCTAAACTTCTTACATTCATCCATACGTACCTTTGCATACACAAAACCTATTAATCATTTGCCTTCCTCATGAAAACACCCTAAATGAAATAATAGTCAACTTGTGAGCATTTGTTCATACAGAAGATGGATTGGTCAAACCTCAAAAATATATATAGATGATTTTAAGTGAGTTAAAACAATTTACAATTAATAATTCATTTTGAAACATCCAAATTATATCAAGAAAAACTCAAATATCCTTCTCGAGTCATTTACAGAAGATGGTCAAACCTTCAATCAAATTTGGACCACAATAAATGTAGGTGTACAATCAGTCAAAAATCCAAATTATTTTTCCTAGATTTCCCTTGAAATTATCTACCACTTTTATTTTTATACCAACATCAAATTCATCCAATGTCAAAAATTATAGTCCAAATAGTAAGGACTAGTTTTCCTTTGTAAATTCAAATATTTGAATTCCACGAGTTACTTTTTGATGCAAATTTGGCTAAGTATGGAAAATATATAAATATGCTTGGGAAGATAATTTTGTAACTTTATATATTTTGATACACATATAGTCATGACCTAAAAATTGGACCATATAGCTTGGCACAAAACTGATCAGATCCATATAACCAACTCCTTCTAACACTTCCACATGTGTGAATGTTGACATCATCAATCTGCTCACTTAGCCTGATTTGCCAAAAGACCAACTAGGCCTAAATGACCAAAATGACCAAAATTATGATCCAAATGTAAACCTATCACTTACATACTTACTCCAAGCACTCCATAAGACCTCTGCAACATGATCACATTATCAAACACATCCATCAACCTGCCTATCCAACTAAACATTGAAGATCCATGCATGACTATTGAAGCACACTTTATCATTGACTAGATAGAAACCTTGACACCTCATGAACACACTTTCCCACCTGATAGACATTCTTGGGCACCTTAGATACATCATTGACAACACCTCAAAATAATTATGTTTCTCTTGTAGCCAAATCTCTCATAATAGTCCAAAATTTGGTCATTGGGGCCCATATATTGTGACTCATTAGCCCAATAAACAAACCATCTATGTAGACACATCCATATGGGTGTTTTAATGCTAATACAACCATTTTTTGGTCTTGGTCAAGCCCTGAGAGTGAAGGTTGAAATTGATTGGATGCATCCCTTAAGAGAGTCTCCTCATCCCTGGGTGTGCAAACTTAGATCATGCAATGCAAGATAACCATGAAGGGCATAGATGATTCATCATATCCCACACATTTATGGATGAGTCCTCTAAGAAAGTTTGAGAGGATTTTTTCTAACTTGAGATGGGTGAGACACAAAAATGAGTTTTTTTTTGCAACCAAATCTCTCAAAATGGACCAAACATTAGTTCATAGGGGCCATATATTGTGACTTATTATCCCAATCAGCAAGTTGTGTGTACATACACATCTAGATGAGATTTTTAAGTCTATAATGAATATTATCCAATTTTTTTCAAGCCCTGAGAGTGAATGTTGCAGTTGATTGGATGCATCCCTTAAGAGAATCTCCTCATCCCTGAGTGTGAAAACTAAGAAAACTTCCATAGTGCATTGCAAGAGAACTATGAGGGCTAGATATGATTCATTAACTCCCACATGTGCATGGATTAGTCCTCTAATAAATCCTATGATTATTTTATATAAATTGATATGGGTGAGATTAAATAATGATGTTTTCCTCACAACTAATCTCTAACTCATTATAACTCGATTTGGGTGAGATGCTAAAAGTTAGTTAGTGGGGGTCGTATTTTCTAACTCGTTATCACAATCGACAAACCATCTATGTAGAAAATTCTAGATGGGAATTTTAAGGTTATAAAAGACATTTTCCAATCTTGGTCAGGCCTTGATAGTGAAGGTTGCATTTGATCAGACTCATTCCTTAAGATAATCTCTTTGTCCTTGAGTGTGAAAACTGAGAGAACTTCAATTGAACATTGCAAGACTATTATGAGGGTTAGAGATGAACCATTAGTTACCACATGTGTTTGAATGAGTTCTCTAATAATTCCTAAGAGGATTATCTCTAAATTGATCTGAGTGAGATGTGGCAAAAAGGTTTCTCTCATAGCCAAATCCCTCAGAACAGGCCAAAAGTTGGTTAGTGGTGGATGGATATTGTTACTCATTATCCAAAATGAAAATACATCTATGAAAACATGTCTATATGAGTGTTTTAAGGCTAGAAAATTCATTTTTTAGTCTCAGTCGTGCCCCATGATTGAAGGTTGTAGTTGATTAGATGCATCCCTTAAGAAAATATCCCCATCCCTGAGTATGTAAATTGTGTAAAAGTCCATTGTGCATTACAAGAGTACCATAAGGGATAAATAAGAGACCTCAACTCCTATATGTGCATGGATGAGTCTTCTAAGAAATCCTAAGAGGATTCTCTCTAACTTGAGATAGGCAAGACATGGTAAGGAGGTTTTTCTTGTAGCCAAATCTCTCAAAATAGACCAAAAGTTGGTTAGTGGGGGATATATATTTTGACTCATTATCCCAATCAACAAACCATCTATGTAGAAATGTCCAGATGGGTGTTTTAAGGCTATAAAGTCCATTTTTTAGCTCAATTAGGTCCCAAGAGTGAATGTTGTAGTTTATCAGATGCATCCCTTAAGATAATATCCAAGTCCCTAAGTGTGTAAACTAAGTGAACTTATTACATCACATGTTGCATGAGTACCGTGAAGGTTAGAGACAAATTTTAAGCTCTCACACAAACATGAATGAGTAATCTAAGAAATCTTGGGATAATTCTCTTTAACTTGATTTGATTAAGACATGGCAAGGAGGTTTCTCTCATAGCCAAATCTCTCATAACACACCAAAATTTAGTAAGTGGGGGCCAGATATTATGACTCATTAGTCCAATAAATGATCCATATATGCAAAAAAAAATATATAGTCATTTTAAGTCTATAAAAATTATTATCTGGTATCGGTCAAGCCCCGGGAATGAAGGTTATAGTTGATCAAACACATTCCTTAAGATAATCTCCTCCTTAAGTATGCAAACTGAGTGAACTTTGATTGTGTGTTGTAGGAATAAATTGAGGGTTAGATATGAAAATTCATGTCCCAAACATGCAGAAACAAGTCCTCTAAGAAATGTTGGAAGGATTCTCTCTAACTTTAGCTGGGTGAGATGTAGCAAAGAGGTTTCTCTCATATCCAAATCTCTTAGAATGAGCCAAATGTTGGTTAATGAGGGCCATATATTATGATTAATTATTATAATAAACTAATCATCTATGTAAACATGTCTATATGGGAATTTTAAGGATATAATGGTCCTTTTACAGTCTCATTCAAGTCATAGGAGTAAAGGTTGTAGTTGATCGAACACATCCCTTAAGAGAATTTCATCCTTAAGTGTGTAAATTGAGTGAACTTCCATCACACATTATAGGAGTACCATTAGGGATAGAGATGAACCATAAAATTACACACATGAATATATGAGTCTTCTAATAAATCTTGGGAGGATTATCTCTAATTTAGGTCAGGTGAGATATGGCAAAGAGGTTTCTCTTGTAGCCAAATTTATTAGAATGGTCCAAAAATTAGTCAGTGGGGGTAGTATATTTTGACTTGTTATCCCAATCGATGAACAATATATGAATACATGTCTATATGGGAATTTTAAATATATAATGGCCATTGTGTAGTCTTGATTGGGCTCGGAGAGTAAAGGTTACAATTGATTAAATGCATCCCTTAAGAGAATCTCCTTGTTTCTAAGTGTGTAAACTAAGTAAAACTAGGTCATGCATTACAAGAGTATCGTGAGGGATAGTTATGAACCTTAAGCTCCCACATGTGCATGGTTTATTATTGTAAGAAATACAAGATGATTATCTCTAACTTAAATCAAGTAAGATTTTGTAAGGAGGTTTTTCTTGTAGCTAAATATCTAAAAAATAGCCAAAAGTTGGTTAGTAGGGGATGTATATTATGAATCATTAGCACAATCAACAAACTATCTATATGGACACATATAGATGAAAATTTTAAGGTTATAATGAATTTTGTTTGGTCTTGGTCAAGCCTAAGGAATGAAGGTTATAGTTGATTAGATACATCCCTTAAGAGAATCTTCTCATCCCTAAGTGTGCAAACTAAGTGAACTTATATCATACATTACAAGAGTACTATGAGGGATAGCTATGAATCATCAATTCCCACACATACATGGATGAGTCCTATAAGAAAGATTCAAAATATTCTCTCTAGCTCGAGCTGGATGAGATGAAACAATGAAGTTTCTCTTGCATTCAAATCTCTCATAATGAGCCAAAACTTGGTAAATAGGGGCTGTATATTCTAAATCATTAGCACAATTAAGTAATAATCTATGTGGACACATATAGATGTAAATTTTAAGACTATAATGGCCATTATTTAATCTTAGTTGGGCCCTATGAATGAAGGTTACAGTTGATTAGATGCATCCCTTAAGAGAATCTCCTCATCATTGAGTGTGCAAAATGAGTGAACTTTGATCATGTATTACATTAGTATCATGAGGGATAGATATGAACCATCAACTCCCACATATGCATGGATAAGTCATATAATAAATACCATGACGATTCTCTCTAACTCTAGTTGGGAGAGATGCAACAAGGAGGTTTTTCTCTCAGCTAAATCTCTTAGAATAGGCCAAAAGTTGGTCAACAAAGGTCTTATATTGTTCTCATTAGCCTAATTAATGAACCATATATGTGGACACATCTAGATGAGAGTTTTAAGGTTAGAATGGATATTATCTAGTTTCAGTCAAGACCTAAGAGTGAATGTTGAAGTTGATTGGATGTATCCTTTAAGAGAATATCTTTGTCCCTAAGTGTGCAAATTGAGAAAATGTTTATCGCATGTTGTAGGAGTACCATAAGGGATAGATATGAAATGTTAATTCTCAAATGTTCCTAGATTAGTCCTATAATAAATTCTAAGAGGATTATCTTTGACTTGAGTTGGGCAAGACATGGCAAAGAGATTTCTCTCATAGCAAAATCTCTTAGAATGGGCTAAAAGTTGGTCAGTGGGGGTTGCATATTCTAACTCATTATACCAATCAATGAAACATCTATTAGGACATATATAGATGGGTGTTTTAAGGTTAGAATAGTCATTATTTGGTCTCGTTCGAGCCCTTGGAGTGAAGGTTGTAGTTGATCAAATGCATCCCTTAAGAGAATCTCCTCATTCTTGAGTGTGAAAATTGAAAAAACTTTGGTCACACGTTGCAGGAATATCATGAGGGATAGAGACAAACTATTAGCTCCCACATGTGCATGAATGAGCCCTATAAGAAATATCAAGAGGATTTTCTCTAACTTGATTTGGGTGAGATGCAGCAAGGAAGTTTCTCTCACAGCTAAATCTCTTAGAACAAGCCAAAATTTGGTCAGTGGGGTCCATATATTCTGACTCATTAGCCTAATCAATGAACTATTTACATAGACACTTCTGGATAGGAATTTTAAGGATATAATAACTATTTTTTAGTCCTGATCATGCCCTAGGAGATAAGTTTGTAGTTGATCAAATGCATCCCTTAAGATAATGTCCTCATCTCTGAGTGTGAAAACTAAGTGAACTTATATCCTACATTGCAGGAGAATCATGAGGGATATAGATAAATCACCAGCTCCTACATGTGCATATATGACTCCTCTAAGAAGTCTCTAGAGTATTATTTCTAACTGTAGACCATAGTTAAGGCATCAATAAGTCTGTTTTCTTTATTTCTTAAAAGGACAAACATAGAGAAGGTGACAACCTATTTGCTTAAGGTATATAATATTAATATGAATTATTTTTTGGCTTCTCTTTATTTCAAGAAGATAATCTTCTCTACTCACAACACCAACCATATAAAGGTGGAAGCTTATTCTGGTGCCACTAAATTACATTAAAATTGTGAGTAAAATTTTAAACAAAAAGAAACACATAATGATAAAATAATTTAAAATTAAAATACATTAAATCAAATAAGTTAACTATATTAATTTAAAACACAAATATAAAATTACTAATTCAATCTAATGTACCTTCAAGATAATCTCTATTTGTAAGTGTTTCAAGAATCACTTCATGGTCAGATTCACACACTTTCCAAAAAATTCTATTTTGAGGTTTTCCATGATATTTGATCATTTGAATAGTTTTAGCAATAACTAGATTTGAATAATGAAGCACCACCACCTTTTGTGTTTAAAAGTATTCAAATAAAAACTATTTTTTTTTATGATAGTACCTACGAAGCCAGGTTCTTATAACCACTACAGATTAATTGGGATAAATTAGCTCTTATCCATCCATAACATTTGTGGTTAATTATTTTTTGGCCTCTACATAATAACACAAGTAGTAGTCTATTCCCTCATCATTATTCTCAGGTGTAATGACTACAAAAACATGCCTTGCATTTAGAGTATAATCAAATTGTAAACACATATAGTAAAAAATAAAGATACCGCTAATGTCTAACTAAGGTTATATATTTAATTAAAGAATAAATTGTACCTAGTTTCACCATATCTGAGATGTGGTCAAAGTCAATTGAGGATGCCATTTCACAATTTGAAAATTGTTGGAGTGATATTATTCTCTCTACAGGTGATATGTATCTACAATACCATTTTTCAACCCATTGTTTTGACTCAAATTCATTCCAATTAAATTCCATACATGAAAAACAAAAACATGCCATATCCCTAGTATAAATAGTCCATGAACTTGAGTTTGAGCTTTAAATGGAGTGTAAAACATTTGATCCAAGTACTTTACTACAATATTCATACATTCCCTTTTGTTGTTCCTCTATTAACTAAAATAATCTTTGCACTTGAGAATAAATATCTGATCCATGATAAATATTTTCATTACATCACGTTATAATACTTAAAATATCGATAAAATTAGCACCATCCTTGTGATTTACCTAGCCTCTTTTAAGGGCTCTTTTTAAACATGCACCTGCACCATCATGTTCCCCTTTTCCCTGTCCAACCTCAAAGAATCTCCAAAAATGTTGAACACCATTATTCTTATGAATTTTACTTAACTAGTAAAACATTCAAGAATTCTTAAATTGCCCTGCACAATTATCTTACCAAATGTAGTGTGTATCAAACATGACTTATCTTTCCTTCATATTTATATAAAATATCTCAAAACAACATTGGAAAAAATCTAGAGAATGTGATCTATCATCGCTCATATGAAAGTGGTACTCCATCATAATCTTTATGTTGTCATATGTGTTATCAGGTGCATATTTGAATGTAATATGAAGAAAAATTCCAAGTTGAATTGAATTATATTATTGAGATTGAACCTCATCCTATGGTTATAGTGTGTAGTTCTCAGCAATGTCAACAACTAAAACAATGGTCCCAACTTGGAAATTATCTTTGATTACCTTGAATTGATTATATAACCATTTTGATTTGTGTGTGTGTGTCTTGTATATTGGTAGACAATATTCTTATTAAATTTAAAAATTAAATTAGATATAAAAAATTTGGTCATAACCAACTCACATCTTGATGACTCTTTTCCATCTTTTAACACATAATTTATATATTTGTACTTATTATAATCAACTAGTTTCTTTCCCAATTCATTTGAAATCTATTCATGTATACAACTCATCAAATTTGACAAATGACCACAACTAGTACATGTCCATCTAAACATTGTTTGGCAAAAAACATTATCCATTAGGTCTTTGGTAGGAAATTCTTTGGATTAATTTTCTTAATGTCTTAGTGGGGAAGACACCATATATTCTTTCAAAATATCATTAGTATGTAAAGTATAATGTATATGATGAAAACAATCAAAATGCATAGAAAATTCAACATGTACCTTACAACAACATGTGGATCATGATTGGTTGATTTTAACATAGAAAGTCTTGCACATCTCAAATTACCTTTAGCCAATTATCAATTGGCCATTAAAATTTTCAATAAAATTATGTTTGGGTCATGTCTAAGAAATATTTTGCATGTGACTCATAGTTTTTTGAGTATTTTATTCTTTTATCAACATATTTTATACTATATGAGTGTTGAGGTATGTTATTTCTTTTAGTTTTTAAGTATTTTTGTTGTCATTAATGTCAAAATCTGGACAAATTCCATTAATGTTAAAGTTAGAGTTGAGGCCATGCATGGTAAGATGATTTAAGTCAAAGAAGTCTCATGATAAGAGAAAATTTGAAGGTAACCTCATGTCTACCTCTTGCCTCTCTATTAAGAGAATATTTTAAGGAAACTTGGTAATCCTTCTAAGGTTAATGGCATGTCAAATTTAATATCATGGTACAAGGTAAGCTACTGTTGTGTACTAGGTGTCTTAAGAAGCCTAGTCTACCCCTAAGAGAAGGTATATGCATGAAACATAGTAAAGATTGGTTAATTATTTTAGTATAGGAATGAGAGAGTATAAAAATATATGTAAACATGAGAAAAAGGAAAATAATCCTTCAAATGAGTTCTAAGGTCAAGTTTAGAGGCTTAGTCCTTACTTGAGAGACCTAGTAAAAAAAACATAGGCTTGGTAGCATAATGAGTTGAACAATATGAGACTTGTATGAAGAAGGTTGGTAGTATGTGAGAATGGTATGAGTTAATTTAACATTTGGATTAGGTTTTGATAATAGTACAAGACGTTTCAAGGTAAGATCAAGGTCTAAGTATGACTGGTAGTTCAAGGCCTAGTGTGCAAAGTGACCTAATATGGCCTAATTAGGGGTCGAGATCATTTGAAAAGGTGTTATATATATTGATATAATTTATAGAGGTGTGATAGATTATTTCAAGTGTGTTTACCAAGTTTTAGGTCATATCCTAAAGGATAAACCATGAAAATTGGTGTAAGGTTTTTTGTGTGCACAAAATGGGGTGTTGTAGACTCGAGAAGGAATTTCATATGCTTGTTGGTAGATGAAACCTTTGCATGAGATATTGAGTATTTAATATAAGTTGTGTAAGTTTAATATCTTTAATTTCTTGGTATTAGTTTTGGAGTTGAGGGGAAATACTTTATGAACGATTACTAAGAAGGGAAACCAGTCAAAACCCTCATAAAACCCTCATAATGACTCAATAGGAAAGATATTGTCAATTATGGATAAAAATGTTTTTGTTGAAATATTTTAATTTTTGGAACATGTAAATTAATGTTATAGGATTATCCATGTGGTTTTTATTTGTTATAAGAGTGAGGGGAAGCTAAAGGAAACCCCTTGTTTTTTAGAATTTTGATGTAACAGACATGTTAACCAAGTCAAAGCATGAAAATGGATGGAGGATGATGTGTGAAAATTTTAATTTGTGCATATGTAATTTTTTGAGAAATTTTTAGACCTAAAATGTGCTGAACTGGTCATGGAAGTTGCACTATCGCTAAAAGGGCCTAATGAGCAAGATAATGAGAAAACTAGGCAATAGTGAGAAAGAGATTAGGGATTGGTTGTACAGGATTAGGGATGAATCCAAATGAATGGAGTAAATTTTAAATACCTATTCCTATTATAACCTTTGTTTATAAGTTTTATTGATTCACACAAACATGATAAAATTTGTTCTCAAAGTGATCTATCTAACACAGTGGACTCTATGTAGAGTGAAGATGTGAGATTGGTCTGTAAGACCAATATTGATATTAAACCTTATAATATATTTTTAAAAAATATTATATAAGTATTATTAAGGTTAATATAAACCAATTTTAATATCATAAAAATTTTCCCATAGGTATTCTAAGACTTGACCTTCTTGACTATGTTTTGGTGCTACAGACAGTTTTTTTGGGTATGAGTGAGAATATTGTTTTTGAGTATTTTTTATTAGAAATAATGGATATAATTCACATGAACATTATTATGCATTATAAACTTATATAAATATGTGAATAGGCAAAGGCATTTGACTAGGTTCTTAAGGTCTGTGTGTAGTTTTGAGTAAATAGATGAAGTTGATCAGTTAGAGGTCTTTTAATCTATTTGATGAATTATAATGAAAATTATTTTGAACATGAGGTCATTTATTTTATATAAATGTGATATTTTATTATGGTTATTTGTAAAATTTAAGTGTATGATTTATATTTACAAGATAAACTTTCTGGTAGTAAGAAGGCCTAATGGTGAGTAGACCTAATTGCGTGGTTCAAAGAGTGAAATGAGATAAATGGTGTTGGTGACATAAGATTATATTATCAAGGTTATAATTTAATTTTTTATTAAGTTTTTTATATATTTTTAGAGACTTAAGGTGTTCAAATTATCCCTAAGTGAAACGTGTGTTGCATTAGGTCTCTATTAGGCCTAATGGTGGTTTTGGCCCTTAAGGGTAATGACCAGCCTATGTAACAGTTTTTACACTTATGAAATGTGTTTTTTTATCCATACCAAAGGTGATAAATTATGGTTAGGTTATTTTCCAACCAATATGGGTAAGAGTAAGAGTCAAGTATAAAGAAAATGTCTAATAGGCCTAATTTGACAAGTTAGAAAAAAGAGAATATGAACGAATGATAAAGAGTTTTATAAAATATGTAAAGGGATTTAAGATAATAATAGAGGTGTGATAAATATTTCATGCAGATATAAATATGCTATATAGGTGATGAGCAAGGTCATTTGACCTAATTTTGCAAGGGAAGAGCTAGTTGAGCGAGAAGGCCTAATAAGCTATTTGAGAGAGATAGAAGAGTGAGAAGAGAAAAAGAATGAGGTCATATTTATTTGGGTTAGAAAAAAGTGTTAAAATTTTATGAGAGTTTATAGGTAGGTTATTTGGTACTGATTTACCTAGGGGGTTATAGCCTCCTTGCAAGTTGGTGTTTGCTAAAAGATTAGTTGAGTGTGTGCTTGACTAGTGAGGGGTTGGTGCCTCACTAAAAGTTTGATTCATTGATTATAATATATTCATTGGTTGTTTTTATTCCACAATAGGTTTTCCCACATATATCCTATGTTCTTATAATTATTTTGCTTTCATAGATGCTTATGTATGCATTAGTTAATATATGTATGTAAATGAATGCATCATGCATGATTAAGTGAAATTAAAGGATTGTTGTAAGACAAATAATTCACCCTCCTCTTATTATTTTTACTTCAAACATTTGGTATCATATAAAGTCCTTTTAAGGATGTATAATAACTTAAATAATATTCTATGCAAGCGAAGATGGTTAGTCAAGCATAAGGTGGTTTTTATACACGCAAGGCTCCATTGTTTAATGGATCCAATTATGATTTGTGTAGTTTCAAGATGAGGATATATGATGTCTCAAGGTAATGATTTTTTAAAATAAATATTGGATTGATATACTTTACCCCCTATTCCTCTTACAAATTTATTAGGTAAGAAGGCTAGTGACAATAATTCAAAAGTAATGAATGGTATTATGTGTGGCCTATCAGAGGCAAAAATTGTGAAGGTGATGAATTATATGTATTATAAATAAATGTGGGAAAATTTAAATACTATTCATGAGGGAGACTCCAAGTTCAAGTTTTATAAGTTGCAAACCCATAAAATATATTTTGAAAGCCTAAAAATGAATGAAGATGAGACCATTATAGCCTACCTGTTGAGGGTTGATGAAGTGGTCAACATCATAAGAGGCCTAGGTGAAGAATTGAAAGAGTTTAATATTTTTAAAAAAGTTTTGAGATCTTTAACTCCAAAATTTGATTCTAAGGTATCTATTGTTGAATCGATGCAAGATCTAGACAAGCTAGAGATCGATGGACTTCATGGCACCCTAACAACCGATGAGATGAGGACAAGTGATTAGAGACCCACAAAGAAGGAAGTTGCATTCAAAGTAGAAAATAAGCCAAAAAATAACAATATACAAGGTAAAAAAGTCAAATATAATGATAAATATTATATTGATGATGATGAGTTGATAGCTATGTTTGCAAGAAAGTTGAAGACATGCTCAAGTAAATATAAAGGCATGTTGCCCTTTAAATGCTTCAATCATGGAGGGATTGGGCACTTTGATAATAAGTGCCCTCATAATAATAAGGCAAAGCATGATGAAGGTCATGATGATGATAAAAGGTCCTATAGGTCTTATAAGAGAAAGAAAAGTTTTAGAAGGTTTGATAATAAGAAGAAGATTTTCATGAATCAAATAAGTTTCTACACAAATGAAGATTTTAACTCACCTGATGAGAGTGACATAAGTAATTCTGAGAGTGACCATGAAGGTAATGGACCTGATGTAAATGAAGTTTTCTTCAATTCTAAGGAAGCAATATGTTCAAATCAAGAAGAGTCCATATTTATTGTACGTGTTATTGGTAATTCAGATAAATAATATGATGAGGTAGACTTTGAGGTTGAGTTGATTAATACAATATAAGAACTAAAGATGGTAAATAATAAAAATAGGGTGATAAGGTCTCTTATCAAATACAATGAGGATAAAATCAACTTGTTTGAATCTATACTAAGCAACAACTCCAAGGAAGAAGAAGAAATAGTAACACAGGTGAAGACTCAACTTGAGATTGTGAATGCTAGTCTAAAGACCAAAGAAGAATAATGTGAAAGGTACATAATTGAAGTGGAATCCTTGAGAGCTGAGTTAGATCATACATCAATTAAGTTTAATTACTTTGTGAGGTTTGAAAAGAGTACCAATGATCTAGACAAAATTTTGAGTAGTCAAAAGGCTGCTAATGACAAAACAGGCCTTGGTTTCAATAGATACCAAAAGAAGAACACTAATTTGATCAATAAGGTCAATGATAAATCAAATAATTAGGGTGATATTAGATTGAATGCTAATAATATGAAGTAGACTAATACTATAAGGTATGCTAACCCTTTTAGTGGCTATTTTTATTCATGTAACCAGTTTGGATATAGAGCAAGGCATTGTAGAAGTATGGATCATGGTGTGTTTCCATCAAAAGGAATAATGTGTTTCAACTATCAAAAGGTTGGTCATATTGTAAAATATTGTAAGCAAGGTTTCTCAAGACAAAATAAGAAATTTGAGGCTCCTAGAGTACAAGAAAGAAGAGAATAAAGTGAGAGGAAAACCAAGGTAGATAAGGTTTATGACCAATCTACAAGTCCAAGTGGAATATTTTCTATGGTGGAGCATAGTCAAGATGCAAATGAATGCCAAAAATTCTATGTATCAGCTCAATTTTTTGATGAAAGAGTGAAAACCAATAGCCCAAGTCATAATATTGTTCAATAGAAAATTCAAGAGGTCAAGAAAAAAACTATTCAAGCCTAAAAGGATCATGAAGGAAATTCAATCTATTAAGGACATGAAGATATAAGAATCTCATGAGTGTATGTTGTTATAGTTTCCTAGAGTAGAGGTGACTCTATTAGGCTTCATAGAGACACTCAACTTGTAAGTAGAAGCATGAAAGATGCTCGGTCATAGGGGGAGTTTTGTGTTCTTTGATGACATTGAAATTCAAGGTTTAGTCAAGAGTCTACTATAGGTGTGATCATAAGAGATAGGGCAAAAATATTTTTTATGACGACTTGATCAAACCAAGTCACAATCTTGACAAATTATCATGGAGACAAGGGGAGTCAATCAAGTTTCAAGAGTAGATATGTAAGACTAATATGTGTTATTCTTTTTTAAGAGGAAAAGTGTGTTGTTTCAGGTCCAAGGATAAAATATTTTCCAAGAAGATGACCCTTTGTCATTAATGTTAAAGGGGGAGAAAGTTCATGTTTGGGAGAAAGATCAAGTATTGAAGATCCATCTTGGGGAGTTGTGGCTAATGATTAGTTTCGTGTAAATGTTTCCATTTATGATAAAGGGGGAGATTCTTGAGGTATGTTCTTATTGTTAGTATTTAATCATTATTTCTTTCATTCACATTAATGTAAATATAAATGCCATTAATGTTAAGGTCATAGTTGAGGCCATAGATGGTAAGATGATTTGTGTCAAAGAAGTCTCATGACAAGAGAAAATTTGAAGGCAACTTCTTATCTACATATTGTATCTCTATTGAGAGAGAATTTTAAGGTAACCTGGTAATCCTTCTAAGGTCTATGGAATTTCAAATTCAATATTATGGTACAAGGTAAGCTATTGTTATGTACTAGGTGTCTTGAGAAGCCTAGTCTAGCCCTGAGAGAAAGTGTATGCATGAAACATAGTAAATATTGGTTAGTTGTGTGAGTATAGGAATGTGAGAGTATAAAAATATATGTAAACATGAAAAAAAGGCAAAGTATCCTTTATATTAGTTTTAAGGTCAAGTTTTGAGGCTTAGTCCTTACTTGAGAGACCTAGTCAGAAGGCATAGGCTGAGCAACATAATAAGTTGAGAAATATGAGACTTGTGTGAAGAAGGTTGGAAATATGTGAGCATGGTATGAGTTAATTTGACATGTGTATTATGTTTTTATAAAAGTATAATAAGTTTCAAGGTATGATCAAGGTCTAAGTATGATTGGAAATTCAAGGCCTAGTGTGCAAAATCACCTAATGTGGCCTAATCAGGGGTCGAGATAATTTTACAAGGTGCCATATCTCTTGATGTCTTTTAAAATGGTGTGAGATGTTGTGTCAAGTATTTTTACCAAGTTTGAGGTCATATCCTAAAGGAGAAATAATGAAAATTGGTGTTAAGTTTTTTTTATGTGCATAAAATGGGGTGTTGTAGACCATAGAAGGAATTTCATATGCTTGTTTACACATGGAAAATTTTCATGATATCCTAATTAGTTCATGGAATTTGGGTAAGGTTCCTAGATTTAATTTCCTCGTAATAGTTTTGGAGTTGAGGGGAAATCCTTTATGAATGATTGATAAGAAGGGAAACCAGTCAAAACCCTCCTAAAACCCTCATAATGACTCAATAGGAAAGATATTGTTAGTTATATCTTAGAATGATTTTATTAGACCAATTTTATGTTTTTAACATGTAAATTACTCTTCTAGGTTTCTCAAAGTATTTTTTATTATTTATAAGTGTAAGTAAAAGCTACAAGAAACCCTTTATTTCTTGCAATTTTGATGTAACAGATAGGTTGACCAAGTCAAAGCATAAAAATAGATGGAGGATGATGTGTGAGACTTTTAATATTTGAACATGTAAGTTTTTGAGAAAATTTTAGACCTAAAATATGCTAAACCGGTCATGGAAGTTGGCCTATCACTAAAAGGGCCTAATGAGTAAGATATTGGGAAAACTAAATAGTAGTGAGAAAGAGATTAGTGATTGGTTATAGAGGATTATGGATGAATCCAAATGCATGGGGTCATTTTTAAATAACTATAACTTATATAACCCTTTTTTATAAGTTTTTTTGGTGCACACAAACATGCTAAAAGTTTTTCTCAAAGTGATCTGTCTAACATAGTGAAGTCTATGTAGAGTAAAGATGTGAGATTGGTTGTAAAACTAATATTGATATTAAAAATTATAATATATATTTTAAAATATTATATAATTATTTTTAAGGTTCATGGAAACCCATTTTAATATCATAAAAGTGTTCCCATAGGTGTTCTATGACTTGATCTTCTTGACTATGTTTTTGATGCTACAAGCAATTTTTTGTGTATGAGTGAGAATGTTGTTCTTGAGTATTTTTTCTTAGACTTGATGAATAAAATGAAACTTAAGTTGTTAATAGCATATAATAGGTTCATTAAACACATTTTTATTCATTATAAACTTCTATAAAGATGTGAATAGTAAAAGGATTTTCACTAGGTACTTAAAGCCTATGTGCAATTTTGAGTGAACATATGAAGTTGATCAGTTAGAGTTTTTTACCCTATTTGATGAATTATAATGAACATGATGTAAAAATTTAGATAATATATATTATATCCAAGTGATTTTTTATTATGGTTATTTGGAAAATTTGAGTGTATGATTCATATTTGCAAGACAGACTTTCTGGAAGTAAGAAGGCCTAATGGTGACTAGACCTAATTATGTGGTTCAAAGAGTGAAATGAGATAAATGGTGTTGGGGACATAAGATTATATTATTAGGGGTATATTTAAATATTTTATAAATTATTTCATCTATTTTTTAAGACTCAAGGTGTTCAAAAGAAGCCTAAGTGACACGTGTGTTTAGAGAAGGCCTAATTGCATTAGGTCTCTATTAGGCCTAATGTGGTTTTGGCCCTTAAGGTTAGTGACTGACCTATTTAATAGTTTTTACACTTATGAAACATGTTTTTTGATCCATTAAAAAGGTTATCCAAGTATTTTTATGTTATTTTCGTACCAAGATGGGTAAGATTAAGAGTCAAGTATAAATAAAAGGTCTAATAAGCCTAATTTGACAAGTTAGAAAAAATAGAATATGAGCGAATGCTATAGAGTTTTGAAAACCAGGTAAAGGGATTGAGGATTATAATATAGGTGTGTTTAATATTACATGAAGATATAAATGTTTTATACAAGTGATGAGAAAGGTCATTTGACCTAATTCTACGAAGGGAAGGGTTAGTTGAGCGAGAAGCCTTAATAGGCTATTCGAGAGAGATAGAAGAGTGAGAACAAAAAAAAATGAGGTCATATTAATTTGGAAGAGAAACATGAGTTCAAAGGTGATAATAGGTTAAATGTAGCTGAGTTGGTGCTGAGTTACCTAGGGGTTTGGATACTCTTTAAAATTTGGTGCTTGCTAAAGGACTAGTTGAGTTGGTGTTTGACTAGTGAGGGGTTGGTGCTCTTTATGGGGTTGGTGTCTCACTAAAAGTTTAATTCATTGATTATAGGATTGTATTATAATATATGCATTAGTGATTTTTATTATCCAAGAAGTTTTCCCACATATATCTTATGTTTTTATGATTATTTTGCTTTCATAGATGCTTGTGTATGCATTGGTTAATGTATGTATGTATATGAATGCTTCATGGATGATTAAGTTAAATTGAAGAATTTTTATAAGTCAACTAATTCACCCCCTCCTCTCATTATTTTTAATTCTAAAAATGGTACCCTTATGTTATCGTGTCAAAAAATTCAATCAAATGTCTTGTTCCTTCAACTAATACCTTATATTTTTGTGGGAGTCTACCACTAAATGCCCAACAATCTGTGAGTGAAGGGTCATCAAGACTTTTTCTTATTTTTATGGAATTTATTAGAGTTTTTATATTTAAGTTCAAGGAATTACTTGTTTTACTAAGAATTCAAGATTTAGATGTTGACTTACTCATTATAGATTCTATTATTACTCATCTTGCCATATTAATATTATTTTTTGACTTTTATTGACTATTGCCTCAATTGCATTAAATAGATTCTTTACTATTGTACTATTTATTCCCTCCATGTTGAATGTTCTTAACCCAAAATTATGCATCACATGGTGAATTTTATTCATTTTCATTAATTGAACAAATAGTTGACATCATTTTGTATGGGTTTTATTTTCAAATGCATAGTCCCATACATGGAGAGCATGACATTGAACTGATCTTTTTGACATTTTACCTTCTATAGGTTCTATTATTATTTTTTATCTATTTAAACCAAATAGCTTGATTTTAATCTTATTATCCTTGGAGGGGTGGGTGTATGAGCTATATTTTATATTAAACTGGGTGGTATTACCACTTCAACCATAGTAGGGATAATAGAGGGTTGATTATCTACATTAGACCCTACATGCAAATTGAATTTCTCTTCATTAAGAGATACATGATTTGGAGTCATTACTCTATATTTATTATCATCATACTCAAAAACTTTATTATGAATGAATGTTTCATTATATTGTGTTTGTCCATATGTTTCATCACTCATTACAAATTCATTACTTACATGCTCTAAATTTTGAATTTCATCATGCAACAAAGATTGATTGAGTTCTCTTATCTCATTTGAATACATATCTAAAATAAATTATATAGAATTGAAAATGTTATTTTTATTTGAAATATTATTTGGTTTGGAGGAATCACCTTCAGCTTGCCTATAAACCCTTATGAATGCTCTCTTATCTACTTATCTTTTTCTTTCTTTTCCTCTCTTCTCTTTAATTTAATCATTTGTTAGCTATTTGATTGGTATTTTATGATGAATTCCAAACCCCATTATTTACCTTTACCAAAATAATCCAATTGTATAGTTAAACTTGAAGAATTTATAGTGATTCAAACAAAGTGAATGGAAGAGTTACCAAATTTGCATAGTTACAGTAGAAAAAACTAGTTTATATTTGCAAAGAAAAAAAATGAACAAATTTTGTGGGAAAGCCAAGATAAATTCATGAATCCCAAAGGGAGAGCATGATTTTGAAAGCAAGCATGCCCTTTTTGATCCATGAAAAAATAGGTAAAAATAATTAATGTGGTAAAAAGTTGGTTTTCAAAGGACGTACGCCTTTTTTAATTTTATATTTTTTTCCCACTTTTCCTCCAAAATTGCCTTGGTTTTAGGCCTGGGGGGGTCCCAAACTTCGTCCAAACCCTGTCATGAACTAGACAATTTGATTTCTAAGAAATTTAAGGGTTTTTTTTGTCTTTGTCGACACATTTGATCAAGCAAATTTTATTATTTAAAAGAAATTATTGGGGTTTGTATAAAGGAAAGTGTAGTTTTAGAATATATAATTTTTTTAATGTTATAATATTATTTATACTTATTACTTAATTTATACATAACATACCTCATTATGGACTATATACATATCATCACAAATTCCCTTATAACTTTTTGAATACTAATCGAATGTTTATAAAACTTATATCTCAACAATCTACACATTGTCAACTATGCTTTCAAAAAAAATGATTTTCATGAAGTTAATGTCATAACGTTATGTTTGTACACTTTCAATTTTAATTTTCCAGTTGTCTTGACTTGTAAAATTATTTAATATATGTGTGTGTGTGTGTGTGTGTGTGTACATATATATATGTATATGTGTATATACACACACACACATATATATACACATATACATATATACATACATATATATATATATATATATATGTATGTATGTATATATATATATATATATATATATATATATATATATATATATATATATATATATATACATATATATATACATATATATATATAGTCTAAATAATCTTTGAAATTTCACTATCCATAAATGAAGTTTCATACAAAAATTCATTCATTTACTCAAAAAAAGTGTGCTTTTACACACGTAATTTCCTTATCTTTTCAAAAAAAAAATGACCAACATATCTCATTATGGACTATATACATATCATCAAAAATTCCCTTATAACTTTTTCAATACTAATCGAACGTATATAAAACTTATATCTCAACAATCTACACATTGTCAACTATGCTTTCAAAAAAAATGATTTTCATGAAGTTAATGTCATAACGTTATGTTTGTACACTTTCAGTTTTAATTTTTCAGTTGTCTTGACTTGTAAAATTATTTAAAATATGTGTGTGTGTGTGTGTATACACACACACACACACATATATACATATATACATATATACATATATATATATATATATATATATATATATATATATATATATATATAATCTTTGACATTTCACTATCCATAAATGAAGTTTCATACAAAAATTCATTCATTTACTCAAAAAAAGTGTGATTTTACACACGTAATTTCCTTATCTTTTCAAAAACAATGACCAACATACCTCATTATGGACTATATACATATCATCACAAATTCCCTTATAACTTTTTTAATACTAATCAAACGTTTATAAAACTTATATCTTAACAATCTACACATTGTCAACTATGCTTTCAAAAAAAATGATTTTCATGAAGTTAATGTCATAATGTTATGTTCATACACTTTCAGTTTTAATTTTCCAGTTGTCTTGATTTGTAAAATTATTTAAAAATTATATATATATATATATATATATATATATATATATATATATATATATATATGTATGTATATGTATGTATGTATGTATGTATGTATGTATGTATATGTACATATATATAAAATCTTTGACATTTCACTATCCATAAATGAAGTTTCATACAAAAATTCATTCATTTACCCAAAAAAATGTGCTTTTACACATGTAATTTCCTTATCTTTTCAAAAAAAATGACCACCCTATTATCATAAATGCATCTATTTCACACACTTTTATCATCTAGGCATTGAAAAACTTTATATATTTAGAAATTAAATTCAAAATGACACAATTCATTTCTTATGTCATTGCCAAATTCATTTTTCAAGTATCTCTAACATTATTTCCAAGTTAAACTATTATTATTTTAATAAAAAATTGTTGCTTTATACCCCCCCTTTTGTCTCCCATTATCCTTCATCTACCCATGTGTCTACACAGGAGTTGGTTTGCTTCTTACCAAACCCTTGATAGAAGTTCCATTATTTTGGGCAATAATGATTCTTGTAAGACTAAAGGGATTGGTATTATTAATATAAAAATGTTTGATGGTATAGTAAACACTCTAATAGAATTAATACATGTACCATAACTTAAACAAAACTTGATTTCTTTGAGTGAATTACATTCCTACAGTTATAAGTTCATAGGTCAAAGTGGAGCTCTTAAGATGTTTATGGGTGCCTTAGTTGTAATGAAGGTTCTAAAAGTTGGGAACCTTTACATATTTCAAGGGAGTGAACATATTAGTCAAGCATATGTGATATCTAAAAAAATTAAAGATCATGCTCATGTATGACATCTACATTTGGGTCACATGGGCAAAAAAGGGTTAAAGGTATTAAAAAATCACGAGTTACTTCTTAGTTTAAAATACTTAGATCTAGATTTATACAAGTGCTATGTTTTTGGGAATTAAATTCGACATAAGTTTAGTGCAAGAACTAATGTAAGTAAATGTATTACTTACTCTATTCATTCTGATGTGTGGGGTCCAACCCTTATAATTTTTCATGAAAGATCATTATATTTTGTTATGTTTATTTATGATTTCTCTAGAAATGTATGGGTTTACTGCCTATAAATAAATTTTGATGTTTTCAGTGTATTTAATAAGTTTAAATCTTTGGTTGATAAGAAAACTAACAAGTTAATCAAATGTTTAAGAATAGACAATGGAGTCAAGTTCACATCCTTGGAGTTTCAAAACTATTGCAAGTAAGTTGGGACTAAAATTCATAAACCACCAGCTATACACTTCAAAAAAATGGGGTTGATATATGCATAAATATGACTCTTTATAGAGAGTAAAGAGCATGCTCAACAATGTAAATTTAAACAAACATTTATGGGTAAAATTGGTTTGTACAACATGCTATCTAATAAATCACTCACCATTAATAACAATAGATTGTAAGAGTCCTGAATAGGTATGGACAAGTCATCCATGTGATTATTTAGATCTTAATTTTTTTGATTGTAATGATTATGCACTTACTAATAATAATCACCGTTCAAAGTTAGAATTTCATCTTTGTTGGGTATGGTGAAGGAGATTTTGTTAAGGGATACATAATGTGGGATCTTACTACCCAAAAAATCATCATTAATAGAGATGTATAGTTTGATGGATTATCTTTTTTTAAAATAGATATAGAATATGAAATAAAAATAAGAAATAGAACATCAACATGTCAAGGTTGAAATAGATCCATCTTCAGATTCTAAAAATGAGAAAATTTAGTGCTTTATTGATGGTGAAGATGTTAAAGATTTATAACAACTTGAAGAAACACCTCAATAGTTAGAATGGAGGTTAGAACATGAGGAAACACCTCCATATCTAGTATAGATATCTACATAGGTCAGACATCCTCCTAGTAAGTATATCCCCAATATTTTAATTACTTTGATTTCTAATGACATGGAACCTAGTTGTTAATAGGAAGCATTAAAATATGAGGATAGTGCCAAATGGATAAAGGTAATGATGGAGGAAATGGATGCCTTGGATAAGAACAAGTCATGAGACCTATTAGAACTTCCAAAAGGCAGAAATTAGTTGGTTGTAAATGGGCTTACAAACAAAAGATGGGTGTTGATGATAAAGTTGAATGGTACAAGGCTAAATTGGTGGTAAAAGGATTTGCACAAAAATAAGGTATTTGTTATGATGAAATCTTTTCACAAGTTATTAAACTTGATTTAATTTGAGTCATCTTAAAATTAGTAACTTTACTTGATTTAGAGTTGGGGTAGTTAGATGTTAAAACAACATTCTTTCATGGATATTTAGAAGACACACACACACACACACACACACACACACACACACACACACACACACACACACACACACACACACACACACACACACACACACACATAAGAGATTTGTTTGCAAGCTTAGGAAATCATTATATGGCCTGAAACAGTCACCCAAGCAATGGTACAAGAAGTTTGATTCCTTCATGGGGAGCCAAAATTTTGTTAAGAGTGATTATGATCATTGTGTTTACTCTAAGTTTTTGGATAATGGATTATTCATTATATTAGCATCGTATGTTGATGGTATACTTGTATCGAGTAAAAGAATGGCATAAATTAATAGTTTAGAGGCTCATCTAGCTAGGACATTTGATATGAAAGATCTAGGAGAAGCAAAACAAATCTTAGGCATGGAGATACATAGAGACAATAAAAATGGTAAGCTTTGGTTATCACAATAAAGTTATTTGGAAAAGATACTAATGATATTTAGTATGAAGAATGAGAAACTAGTTAGTATCCCTTTTGATTCCCATTGCAATCTTTCTACAAGTTTATGTCATAATAGTGATGAATAAAATAAGTATATGTCTCATGTACCATATGCTAATGTAGTAAAAAGTTTAATGTATGCTATGGTATATACAAGACTAAAATTTTTGCATGTAGTTAGATTTGTCAGTAGATATATTAAAAATCCAAGTAAATAACATTGGGTATCAATGAGGTGGGTATTTCACTACTTGTGAGGCATAAGTGACTATTACATCACTTATAGTAGAGCTGGTGATTCTATTTATGGATATGTTGATTCTAATTTTACAAGAGATCTAGACAAAAGAAGATCAACATCTGGGTACATTTTTTCACTCACAGGTGGAATTATTAGTTGGATATCAAAGCTTCAAAAGACTATTGTTTCATTAACTACTGAGGAAAAATATATGTCTACATATCATGCTTGTCAAGAAGTAATTTGGATAAAGGGCCTATTGGGTGAGTTTGGAAGAGAGCAATATAAAATGAAGGCATTTTATGATTTTCAAAGTGCAATTTTTTGGCTAAGAATCTAGCTTATCATAGTAGGATAAAGCATATTATAGTAAAGTACCATCTTGTTAGATAGGTGATTGATGAAGTAAAATTAGCACTTGAAAAGGTTCACATAGAAAAATATTGTTGATATGTTCAAAAAAATAGTTTTATTAGAGAAGCTAAAAAGGTATTTGGCTTCTCTTGCATTGCATAAAAGGTGATGAGTTAGTCATTAAGATATTAAATGGAAATTATTTTCAAGGTGGATATTGTTATATATGTGACAACAAAGTTAAATTTTAGATCCTTTTGCGGTGTAGTTTATATCCCACTCCTCGACAGGGGGTGTGGGGGGACAATGCCCTCCCACTATTGTTTCTAGGAAGATGAATTCCATTAGATTCTATTTTTAGCAAGAAATTCCTAATGAAAATTTTACACTCTATTTTTAGGATGAATCCTAATAGTTCATTGCCAATTTAGCATATTTATCTTTGTGGAGTGCACATGTAATCTACACAACAAATTTGCATGTAATCTATTCATCTTGTAATTAATAAAGATTGATATTTTACACCGTGGATATTTCCTTAGATTTTATATGGTTTTACCACATAAATCATGTGTTTTATCTCATGCATGTTGAGTATTTTGTTTGTTTAATTATCTCTGTTATTGCATTTTATTATTCTTCTGTTACTGTAGAGTGCATGGTTTCCTAATAACAACACTATTAAAATAAATTTTTGCAGTTCTTTCATTGCTAATATGTGTTTCACTATAAAAGTCTTTATTGAACTCACATTATATATATATATATATATATATATATATATATATATATATATATATATTTAGATTGAATTCTCTTTATATTTTTGATATATTTAAATCTAGGCTTGCCATTTATTAGAGACCTCCACTGACTTTTATAACATCTACAAGCATGTAGGGGATTCACGTGTTAAAAAATCAGAATGGGTATAATTTAAAATGGCCTTCAAGCCTTTGGATTTTGTGTGTTTCTATGTAGGCTGACATGATTAGGAGGTGAAGTTGTCCTTAACTATGTGTATATATTAAATTTGGGTGCCCATGGGCCATGGCCATAGCCACAAGTCTCATATAGGAGTTAAAAATTCATGCTCCTATAAGGTCACATAGAAATGGTTTCACATGATTTTCAATAAAATAGATAGCTATAGGCATCACCATCAAGTATGAAATCTTAATTAGTGTTTACATTATTTTTATATTAATAATATATATTTTACGTAAGTATTACTACATTGAGTGTCATGCACAAACTAGCTTTTTGTAATGTAACATGTGCAATCCCTTCCAATACCACTCCCTATGTTTTTTGTATATTGGTAAAAGGAATGGTTTGAAATGGGTCCTTTCCTCTTATAAAGTTTTTGACTGATGCTAAGAACTGGGTTTGGGACATAGAACAAAGGGCCCAATACCTAAACAAGATCATAATCACTCAATAAGTACATAAGACAAAGACAAAACAACAAGCATTGAGAGAAAACCTGAAACACATAAAAGAAATACACAAATAAAAATAAAGGACAAGGAGTGATACAATATTGTCATCGAATAACAAAAGAACAAAAAAAGACAACACAAGAAAAATAAGAGGCCTTGAGAGAGAGAGAGAGAGAGAGAGAGAGAGAGAGAGAGAGAGAGAGAGAGAGAGAGAGAGAGAGAGAGAGAGAGAGAGAGAGAGAGAGAGAGAGAGAGAGAGAGAGAGAGAGAGAGAGAGAGAGGCACTCACACTTCTTATGCTTATGTGATATTGATGTAATAATTTTCCATGAACTTTATTGGCTAATTTAAAACTTCAAAAAAATAATATATCAAATAAACAACCATGTCACATCATGACAAAATTTTATAATTTAAAAAATGCAAAACCCAAAACATGAAAAGTAACAACGAACAATAGTCTTTACATTATTTTATGAAGTTTTAATAAATAGAACTAAGTGTAGCATATATTAACTTAAAATAAAATAATTTTTTTAAAATTATAATATTTATATGTAAAACTATAAATAAGATTACCTTTTTCTATTATCATTATTAGATAAATTAATGATGGATTGGATAAGTCCACACCCATTTAGGATACAAACAGGGTTCATAGACCCTATTTGCTTGTATACTAATCATACATCCTTATTGTAGATAATTTGGTTATTAAAGAAAATTATAACTATGCAAAATTTTAATTACAAAAATATACACATACCATTTAATTTTTGATATTAAATATAACTAAGATTATTTTCATTTATCTATTGAAATTCAACAATATCATTTATCTATTGAGATTTTCAAATGAAAATTATAAAATTATAATTCTCATCTTACATTATTACTTTACATTAACATTCGTACAAAGTAATTTAAAACCTTTTTTTTTTAAGTTTTAATATTATTACCAAATTAAATAAAAAATTATGATATAAGTTAACAATATTGTTTATTTATTGAGATTATCAATTGAAACTTAATAAATTATAATTCTCACCTTCCATTATTACTATACATTCACATTCTTACAAAAGTGTTTTTATAAGTTTTAATATTTTATCAAATTAAATAATAAATTATGATCTACGTTAAATATAATCAGGACCTCTATAAGGGTTTGGTAGTTATTTATATATATATTTTTATTTTTATCACACCACCATTAACATTGGCATAATTTTTTTAAGGGGTTTGCATTTATTGTGTTGTACCTACCAGAGCATTGCCTTTTGGGTGGCAAGCTGATCTATAATGGATTACTCCTTGTCTTCTACATCAATTGATGAAAGTTAATGGATAGAACTTTAAATTACAATGGCATGAAAAAGATCCATGAATTTCATGCTAAAGGTATTCCATGAAGCAACGACCATTGTCTAGACTCTTTCCTTGATGTCCTAGATTGCTCTAAATATAATAATAAATGCCATACCATATATATGGGAATATAATATAAGGATTATTTTAGATAATATGGACTTATCAATAGTCCAATTTTTTTAAAACTATCAAAAATAAATTGAACTGTATCAAGATATAATTGGACTTATTACAAATAAATCACATCTATTTAATGTATTTGTAATAAGTTCAAATTATTTAAAATGATCATAAATAATTAGTAGTCCATTTTTTGCAAACTATCAGAAAAATTATATTTTATCAAGAATTAATTGCAATTTTTAAGAATTGGTTGGACTTATTACAAATAAATCACATCTATCTAATGTATTTGTAATAACTCCAAATTATTTAAAATAAATAAAAACAATTAGTAATCAATTTTTTGAAAAATAGAGAAATAAATTGGACTGTATCAAGATTTAATTGTCCATATTACAAATAAATAACATCTATCTAATGTATTTTTAATAAGTCCAAATTATTTTAAAATATCGAAAATAATTAGTAATTTAATTTTTGAAAACTACCAGAAATAAATTGGGCTTTATCAAGAATTACTTGGACTTATTACAAATAAATCACATCTATCTAAGTATGAAAAATAGCCAGATTACACCATTATAAGGCCTATGGAATTTTTATATTTAATCAAATTTATATGGTCATTTAAGTTGGTTCACAGACCATGCATTTACAAATAATAAGCCTGAGCAGTTTATTTCATAAGAAAAAATAATTCATACATCAATCAGGTGATCGAATGATTAATGTGATTAGGTCACTTGGGATGATTGGGATTACATGTGTTAGTAGTTGATTAGATCATGAAATATTTATTTAATATTTAGGTGATGTCCCCATGACCATCAAATTTTATCTTGTATTGTGTACAAGCCACATATCAATCACTTGAAAACTTAGGCTAGGTTCACCCACATTGACTTTGGTCTTCGCAAGAAAGTCCCAGATTATTGAAAGTGTTGTCATTGATGTAATTAATGTCAAGGTTTATGTCATTAATGTTAATATTCATATGGTGTAGATTCATGGTGACTGATATTTGAGGTATGATTTTGTGTGCTTGATGTGATAAGGAAGCCATGTGACAAGAGAGAATTTGAAGGCAACCTATTGTCTCTTCTGTTGAGAGAGAATTTGAAGGTAACCTAATGTATCTTATATAAGTTGATTCCAAGGCTTAGGTTAGATTAAAATTTTTAGTGGTTCCACAAAGAGGTATGATGTTCAAGTGAGCATTGAAACATATTTAAGTGCTAGTTCTCGAGTATAAGGTATCTTGAGAAGCCTAGTCTAAATCATGTGAGAAGGTGTGCATAGTGAATTTTGGTGAAGTGAAAGATTATGAGAGGTTTTTTGAAATTATGAGATAATTTAAGTGAATTCTAGATACTTTCATAATTTTTTTAAGGTCAGTTTTCAAATTTTAAGTGCTTAAGAAGCCTAGTCATGACATTAGTCATATCATGAAGAGACCTTGTGAGAAGGTATGAGTATGATGGATATATGAGATGAGTGAACACAGGAATGAGTGGTTTTATTATGGTTATTGATCATGTATGTGAATTATTGGATCATTCATGTGAGTCTTAGGGTGAGCCTAAAAGGGTAGGACCTAGAGATCAAGTTTATAACTAGACCACTTCTAGATCCTACCTAGTCTAGTGAAGCATCATGATCTATTATCAAGGCATATTAAAGATGTATGAAATTTTATAATAATTATATAGGTTTATTAAATATGTGATTATGGTGGAAGGTTCATGTAAAGAGGCATAAATGTCATTTTTAAGACCTAATGTGGTCTATAGGTCAAGATCTAGAGAGCAACGAGAGAGAACATAGATTAATGCGGTATCATGATCATATTTTAAGGTGTCTAAGATCATATAATAATTTATAGAGGTAAGGTATGTTTTTTCAAGTGTTTTCATGTAGTTTGAGGTCATGGTTTGTAAGAAAAGTTGTGAAAAGTGGTTGTGAGGTCTTTTGAGTACATAGAATGAAGGCATGCAAACTCGAGAAGGAATTTCAGGTGTTTATTGACATGTGTAACCTCTTCATGGAAACCTGATATGTTATGGAGATATGGGGAAGGGTCCTATATATTAACTATATGAATTGGTTTTGGATTTAAGGGGAAATCTTTTATAAATAATTGTTAACACCAAAACCTATGTTAAACCTCTCTAAAACCCTAATAAGCACTTGATATGAAATATCTTGTTAAAAACCACATATAATGGTCTAAAATGACTATAAAATAGATTTTAGTTTCCATTAAACTCTTCCAGGTACCTCTAGGTGTGATTGAGTTGTCAGGTGTGTGAGTAGACCCTACAAGAAAGTGCACATTTATCAGATATTTATTGTAGTATTTAGAGTCGACCAAGTCAGAGTATACAAATGGATGGAGGATGAAGTTTTAAACTCATTTTTTATGTCCATGAAGGTATATAAATATTTTTTAACCCTAAATTTTGATAAAATGGTCATCCAAGTTAGTCAGTCGCTAATAAGCCTAATGGTGGAAATAATGAGAAACCTAGGCAACAGTGAGAAGATGATTAGGAATCAATTACCATGATGGAGTGATGAAACCAAGTGCATGAAAATATTTTTTTGACTGATATTTCATATTAATTCTTAGTATAAATATTAAAATTTAAGTATAGTGGTAAAAATGATGAAGCCAAAATGGCTTGTCTATCTCAGTGAGTTTGTGGACAGTTAGGTCATAAGATTGATTTACCAGACCAATATTTATCATTTAAACATATGATATTTATATATAATAATATTAAATTATATAATAGTATCATATAATTTCATAATAATTATTTTAAATTGGTCATACATGTGTTTAAGGTCAATGTCATCATGACTGTGTTTTAAGGTAAACTAATAGTTCTAGGTAAACAAGTTGCAGTGATGAGTTTGAGGCTCTATACCCTGAGTTGATGTATCTGATGCATATGGTGTTATTTTTTGTGACTTGAAATTAGTTATTAATATTTTTTAAATATTTTAACTTAGTATAATTGGTTTAAATGTTAAATCCAAAAAATTTTGTTTGGTTCTGGTCTAACTCTATGTAGTAAGGTCAAAAGATTGGTCTGCAAGACTAATATTTGACATTAGAATTTATGATTTTTGAATTTAAGAGTGGTATAGAGATGTAATAATATATTTTTAAAGTATAATTTTTCATTTGAAGTGTTATATTATGTTCTTAAGATTAATTTATTCATGACTTGGTTTTGGAGTGTTCTGGCAGTTCTAAGTGGGTTATTTACAAAGAAGTGTGAGTCCTTTTGCCTTGATTTATAAAGTATAAATCATATGGTGATATTTTTAAGATAATGGAGCTTATTTTAATATTATTTATTTTCATTATTACGTGACAAAATTGTGTGCATGCTTCAATTTTTTTTTGTAAACTTTTCGTAGGTTCACAGACCTAATTATGAACAGTGTTACAAGGTGTGATTCAAGTGGTGGTTGGAGATAAAAAGTGTCATGGACATAATATGATATTATTATATATTTATTTTACTATAATATTAAGTGATAATACTATATATATATTTTTAAAGTGTTCTAAGGAGTTTAAAGGGTAACATGCACTAATGAAGGCCTAATTAAATTAGGTCTCCTTAAGGCCTAAAGGAGGTTTTGGTATTTTAAGTTGAGGATGAACTATTTTAATTATTGATTCATGTATGAAATTTAATATAGGACATATTTAAAGTATAATAAAAGTGTAAAAGTGTATATATATGACCAATAAATATATGAGCAAGAGGCTTGTATATATACAAAGCAGTTTTAGGCCTATATTGGTGAATATAGAGTATGTGAATGAGATAACATATTGTTAAGAATAAGGAGGTATTTTAGACCATAAAATGAGTATATAGGATCTATAATACATATAAAAAAGTGTTTTTTCATATTAATATCAAGGTCATATGACCTAATCAATCTTAAAGAGACCTTATTGAGTGAAAAGGCCTAGAAGGCAGTTTGAGAGGGATAAGAGTGTGAAAAGATGAAAAGGTGGTAATAATTATTTGGATAAACAACAAGGTGTTTTAAATATGATAAAATAAATAATTTGGATAAATTTTTGTTGATTCATCTAGGGTTTTTGTGGCTCTTTGTAATTTGGTGCTTAGCTAGTTGGGGTTGGTGCCCCATGTGGAGTTGGTGCTTCACTAAATTATGATATTTTGACTTATATGACTATAGTCTATTTTTAGGGATTATTGGGTCTTTTACCTTGATTTTTTCACACATATATGATGTGTTGTCTTGTGTATTCTTGTTTCATGTTTATATAGTTGATTACTTATGCATTACTTGATCTATATGTTGATGTGATGGTTCATGTATGATAAGGAGTAATTGAAATAAAGTTTTGAAGACAATAATTCATCCCCCTATTAGTGATTGTGCTTCCAACATTTATTATCATATTAGGTCCTCTAAATTATGCCTAATATCCTAAAGGATATCCTAGAAGCAAGGATGACTAGTCAACAAGCTCAAGGTGGTTTCTCTACCAGTAAGGCTCCACTCTTCAATAGGACTAATTATTATTTTTACAGAATTATAATAAGGACATATATAATGTCAATGAGCCATGAAATATGGTATTTATTTGTATATGTATACACTCCATGTATTACACCACCAACTTATGCAACAGGTAAGAAGGAAAGTGAGAGAAATTCTAATGTAATGAATGCCATTCTATGTGGCCTATCAGAGGTAGAGTTATAAAGGTGATGTAATGTATGTCAACCAAAGAGATATGGGATAAAAAAGACTATCTATGAAGGAAAAACCAAGGTGAAGATGACCAAGTTGTAGACCTATAGAATATAGTTTTAAAGTCTAAAGATGAATGAATATGAAACCATTACATCCTTCCTGTTGAGGGTTGATGAAGTGGTCAATGCCATTAGAGGATTAGGAGAATAATTGAAAGAGTCTATATTTTTTCAAAAGGTGTTAATATTAATAAATCCTAATTTTTATTTTAAGGTATCTATATTAGAAGAGATACAAAACTTGGACAAGCTAGAGATGGATGGGCTTCATGGCATCTTAACTACCTATGAGATGAAAACAAAGCCAAGAAGGAAGACCTCTTAAGAAGGAAGTAGGATTCAAAGCTAAGAATAATTCAAAGCCAAGAAGGTCAATGATGAATTATGTTTATATGTTAATGGTGATGAATGAATTTCCATGTTTACTAGGAAATTAAGGTTTGGATATGGTAAGTACAAGGGTAAGTTGCCTTTCAAATGTTTCAACTATGGTAAGATTGGTGACTTTGCATTTAAGTGTCCTAAAAAGGATAAGACTAAGCATGATGAACATCATGGAGATGGTAAGAAGGTTTATAATCCTAACAATAACAAGAAATATTTCAAGAAGTATGAAGGTAAGAAAGGGTCATTCAAGAACAAGAGAAGTTTCTATACCAAAGAAGATAATATCTCATCTGATGTAAGTGACACAAGTACATATAATAGTGATGATGAACTTAATGAACATGAACATGAACATGAAAACAATGAAACCTTATTCATGTCTATATAAATAGATAATGAATGTTTCTCAAAAGGGAAAGGCCTTATGGATGATGAAGAATTAGATGAAGAGAAAACTGAAGTGAACCTTGAGTTAGAATTAGTGAGTTATCTATAGGAGTTAAAGTTTCAAAGAAGGAAGAATCACAAACTAAGATCATTAGTTAAGGATTATGAAGATCATATTGGTTTATTTGAAGAGAGACTAAGTAACACATCCAAGGAGTATGATGAGATCATCAGTTAAATTTAAGCATTGATGAGGATAGTCATTGTTAGCTTAAAAGAGAAAGAGGAAGAATGCACCAGGTATGAAATTGAAATAGAATTATTGAAAGCTAAGTTGGATCAAACATCTATCAAGTTTAAGACCTTTATGAATTTTTTAAAGAGTATTGATGCTCTAGATAACATCTTGAGTAGTTATAAGTCTACAAGTGATAAGTTAAGTCTTGGTTTCAAAGAAGATAAAAAAGAGGTAGCTCAAGTCAAGGAGAAGGATAATGAAGACAAGAAAGTTAACATGAGAATACCAATCAAACAACCTAATGATATGAGGTATGATAATTCATTCAATGGTTACTATTTTGCATGCAATTAGTCTGGTCATAAAATAAGAGAGTGTAGAAGACCCTCCAAAAATGAATATGCATGGGAGTATGAAAAGAATCATAAGTCAAAGGTATGAATGAGGTTGTTTGCTATAGATGTCAAAATTTGGGACACATTACAAGATTCTGTCCTAATAGAGTTAGAAGGACATCAAGTTAAAAAAAGAGGTTTGAAGCCCCTAGAATACAAAAAAGAAGTCAAATGAATGTATGGAAACCAAATATAGTAAAGGTGAGTCATGATCAGTCTACAAGCTCAAGTGGATTAATTTCTATGGTAGAGCATACTTCATATGAGAAAACAAGTAAAAAATGTTCATTATTAGCTAAGATTATTGATCACACAGATGATGAAGAGGTCAAACCAAAGAGACTAATAAAGCCTAAAAGGATCATGAAGGATATTTAGTATTGTGAGAGCATGGAGATCTAAGAATCTCTTGAGTTTGTGTTATTTTAGTTCCCTATGGAAAGGGGTGAATCCATTAGGCTTCATGGAGACTCTCTTTAGTTATCAGAAGCATGGTGGATGCTTGGTTTGAGGGGGAGCTATTCAGGTTTTTCATAAAATCCAAGTGTAGTTGTTAAAAAACATAAAATATTTTATATGAGTATTTTCCAAAGAATAAAAATGATGGGTTACATGATTTTTAGTATGTATGAACCTTTTTCATTAATGTCAAAGGGGGAGAAAGTTCAAGAAGGAAGATTAACAAGTTTAGGGGAGATGAGAGTGATAAAATTGAGGAATGTTTTGCCATCAATGAAAAATAGGGAGGTTTTTAGAAGTGTTGTCATTGATATCAAGGTTAATGTCATTAATGCCAATATGCATATGGTGTAGAGGCATGGTGAGTGTTATTTGAGGTATCAGCTTGTGTGCTTGAAATGAAGGAAACCTAATGTCTCTTCTATAGGTTGATGCCAAGGTTTAGGTAATATTGAATTTTTTAGTGTTTTCATAAAGATGTATGATGGTTAAGTGAGAATTGAAGCATGTTTGAGTACTGGTTCTTGAGTACAAGGTGTCTTGAGAAGCCTAATCTAGACCCTGTGAGAAGGTGTACATAGTGAAGTTTGGTGAAGTAAGTAATCACAATCTTGTGAGAGGTTGTTTGATATTGTGTGATGATGTAAGTGAAGTTTAGATACTTTTATAAGTGTTTCAAGGGTGTTTGTCAAGTTTCAAGTTCTTAAGAAGCCTAGTCATGATACTAGCCATAACATGAAGAGACCTTATGAGAAGGTATGAGTATGATGGATTGGTGAGATGAGTGCACACATACATGAGTGATTTTATTAGGGTTATTTAGAATGTATGTGAATTATTTTATCACTCATGAGAGTCTCAAGGTGATCCAAAAAGGGTAGGACCTATAAATCAAGTCTACAACTAGACCACTTCTAGATCCTACCTAGCCTAATGAAGAATCATGATCTATTGTTAAGCCATATGAAGGATGAATGGAATTTTTTAAGCATGAGAGAGGTTTATTTAGTATGTGAATGTGGTAGTGAGTGCATGTAAAGAGTTATGAAGGTCATTTTTAATACATAATATGGTTTGTAGGTTAAGATCTAGAGAACAAAGAAAGAGAGCATGGCATAATGAGGTATCATGATCAGATTTAAAGGTGTATGAGCTTATATAATCATTGAAAAAGGTAAGATATGTTGTTTCAATTATGTTCATACATTTTTAGGTCATGGTTTGTAATAAAATACATGGAAATTAGTTTTAAGGTCTTTCAAGTACACAAAATGAAGGCATGCAAACCTGAGAAGGAATCTCAGGTGTTCATTGACATGTATAACCTTTGCATGGGAACCTGAGATATTAAGGAGAGATGTGGAAAGGTCATAGATAATAACTATATGAATTGGTTTTAGATTTAAGGGGTAATTTTTTATGAACAATTATTAACACCAAAACTTATGTTAAACCTTTCTAAAACCCTAACAAGGGCCTGATGTGAACGATCTTGTTCAAAATAGGCCAAAATGGTCTCAAATGACTAGAAAAATTATTGGAGGTTTTACTAAACTCTCCCAGGAATTTCTAGGTGTGATTGAGTTATTAGGTGTGTGAGTAGACCCTATAAGAAAGTGTATATTTATCAAAGATTTGTTATAGCAATCAAAGTTGACTAAGTCAAAGTATGAAAATAGATGGAAGATGAAGTTAGAGACTCATGTTTCATGTCCATGAAGGTTTTTGGATAGGTTATAATCCTCAAGTGTTATAATTTGACCATCCAAGTTAGCCATTCACTAACAAGCCTAATGGTGGAAATAATGAGAAACCCAAGCAACAATGAAAAGATGATTAGGAATGGGTTATCATGATAAAGTGATCAAAAAAGTGCATATAATTTTTTGGGGTACTATTATTTCCCATTCATGCTCAGTATAAATATTTAAATTCAAGTATAGTGGTAAAAATGATGAAGCCAAAATGGCTTGTCTGGCTCGGTGAGGTCTATGTATAGTGAGGTCATAAGATTGGTCTGCAAGACCAATATTTGTCATTTGACCATATGATATTTATATTTGAGAATAGTTTAATTATATAATAGGATAATATGATTACATAACAAGTCTTTAAAATTGGTCATATAGGTGTTGAGCGTCAATGTCATTATGACTATGCTTTAAGGTAAACTGATACTTTTGGATAAACAAGTTATAGTGATGAGTTTGAGGCTCTATGCCTTGATTTGATGTATATAATGAATATGGTATTTTGTTTGTGACTTTAAAGTAGTGATGATGACTTTTGAAATATTTAAAATCAATACAAGAGGTTTAAAATTTGAAGCCAAAATGGTTTATCTGGTTCTAGTCTGACTGTGTGTAGTAAGGTTAAAAGATTGGTCTACAAGACCAATATTTGACATTAGACCTTGTGATTTTTGTATTTGAGTGTGGTATATAAATTTCATATGCTATTTTTAAATTATAAGTAGTCATGGTAAGTTTTTTTTTTAGGTTTTGAAGATCAAACTGTTCATGAATGGGTTTTAGAGTGTTCTAGCAGTTTTGAGTGGGATATTTGTAGAGAAGTTTTTGAGTCCTTTTGCCTTGAGTTGTGAATTTTAAAGCACATGGTGATATTTTTAAGTTCATTTAGTTTCTATTAATATGATATATTTTCATTTATATGGGATGAAATTATGTGTATGCTTCAATTTTTTTTGGCTGACTTTCTGTAGGTTCACATACCTAATTGTGAATAGTGCTACAAGGTGTGCTTCAAGTGGTGGTTGGAGATAAAAAGTGTCACGGACATAATATGAGATTATTATGGATATATTTTAGTTAAATATAATTTTTTTATACCATTTATGGAGTTTGAAAGTTTTCCAACGAATTCAAAGGATAACATGCACTAATGAGGGCCTAATTGAATTAGATCTCCTTAAGGCCTAAAGGAGGTTTTTGTCTTTTTAAGTTGAGGATGACATATTGTAATTATTTATTCATGTATTAAATTTTTTTTATAATACCTATTTAAATTATAATCCAAGTGTAAAAGTGTATATTGATGACCAAGAGATATATGAACAAGAGGATGGTATCTATATAAGGCACTTTTAGGCAGATTTTGGTGAGTATAGAGAGTATGCAAATGAGATAGCATATTGTTAAGAATAAGGAGGTCTTGTAGACCATAATAGGAGTATATAATATCCATATTTAATATTTTAAATTGTGTTTTCATATGAAAATCAAGGTCATATGACCTAATTTGTCTTGAAGAGACATAATTGAGAGAAGAGGCCTAAAAGGAAATTTGAGAGGGATAAGAGTGTGAAGAGCTAAAGAGGTGGTAATCATCGGTTGGTTGAGAAAAATGTGTTCTAAAGGTTATAAATTAAATTAGGTTATTGAATTGGTGCTGAACCATCTAGGGGGTTGGTGCCTCCTTGCAAGTTGGTGATTGATAAAGCCTAGCTAAGTTAGTGCTTAGCTAGTTAGGCTTGGTGCTCCATGTGGAGTTGGTGCTTCACTAAATTTTGATTTTTTTAATTATAGGAATGTAGTCCATTTTTTGGGATCAATGGGTTTTATTTCCCTTGAGTTTTTCTCACATATATGATGTGTTGTCTTGTGTAATCTTGTTTTATGCTTGTATACTTGATTGCTTATGCATTGCTTGATCTATATGTTGATGTGATAGTTCATGTATGTTAAGGAGAAATTGAAAGAAAGTTTTTAAGACACTGATTCACCCCCTTCTTAGTGATTATAATTCAAACATTAATATTGTGCTAATTGGCATGATCATGGATGCTCAAGTCACTGATCACCTCTCAAATGTTTATATAGTCTCCCACACAGTCAAGTTACCAAGATTATGGCATGTGTTAAAATCTTAGATGCTCATATTGTTTAGTACTTTTGTTTTGAATATTAATCATTACACATAGTTGATTCAATAATATTGTTCCATATGGAATGATCTCAAACACTCAATCATTCATATTTTAAGTTGACGATTGATAGGCTTTATGAGTGCTGAGTTATCAAAGACCATTTTTTGATATTTAAACTATGAAGTGTAATTTCAAAAACTTAAAAGTTGATTTTTTTTTATTGATATGCAAATTTTGAATAATAAATCTTGATGCATAGATACCGAATGACCAATTATGATTGCCAACACATAGAATGCTAATGTAGGAAACCTCAAAAGACTTTTCCACAAAACCTTAATAAAAATAAAGTAGAAAAAACCATGGGACGTAAATGCCAAATTAGGACATTCTAAGCCATAAACTATGAAGATCATTTCATAAAAATGGGAATGCCAAAGTTTATTTTTCAATGAACAAATGTTGAGGAGTAAATTCTAATTTGAAAATTTTGAAGACCATTTGCTGAAGACCATTTTGAAGGATGCAAAATGTGAAGTATAATTTGAAAAACTAAAAAACCAAAGACCTTTTTGTGATTCACAAAATGTGAACTTGATATTTGAAATACATAAAATCCAAAGACCATTTTTAAATAATCAAAATGTGAAGTGTATGTTCTAATAGTCAAATGCTGAAAACGTTTTATAAATACACAGTTGCCAAATACTAAATTTTTCATATTAGAAAATAATACAATAAAAAAATAAGGCACAACATGGAATACTGATACCCAATTTTCACAACAGGGAGGTTTTTGACAAAAGACACACAAGAAGACTATAAAAACTCTCAAAAAGAAAATAAAACAATAAGGCATCTCCTATTCATATTTCTCATTCCATAACTAAGAAAACAACATTTCAAATTTGTCAATTTCATGAAAGAAAAAAATAGCTCCTAATCCTTTATCAATATTTTTGATAGTGCCTAATGTGATGATGCATTCAAATGGTCTATTATAATGCCTTTCAAAAACTCATTGATAGTAAGTAGTTGACCTATCTAATTTTTATTTGGTTTACAAGCACAGATAATATTATCTATAAGAATGGATGGTAAAGAGGTGTTAGATGGTTTTGGCTTCTATCTCTTGTCCAAAAAACTTGAATAAATTTTTGCTTCTTCTGCATCTTTTTTTCCTACATGAACTAGGATTAACCAAGCTACATTGACCCTTCATTCTATATCTCCATTTCTTTATAGTATCTCAATATTGCTTTCAGCTCTAGCAACCCATACTATGTAGTTCACTCTTGTAAAATCATCAAGTCTCACAAATAACATATCCCTAATTTGCACATCTTGAGCTATATCAAATGTAATTTTTGTTATTTTGCTTCTTGGACCAACATATGTATATCTAGATGCCACTCCAAAATCAAGGGTCTTATCATGAACCATTTTATGCAGATCTCTATGTAGGGGCATGTCACGGTGTGTTATAGGCCAAAAATCTCTTGTACATTCAACTTCATAAGGGAACATGTCTTCTTTCATTATGCCATGGATATTTTAGAAGTAATATGCTAGATCCTTCCATTCACTATTTATGGTCAAACCAAATTCATAGAATTTATATACATAATCAAATTATATTTAATTTCTTTTTCATTCCTTTTTTAATTCTATCTAAGACTTTTCCAACAATGTAATCTTGTGATGTTTCTCTATTTTTTCAAGTCTTTGAAAAATATTTTTGTCGAATTACCTTCTAGAACATTTGGTTCACTATTTTCTTTTTTCCCCCATAATGTAACCAGGGGGGGGCAATTTCTATCTCTTATAGAGTTTTGTCAACACATAATGGGATAACATTGCTCCATGTGTAAAAGAAAATATTGACCTTTTGTCAAGCCTAATATTTCATTTCTTCCCTTCATCTAGTAACTATTAACATCAACATGAAATCTATTATGTATTCAATCAAATATGGCATGGAATTTATTATATTTTCACATCCTATAACTATCCATAATCTCTATCACACTCCATACATCTTTTATATTTATACATTCGGATAGGTTTTCAAATGTGCCATCAATGTCATGATGGGTATGTCCTACTAAGAGAAATCCAACCTCAATATTGAGGAAAATACCTTTGTAGATAAGGAAAGATAAATATTACAACACAAACTTGTAAAAAAAAATGATTTTGTGAATTTGTAAATGTAATAGAATTAAATTTAGTTACATATAAGGTTAAACATTTTTTAGATATAATTGTGGAAGGAATGAAGTACCTATTCTTATTAACCCCATAATAGTTGTTTATTTGAAGGTATAACCTGGAAGAAATTTTCTTGAAGACACCACTTGATTGTGCTTCTTCTATGTATTAATTGAATTTAGGGTAGCAATTATTAGACAAAAGTGCATCATACAATGGATATTTTGAATATCTAAGTTTATATAGTAGAGATACATAAGTATTTATCATTGTTGTTTCCATTTCATTGAAGCACTTTTTCAATGAAGTGATAGTAAATTTATACCCTCCATGAATATACTGTTAAAAAAATGACCATATCCACCTACACCATGACCATGTGTTATAATCCCTGCCATTGACAACTTTATTATTTTATCAGTAACTACTTTGCGTTTTGTCATTATCCTTAGTAAAAATTCTCTTTGATGTTCCACCTTATCATGAATGATACTAAGGCATTCTTCAAAGTATTGCTCTGACATTCGTTTATGTGTGTAATACATTTATCTTACATAAAGTATCTGATTTGAGTGCAACATGAATTCTTGATTGATACGATCTTCTTGATTTCTAAAGAGGGACCCACAACATTTTTTTTTGAGTTAATAATATACATATTTTAAACCTAGCAAAGTCATCAGACTTGGAAATGGTCACATCATGAAAATTAGTTCTCCACATGTTATTGAATTTTGGCTAGGATATTGGATCATATTCCATATCTAATAGTTGTGCATTGATGTGGCACCTCATAAATTCTTGAGTGAAAGATGTTGGAAGATGTCAAACATTTTATTGTGATTTATTTATATCTACATGGAATGTAAGTCTTGGAGAAACATCTACAAAATCATCTATCATTTGGTCCAAAAAATATTTTTTTTCCATTATATTCTTTTGTGGCTTTTGTCGAAACCTCCATGTGTGGAATGAATTTTGTTCCCCATTTTTGTGATAATTTTGAATGTCAAAAAAATTAATTCTCTTCAATCCATATATTTTAAGCCAAGATTCTAAACATATCTTAGTACCTAGAAAATCAATGGTGGTTTTGTTTTTATTTTTATTAAACAAATCAGTAGAAAGGGCATCCAAGACATGTTGCCTTATGTCTATTGTGGTGGAATCAATCAAATTTATCCTTGCATATTTTAGCATCTCAAATGATTATCCTGATTGAAATTTTTTTTGTATAACATTTATTTGCATACACTTTTGTAATCTCACTACCTATGCTTTCATCAAACTCCACTTGGTTGAGTGAAGCATTTGGCTGATTTCATTTTTGACCTAAGTAGTTATAGGCACAAGTTAATTTTTTTGGATGCCTTTTCTATAGGAGTGTCATGTAAGGAATGAATTCAGTATCCACAACATCCCAAAAATTTCTAATTTATTCCTCATTTGGTGCCATGTATGGTAAATTGATTGCTCTACATTCCATGTCCATTATCTTGTTTGAAGGCCATCTAACAATAAATGTTTCATTTATCTTTGTATTAAAAGTCTCATAATGTTGTATAACGTGCCTTATGTAAATTCCTAATTCATTTTATTATATTGGGATAGGAATGAAACCAAAAATCTCTCCTGTTTTTGCAAATTCAACATAACCAAAAGCAAATTTTTCATCATTTCAAGAGTTGTACATTTGTTCAATAAATGTACCCTTTTCCCAACAACAAATGTACCCTTTTCCCAGTAATTTTTTTCTTAGGCTATGTAATGTGGTAGGGTCATCAATATATCAAACCAATGAATCCAAGCTAGGGTTTTCTTGTTTTAATGTTTATATATGTAAAAATTAACTAAAATTATTTTATCCTTCTTCCATGTCATCCTTTATAGAAAACTATTAGAATAATTAATTAATCCTAGCCTATTGTAATAAATGTCTCAAGGTATTACACCTTGGTTGACCTAAGTTAGTGAATGGATATTTATTAGATGTGTGATTAGTTATTGTAAGTCATAATCTCCTACAGATTAGGAGATCTAATTTCAATTAGTATTGCATAAATAAGCACCTCTTGTAGTGCTTTTCTCAATTTAGTTAATGCAATTCCATTCTGGATTTCATTTGATACCAGAACAAGAAATTCATAAGGAGTTTTTTTCAAGGCATTGGAGATTCAGTGAATATCAAGAGAAAGATTTGTGTGATACTTATATGCATCATGATACTCCAATTTCAGCCATCCCAAGCCAAAATGGTACCATAATTCTAGCCATTTTTGCAAAACTAGAATAGTTGTCTTACAAGAAACATTTTTTGTTTTACAAAATTTTAGCTATACTTGTATTAAAATCTAAGCTAAAAATATTTTTTCATATTTTGACATTTTTTAAAGAGGGTTTGATGATATAATTTTAGATTTGCATTGAAAGGCCAATCTATAATTTCTATGTTTATCACACACATAATTTTGGATCTAAGAGAATTGATATTTAGATTTAATTTAATTTTTGTTCAATATCTATAATTATTAGAGTCACCTAATTCTAATTTGGCATTGCAGATGTAAAATTGGTAGATTTAAGATTTACAATTAACATCTATCATGCCTATTGATACAAGATCAAAAACTATCCAGTGGATGATCATGAAGACCATTCTCCTATCAATAGTTACATCCTCAACTCTATGATATCATATCATATCGATGACCCTCTATAGATCTAAATATAGATCTTTTGCATCCCAAAAAATGACATCTAAAACTATTACTTGTTGTGTCACCTAAGGAAGCACCAATAATTTTGGTTTGGATCGATGGTTTTCATTTTGAATAGATGACTTTTATTTTGAATTTTAGACTTGCATCAACCCAATTAATGACCCTATAGTAGATCTGACCAAAAGCAGTCAAACAAAATCCATTTGGTTTCAATGTCAATCTATAACTTACAACGTCGACCTCTGCTCCCTCAACATCTTCCTGAATGGTTTCAACCTCAGTGTCCCAAAGCTATTGTGTTACCAAAACATCTAATACATAGAAACCACCATCAAATCTACACCTTTGTCCAAGTGTCTACTTGCAAACTAGAAGTGTTGGCTTGCAAGGAAGAAGGGCTTAGAGGTGTGTGGTAGAAGAGGAGGAGAAAAGCATACAATGGCATCATTTTTTAGGTATCAATTTTGTGTGGAAGACAAATAACCTAAACAATAGCTAATGCAAAACAAGTATAATTATCTTCCTTATTCTCTCTATACATAGGTGGAAATTTCTTATTTTTCCTTACTAGCTGTAATTTTTGTTTAAAGAGGAAGTAAAACTCATATGCATATATCTTGAGGTAACCAAGAAGATTATTTTTCACTTTCATTGACTTTTATAAGTCCATGATGAAATTAGGGTTCCAATGAGTGGTTACATGAATATATTATTTTCTGATTTGGCCTCAAAAATCAATTTATAGTATTTTTAATTGGTTTGACCTATTTTTATGAGAAATTGAAATGCCTATAATTTTTGATTCGTAACTTTAACTTGAGGTTTTATTTTTTCCAAAGTGCATATTTTTCAATTTTCTATCTATTGGTGTCATTAAATTGTAAAACTTCCATAGAAAAATTGTAACCTCATTTTCTCCTCAAATGCATTTTTGGTTGAAACTGACATCCAATTTTCCATTGCTTGTTTAGATGCATTTTTGGTAAAGTCTGATGTCCATTGTGTGCTTGTGTGTGATTTTTCATCTTTGTGTATGCATTTTTACATTTTATTTACATTTTAAAAATGTACATTTCATTTTTGCACTTAGCAACACACTTGTAATTTGTCACATGCAACTTACAAAATGTCTATTGTGGACCATGTTTTGTGCTTCACAACATAAAATTGATTCACATTAATACTTATATAGCATAGAAAATAAAATTATAGCCACATATTGAGTTTGAAGACATTTGGTTAGTAGTAGAAGGCACGTGGGTCCAACATGTAACAAATTTGATTAATAAAAAATATGACAAAGCTAATAAAAAGGCTAAGTTAATAATCATGTTTGGAATTTAAAATGATTTACAACCTAATATACATAGTGATAAAACTATAAAAGATGTTTGGGATAATCCTAAAAATTTATATGAAGCTAAGAATCAAAATTAGATCTTGCATCTTTAGAGCCAATTGCACACTCTTAAGCTCAAATCAGATGAAAAAGTAGAAGCATTCCTTAGAAGGGTTACAAATTTATGGGTTTCACTTCACTCTTTCTGGGAGCCGGTGGTAGATGAATCTTTGGTCCCTATAGTCCTTAGATCACTACCCCTCACATATAGGATCTTTGTGACCACATTGAATGTCACAGGACAAAAACCAACCCTTGAAGTGTTGGTAAATTTGTTGCAACAAGAGTAATTTTTTCATAATTTAGAGGAAGTAGATGATAAGCATGAAATGACATCAAATTAGAAGGGGAAAAACCCACGAAGGGTCCAAATTAATCTCCAAAGTAGAATATACAACAAAACCAATAAGGGAATAATTCATGTTCTCTTAAAATATGTCAAATTATTAAAAATAGGGACATGACTTGAAACATTTTTGGTACAACATATTTCAACAAGGCTCATCAAGAAAGAATACCTCTTTCAACAAGTCACCAAAAACTGAAAAAAAGAAACCACAAAAAAAAAATAGGTGGAAACATAACAATTCCAAGCCTAAACAACATGGCAATGTTGCTAAAGATAATGATTCTTCAAATGAGGAATATGGTTTAGCTACTCAAACACATGAGTCTACCAATCATCCAAATGCAATTTGGTATGTTGATTTAGGAGAAAGCAGACATATGATAGGGAAACAATATTAGTTTTTTACTTTGACAAAATAAGAATCAAAGGGAAATGTATCACTTGGAGATGGTACCTCATATATAATTTAAGGTAGTGGTGACATCAAACTTCAACTTGGAAATAGAATTGTAATATTTCAAATGTTTTATATGTTCCAGGACCTACAATTTTTTTTAATCTATTAATAAGTTACTTGACCAAAATCTCATGGTGGAATTTGATCACCAAAATGGTCAAAATTTTTTCCACATCAAAGACAAGTCTAGGCATTTCAAAGTGATTGTCAAGGCTTCCAACATTGGGAAAATGTTTCAGCTTGATTTTTTTTTAAAATAATCGTCAAGCACTTGTAGTCAAAGATATATAACTAGACACTTTTTGGCCCAAAATATATGGTCACTTGAGTTATGGTTATTTGGTTCAATTGAGAAAACATGATATGGTTCATGGCCTTCCTAAACTCAAGCAATCTTATGATATATGTACCAATTGATTAACAAGAAAGAAATGAAGAGTTCCCTTTCAAAATATTGAGTATCAGTCACTTGGTAAGTTGGACTTCATGCACACCGATCTTTGTGGACATTTTCCTCCCAGTCTTAGAGGATACAAATACTTTTAGATTTTTGTTGATGATTACTCACAGAAAATGTGGGTATATTTATTGAATGCCAATGATCAAGATTTTCAAGTCTTCAAAGAATTCAAGGCCATGATTGAAAATGAAACTAGTAGTATAATCAAGACCCTTCACTTAGATCGTGGGGGGGGGGGGAATACACCAGTAAAGAATTATTGGCCTATCTTAGTGTGAATAGAATCAATTGGCAACTAACAACTCCATATTCACCTCAATTGAATGGAGTTGTAGAATGGTGTAGTAGAGTCATAGTGTAAATGTTTCTTAGTATGGTTGAGGATGCAAAACTACCTAATATATATGGGTGGAAACTTGTCACACTGCAATCTACTTATTAAATAGGTCACCCACCAAAGATCTTGGTGAAATCACACCTCCTGAGGCTTGGATAGGGAATAAACCAAAGGTAACTCACCTTTGAGTTTTTGGTTACAAGGCATATAAGCATGTTCCTAAGAATAAATGAAAGAAGTTGGATAAGAAAATAAAGGAATGTATTTTTGTGGGATATAATGCATAATCAAAGGCATACAAGATCCTTGATCCTGAAACAAAGAAGGTACTAATCAATGAAGATGTAATGTTTGATGAAAAGAGTGGAATTAATCCACCTTATACATAGGCAAATGATACAGGTAGAAGTCTTGTAATATTTTTAGATAGTGATGGTGAAAGTAAAAAAGAAGATGGTTAAATAGGACCTCCAACACCACCACCTATAGTTCAGTGTATGCCCAAGTGGTATACAAGTATTATACAAGATGCTAACTTGAATGGAGTACCAGATACATTCAATTCAAGATCAAAGACTTGAATCATGGCTTGATAAGAGGTCAATATGGTCCTTATGAGTATTATGCAAGAAACATATGATCCCTCGATAGTATTATGATCCCTACAGTCTAGACCTTAGAAAGATGTCATGGATACATAATATCAGTCCTTGATGAAGAATAATTTTTGGTAGTTTGTTGATCTTCCACCAGGGAAGAAACATATTGGATGCAAATGGGTCTTTAATACCAAGTAAAAAATAGATGGTAGTATTGATAAGTACAATTCAAGGTTTGTTGAAAAATGGTATGCTAAAAAATAAGGCATTAACTATGAGGAGAATTTTTATCCCAAAACTAAGATAAAGACTATCAGAATGGTTTTGCTATGGATGCATAGTTTGGATGGAAAGTCCATAAAATAGATGTAAAAAGTGCCTTTTTCAATGTATATTTGAAAGAGGAAGTATATATGACTCAACCTGAAGGATTTATGGCACCTAATCAGGAATAAAAAGTGTGTAGGCTTATCAAATATCTCTATGGGCTAAAACAAGCTCCCTGAGCTTGGTATATCAAGATTGATGAGCATCTCATACAACATGGAATCAATAGGATTCTATATGATCATAACCTCTAATTTAAACAATATGGGGGGAAGTTTTTATAGTTATTATTTATGTTGATGATCTAGTTGCCACTAGTAGCTTAGTGAAGATGATCGATGCAACTAAGAATGATCTCAAGAAATCATTTGACATGATAGATCTTGGGCTGATACACTATTGTCTTGGTTTGGAGGTATAGTAGAAGGAAAATTACATTTTTATTCCATAGATGAAGTATACTAAGACATTTCTTGAGAAATTTAGGATGATGGACTACAAGCCTATTGCAACACCTATGGAGATAAGACATCAATTGTCTCATACAGATCCATCACTAGAAGTAAATAAAACTCTCTATCAACATTTGATTGGGAGTCTCATTTACTTGACATATACTAGGCTAGATATTAGTTATGCTATCAAGTATCTTTATTAGTTCATGTAGGAACCAAAGGTGCCACATTGGAAATTTACAAAGTGGGCATTGAGCTACATCAGAGGTACAATTGAGTATGGCCTAGAGTACAAGAAGAATGATAAGTTCTTGATAGGAGACATGAATGTAGATCATGCAACTTCTATTGATGATATGCCATCCAATTCTATATTTATGTTCTTTCTAGGATCTAGTCTAATTTCATGGGGAAGTAAGAAGCAAAATTATGTTTCTAGATATTCCATAGAGACATAATATCACACTATAATAGGAGTTGTCTATGAAGTGATATGGATACGTCGTATTCTTTCAAGACTTAGAGTCTCACATACTCAACCTAAAATTCTAAATTTTGATAATTAGGGTGTTCTACATCTTATTTGTAATATAATTTTTATGAGAGAATAAAACACATATAGGTTCAAATTCATTTCATACACAAACATGTTCAATAACACAACATATAGCTCCAGTGTTGCCCCACTCAAGATCAGTGTGTAGATCTCTTCACAAAGTCACTTACACATGATAGGTTTGAGGCATTCATAAATTCTCTCTCTTCTTATCTTTAGGATATGATCACTTAAGGGGGGGAATGTTAGAATAATTAATTAATTTTAACCTATTGTAATAAATGTCTCAAAGTATTACACCTTAGTTAACCTAGGTTGATGGGGTATTTCTTAGATGTGTGATTAGTTATTGTGAGTCATAATTTCCTATAAATTAGGAGATCTAGTCTCACTTAGTATTATATAAATAATCACATTTTATAGTTATTTTCTCAATTTAGTTAATACAATTCCATTTTGGATTTTAACACATTTCAACAGGGCTCATCAAGCAAGAAACCCTCTTTAATTCTCTAAACGCCTATAATTTTTTATTTGTAACTTGAACTTGAGTTATGATTTTTTCCAAAGTGCACATTTTAAAATTATCTATCTATTGGTGTCATTAAATTGTAAAAATTCCATATAAAAATTATAACCTCATTTTCTCCTTGAATGCATTTTTGGTTGAAAATGACGTCTAATTTTCCATTTCTTGTTTAGTTGTATTTTTGATAAATTCTGATGTCCATTGTGTGCTTGTGTGTGATTTTTCATCTTTTGTATGCAATTTTACATTTTCTTTACATTTTACAAATGCACATTTCATTTCTACACTTAGCAACACACTTGTAATTTGTCACAGGCAACTTGCAAAATGTCTATTATGCACCATGTTTTGTGCTTCCCGACATAAAATTGATTCACAGTGATACTTATATAGCATAGAAAATAAAATTATATCCACATCTTGAGTTTGAAGACATTTGGTCAGTAGTAGAAGGCACATGGGTCCAACATGCAACAAATCTGATTAAGAACAAAAATATGACAAAGTTAATAAAAAGGCTAAGTTAATAATCATGTTTGGAGTTTCAAATGATGTATAACCTCATATCCATAGTGATACAACTATAAAATATGCTTGGGATAATCCTAAAAATTTATATGAAGCTAAGAATCAAAATCAGATCTTACATCTTTAGAGCCAATTGCACACTCTTAAGCTCAAATCAAATTAAAAAGTAGAAGCATTCCTTAGAAGGGTTGCAACTTTGTGGGTTTCACTTCACTCTTTGTGTGAACCAGTGGTAGATGACTCTTTGGTCCCTATAGTCCTTAGATCACTACCCCTCACATATAGGATCTTTGTGACCACATTAAATGTCATAGGATAAATACCAACCTTTGAGGTGTTGGTAAATTTGTTGCAATAAGAGGAAGTTATTCATAATTCAGAGGAAGTATATGATGAGCATGAAATCACATCAAATTAGAAGGGGAAAAAACCCATGAAGGGTCTAAATTAATCTCCAAAGTAGAATATACAACAAAACCAACAAGGGAACAATTCATGTTCTCTTAAAACATGTTAAATTTATTAAAAATAGGGACATGACTTGAAACATTGTTGGTACAACACATTTCAACAAGGCTCATCAAGAAAGAATACCTCTTTCAACAAGTAACCACAAACTGAAAAGAAATAACCATAATAACAAAATAGGTGGAAACAAGAAAATTCCAAGCCTAAACAACATGGTAATGTTGTTGAAGACAATGATTCTTCAAATGAGGAATATGGTTTAGCTACTCAAACACATGAGTCTACCAATCATCCAAGTGTAGTTTGGTATGTTGATTCAGGAGCAATCGGACAATGATGGTTAGAGAAGATTGGTTTTCTACATTAACCAAAATAGAATCAAAGGGAAATATGTCACTTGGAGATGATACCTCATATATAGTTCAAGGTAGTGGTGACATCAAAATTTAACTTGGAAATATAAATTTCAACATTTAAAATGTTTTCTATGTTCCAAAACTTACAGAAAATCTGTTATCTATTAATTAGCTACTTGACCACACCCTCATGGTTGAATTTGATCACCAAAATGGTCAAAATTTTTACCACATCAAAGACAAGTATAGGCATTTCAAAATGATTTCCAAGGCTTCCAACATTGACAAAATGTTTCATCTTGATTTTGGTCAAAATGATCAATCATTTATGGTTAAAGATACAAAACTAGGCAATTTGTGGCACATAAGATATAGTCACTTGAGTTATGGTTATTTGGTTCAATTGAGTAAACAATATATGGTTTGTGGTCTTCATAAACTCAAGAAATAATTTGATATATGTACCAGTTGATTAGTAATAAAATAATGAAGATCTCCCTTTGGAAAGACTGAGTATCGATCATTTAGTAAGTTAGACTTGGTGCACACCGATATTTATCGACATTTTACTCCTAGTTTTAGAGGGTATAAATACTTTTAGATTTTTGTGGATGATTACTCATGAAAAATGTGGGTATATTTATTGAATACTAAGGATCAAGCTTTTCAAGTCTTCAAATAATTCAAGACCACGCTTGAAAATGAAACTGGTAGGAAAATAAAGACATTCTACTCAGATCATGGGGGGGAATACACCAGTAAAGAATTTTTAGCCTATCTTAGTTCGAATGGAATCAAAATACACTTTGGAAAGACTTATTGATTTATTTGAGTGCAACAAAAATTATTTATTGATATGATCTTCCTAATTTATAGAGAGGGACCCAATGCATTTTTGTTGAGTCAATAATATACATGTTTTAAACGTAGCGAAGTCATCAGACTTGGAAATGATCACACCATGAAAATTAGTTATCAACATGTTATTGAATTTTGGCTGGCATATTGGCTCATATTCTAGATCTAATAGTTGTGCATTTATGTGGCACCTCATAAATTCTTGATTGAAAGATGTTGGAATATGTCAAACATTTTTTGGTGAGTTGTCTATATCTACTTGGCATGTAAGTCTTGGAGAAACATCTACAAAATCATCCACCATTTGGTCCAACAAATCTTTAGTTGCCATTGTCTTCTTTTGTGGATTTTGTCAAAACCTCCATGTGTCGAATGTATTTTTCCCCATTTTTGTGACAATTTTGATGTCAAAAAAACTACTTCTCTTTAATCCATATATTTTAACCCAAGCTTCCAAACAAATCTTAGTACCCTAAAAATCAATGGTTGTTTTGTTTTTATTTTTATTAAAAAAATTAGTAGAAATGGCATCCAAGACATGTTACCTCATGTCTAATGTGTTGGAATCAATAAATTTTATCCTTGCATATGTTAGCATCTCAAATGACAATCCTAACTGAAAACATTTTTTGGTACAACATTTATATGCATACACTTTTGTAATCTCACTATATATGATTTCATCAAACTCCACTTGGCTGAGTGAAGTGTTTGGCTAATTTCATTTTTTACATGAGTAGTTGTAGGCACGAGTTAATTTTTTTGGATGCCTTTCCTTGAGGAGTGTCATGCAAGGAATGACTTTAGTAACCAAAACATCTCAAATATTTTTAATTTATTTCTCATTTGGTGTCATGTAAGTTAAATTGATTACTCTACATTCCATGTCCATTATCTTGTTTGAAGGCCATCTTATGATAGATGTTTTAGTTATCTGTGTAATACAAGTCTCATAATGTTGTATAACATGCCTTATGTAAATTCCTAATTCATTTTCTAACACTGGGATAGGAATGCAACAAAAAATATCTCCTATTTGTGCAAATTCAACATAACCAAAAGCAAAATTTTCATCATTTTCAAGAGTTGTACATTTGTTCAACAAATGTACCCTTTTCCCAATAATTTTTTTCTTGGGCTATGCAATGTGGTAGGGTCATCGATATATTAAACTAATGAATCCAAGCTAGGGTTTTCTTGTTGTAATGGTTATATATGAAAAAATGAACTAAAATTATTTTATCCTTCTTCTATGTCATCCTATATAGAAAACTTATCTGTGACATGTTGCATCATTCTTGTGTTCCATATAGTAAAATTGTCAACTACATCCCCCAAATTATCCACAAAAGCTCTAGGAAATGGAAGTCATAGATTTAGATCAAAATATTTTATCACATTAAAACTCACACATTCAATTGGTATTTACTCATTGTGGAATGTGGAAGTGATATTTATGGATTCCAAAGAGTCAACATCTAGACATGGTACTTTGTGTATTTTTCCTTGACCAAAGACCTTACCATTATTTATGAGTAAAACATAGTCTCCACATTATAAATCCATTGATGTATGATTTTTCAGCTTGGACATTTGTAAAAGACATGAGAATATTTGTCAATAAGGTTATTTATAAAATCAATCTAATTTATACTTATACGTAGGAGATAAATCTCTATTTATACTATAACATAAGCATAGAGATATGTTAAAACCTAAAAATGTTAAAAAGGTAATGTATAACACATTTTTTTAATGACATTATTTATGTGAATCCAAAAAAAAATAGCCTTTAATATCATATATTGCATAATTCAATCCCCAATTCATCCTACTTTTAAGGTTTCTCCTAGGAGATACCTTTCAAACACGCATATGAGCGGAATAGCCTCATAGATAAAAATAGCTAATTCAATCAACATTCAACCATGTATATTTTAATAATTTATAAAATGATATTGTGTAATGGGAATTTTGAGAAAAATCATGGAAAACGATTAGATACTTATATTTTAGGATCTTGTATGTGATTTAAACCTCTGTGGTGAACCCAAGAGTTTCAAGATATCTTCCATATTATTCTGCAAGTTTGTGTTATATGTTGGTCTCTTCTATTTATTATCATTAATATAATATATTAGTTGTTTGATATATGTAATATAATTTTCAAGATTTTTATTGTGAGTTACTTAAGTTATATTAATTAATAATGTGTCATAGTAATTCTAGTTGATAGATCCCAGTGATGTTTTTTGATAGATCTCAGTGACTATTTATGAAATAAGATATTGTTAAGATAATTTAGAATTTGGGATAAAGTACTAACTCGACATAAATTCTTAGATGATAACTTTCAAACATGTATTAGGGAACCCTTGTAGGTATTACAAGGTCCTTCAAGGTAAGGAGATACCTTGAAGGTTCTATTAGTACCATCAAGGGGTCTCCTAGTAGATACCTTAAACATGCACATGTTTGGAATTTTTGTAAAGGTATCTCTTAGGAGATACCTTAAAGGGCCTTGCAACACCTTCAAAGGTACCCTTATGCATGTTTTAAAGGTATCTCCAAGGAAAAATCTTAAAGGGTCTTTTAGTAACTTCAAGGGTTATATTATACTCAACATATCCTCTTCTTTTATTTTGGAATAGGGACCCACTATGCTTTGTATAAATACAAGCCTTTTTGTTTAGGTTTTTTCATTATAATAACTATTACATGTTACATGTAAATCCTACCATTTGAGAAATACAATAGAATGCATTTTGCATTTTTGACTAACTTATTAGGCACTAGTGGAAGTTTTGTATCTACACATGGTTTTCTTGGGACATATGTATTTTGGTCTTCAAAATTTGGTATTTAACTAAAGTGTTTGGGATTTTTTTTCAAAATTTTGGATTTTTGAAAATCCTTTATTTCTACCTTCACTATTTGGTCTTCGGTCAAGTTTTTAGATTTTTTTAAGGAAAATTTGTTTAAGATTATGTGTTTAGTTCAAATCCATCCTCAGTATAATTTTTAAAATTGGTTATTTGACAAGTTTTTGATTAGGTATTTCGTCTTTGAAGTTTTTTATTGCAGGTTCTATTAGCAATTTCTTGTTCTTAATAAATTTGGTCTTCAAATTTTATGCTCTGCATTTACTGGCATATTTTTTCCCCATCAATATTTTGTCTTGGATTTATGTCATAATTTATGACTTAGAATTGGTGGTCAGCAATTAGATATTTGGTACTTTTGTCTTTGAAAAAAATCTTCACTATTTTGTTTGTACATATGATTAGCACTTCAGTGAAGATGAGTTTGGTCCTCGGTATTTTTGTTTAGAGAAAGTGTGAGAAAGGTTATCATTGGCTCTGGCCTGTAAGATGAGTTTGGTCATCAATTTTTTATTCGGACTTTGTGTTCAAAATCCTCGATTCATGAATTATCTAAGTCAATTGGAGACTCATTTGCATCACATGGTTATTATTGGTTATACCCAAATTACATAGTGATTATGGTCTCTAGAAAAAAAGTTAACCCCTTACATCTTCCTAAGTACATTATAGATAAGATGGTAGTACAAGAGATAGCATTTCAACTATGGTGGAGCATAGACAAGGATTTGACAAAGAATATGAAGAGTACATTCCATGTATCTCATGTGATGATAGGACAAATGTGATACATAATTTGGAATCACTTTAGAGAAGTGGACAAAATTATAAATTACTATTCATTGCCCACCTTGCCTCATAGGGACTGGGATCCCCATGACAGGATTCAAAAGCATATTAAGGGTCTCGATATTCCATATCAACATGATTCCTATGATCACGACTTCATATTATTTAATGCCAAAGATGATGCCTAGGTCTTTGAAAGAAAACAAAAGGAAGGATTGAGGGAAGAATATTTAAATATAATATAAGGATAACCCTCTATTTCTATTACAGATGAATGAATTAGGCTCCCACCCTTAGGCGGATGGGATACTTTAGATTTATGGATCAATAGGGTTACACAACCATTATAAGAATAAAGATAGCCTTATTAAGAAACTCCCCATTTATTTAATGCCATCAATAAAGATCCAAAAATAATTGAAGATGGAATTGGAGGAGCTCAAAGAGATTTAGTTTGCCTTGACTCATTAGATTTAGAGGGCCCATACCCTCTAAATCCTCCAACTGTGAAAGAACATACAAGTGTGGATGTTTATTCTAAACCAATTTAAGAGGCATCCCCCATAGTTGAGAAGAATAAAATTATTATAAGAGGAAACCAAGGTCTCATCCTCTTCCAAATGACCCATCTATTGAGGAACAACTACTAGGAGTTCCCTCAACTTAGTAACAAGCTATAGAAGTAAATCCTATTAGTTAAGAAGGAGAGATAGATGAAGAGGAGGAATTGAAAAGATAAAAATTCCTTATCCTATAATACATTAAAGGAAAGATACCTCTAGATGGAAATCAATTAGGTAAGGAGAAAACACCTTTTGTCTCTACTACTTTAATTTCCTCTTGATCCCATTTTCTAACCATCCCTAGTCACTCCCAAGGTATATGATGTATATTATACCCCTGATATCTCCATTTTACTATTTTTTTCCACTCCACTAGTAATATTCACATCTTCAAAAACCTCCACTAATTCTATCATTACATCTTCTATTGCCCCACACCCCCTAAATTTAAAAGGAATACCTCTAAGAATGTTAGGGGAGTATTGATAAGTTCCTAAATTCATGTATCATCCTCTAAAATAGACTTTCCAATGCCTTCCTCCAGATATTTATAATTCACCATTGTGACATCTTCAAATAAATCTAGAAATAAGAAACTAGTATACACCATCAACCCACTAACTCAACATGGGGGAGTGGATTGGTCTAAAATCATTTGGCCTTCCCTTCTTGACTAAGTACTTTAAGAAGCTTCAAAGAAACCATATAAATAAATATTGGTTGAGACTAAATCTGAGGAAACTCAACTAATAAACCCATCCTAGTTAGTCATCCCTTAGTGGGTAGCTGATTTAAGATCAAAGGCTTCCCAAAAGCCAAACCTCACAATCACAGAGATGCGTAGAATGAGTTCCATATTTGATAAATCTACAAGGAGTGTCTAGAGGGTAAGAAAGAGAAAATTAGAATATAATAATAGGAGAGGGGTTATCCTATAATATATATAATAGGAGTTTACCTTATCTAAAATAAATAATGGGAATTGGGGCAGTCCCCATACGTGGAAGACTATAAGTCCTATCTTGAGACACATAAGGATGCCTTGCTGAAATTGCATGAGGGAAAATAATTGTTTAAGAAAGATCTCAACCATAAATTAGATAAATTAAAGGAGAAACATCTTCAATCTTTGGATCAAATAAAGGATCAAAATTTAATGGTTCACATTTCTCTTGAAATTGAAATTGAAGTCCAGAATGCTGCTTCTAGATTGTATAATATTATTGAAGCCATTCTTGAAATATGGGTAGAGTTGACCCCTAATTTAATTAAGACTCAAAAATTATTTGATTATTTAAATTAGGATTATTATAAGTTGAAAATCCTTATTATTTATAAAATTCATAAGGCATACAACCACCTTGACCTGATGGCACCACTAGAGGCTTCAAATGTTGTCAACTTGGTAGTCATCAAGACTCAAAAATATTGGGATTGGATTGTGTTAGTTGAGGTAGTAATGCTTAAGTATGAAAAATATGAATCCCTAATTTTGAATATCATTGGAGAGATAAAGCTCTCACAAGTAAGAGACTCAGTAGGTAGGCTTATAAATAAAATCAATTTTGATCAACTTCTTCAACAGACTTCCACCAAATTCATGCAAAGTCTATAGGGAATTTCATTAGAGGAGATTGAGATTGAGATGAGATTTACAAGGAAGAAGGTGATGGAGGTGGAAATTTTTGAATTAGACTTTAAAAATACAAAAATCGAGCATGGAAGGATCTTAGAACAAGTAAAAGGGTGAACATACCTCCATTATTGAACATGGATATTATCTAGTATCAGTATGACCTTAGGGACAAACACTTTCATTTTGTATAAGTGAAGAAGAAATATGGATCTTCAACTTCCAATTCATTCCCATCATCCACCTCAATTCCTCCAATGATTAGTAGCACCATACTCACATCTATCTAGCCTTGAATTGAAGGCTAAGTTAAATACACACACATGTAAAAAGAATTGAAACTTGCACTTGCAGCTTACTTGAATTTATAATTGAAATGTAAACGTTGTGTGGACTATCTATGAGCATGCAAATTTTTCATTGCCTTGTACATGTTGACTTATGTTTTGACATAGTAATAGTGAATTATATGCATGCATACATGTAGTTTTGAGAGTAAAATTATAACTAAGGTTATTATTGTAATGTAAATATGACTTGACATGAACATGGAGGATGAGGAAACCCCTCTACAAGTATATTTATACATGTATAACCATCATTTAAAAGGGTTATAATATTTCTTATAAATATAGGAATAAATTAGTTTGATGGTCTTGTAATTGTGGTGATGATCTTTCCTCCCATCTATGTGTTATTAAGGTTTTTATTTCTTCGATGTGTTAACTCCATGATTTGAAGTGTGCATAAGATATAGATAATATATTCATTGTAATTGATATAAAACAATTCTATATGTGCAAAATATATTAAAAGTTAGTAGTTTTCATTGATCAAAGCAATCGGTTAAAATTGTGTTAACATTCCAAAGTATGTAAGAGTGTTTTCTTTCTAGTATAGTCATCTAATGTAAGTTGTAGCTACCATAAACACCTTATTTATTCAATATATAATATCTTAAATTATGATATGCAATAAAAAATTTAAAAGGAGAAATTATGCCCTAGAGTGAAGCTTATCTCTAATGAAATCCTAAAACATTAGAGGTCACCTCATTAAATTCTAGAGTGTGCACAAAACCCACATCAATAGGTTATCTTACTAGATACCTTGAACATGAAAATTATTGGAATTTTATTTCAAGGCATCTCATAAGAGATACATTGAAGGGCTTTGGAGTACCTTCAAGGGGTCTCCCAGTAGATACCTTAAACATACACATGATTAGAATTTTATTTCAAGGTATCTCCTAGGTGATACCTTGAAGGGACTTGTAATACTAGTTCAAGGGTACCCTTATGAATGTTTGAAAATTATCTCCTAGGAGATACCTTTAAGGTACTAAATTTCCCTTTAAGGTATCATCTAGGAGATACCTTGAAGGGTCTTTCAGTACCTTCAAGGGTTCTCCTAGTAGATACCTTGAACATGCACATGATTGGAATTTTATTTCATGATATCTCTTAGGGAATACCTTGAAGGGCCTTTTAATACCATTAACATTGATTGAAAATTTTATTGCAAGGTATTTTATATAATTGTGGCATGCATGGGTCAGCCAAGTTATGGTTATATGAGTGAATATGCAGAGATATTCAGAAAGACTAAATAAAACACCTTTAGTAAAAATATAATTTATATTAATTAATGGTGAATTGAATATTTTAATATTTGTTTGAACATTTATTCTCAATTAATACAAACAAATTAGGAAGATAACAATAAAAGTAATGGTCATAAAGGGAAGTTAATACCAAATATTGTGGTTGAAGGATAAAGTATCTTTTAAATGGGTAATCGGTCACTATCATAAGCCAACTACTCAAGTACAACCAAAAATAGATATAATAGTATATCTCATCACATGTGTCAACAAACATTTATCTATAGTGATATATTATAAAATATGCCATAACAACATGCCTCACACCCAAATTAAATGCATGTCAGATCCAAAGATAGCGTAGCAAGACATTCAAAAGGAAATCAATCTACGTAAAAACTATAAAGGTAACTTGCTGAGAACCAATTTCACATTTCACATTTGTAGAGATTCAAATATTTGAGCTTCAAGTTGAGTGATACACTTTCTAAAGTACATAGAGTTGATAATTTGCACTTAATATACTACTCAATCATCATCTACAACATGTGATCAAATGGCGTGATGTTAGATTATCATGAATTTTTATGAAACACAAAATAAGAAATGGGCATCAGTATTGTGCTCTCACAAACACAATTTCATGATCCTAAATTGTTTGAGTTTGTTCAAACTATTGAGAAGAAGCTTTTCCTTTCAGACCCTATACAAAAAGTGTAACCTCTAGCTCTCATGTTACTGTACTAGTTTCACAATTTAAATGCCAAGTGACTGATAGTCCTAAATTTCAATGATATGGGTGAGGTTTTTCAACCATTCTTTACCTGGTACAATGATGACAACATATATATTTCCCTAAATGTTAGTATTGTGATAAATACACTAGCAATGGCTAGAGCAATCAAGATGCCTACACATAAAGTCTCTCTTTCCCTTTAGAAATAAAAGGCACCTCCACTACTTTAGGAACTATAAGAAACATATGCCTATGGATAATGTGACATACCCATAAAATACATATATATTAATCTATGCACATTTTGACTGAATGCATAACCCATCAGTTTTTGTAGACCACTTAGTCTACGAACCAAGCCACTAAGGGTGTAATTGAAATCACCCATAGGATGATTCATCACAATGAGAAGCTCAAATAGAATGAGTTATTTGTGAAAGATCTCATCACCAAAATTTAAAAGGTTTTCATGACTTCCAACCAAAGTTTCTAGTATCATTTCCTCATTTTTATACATTGCTTCACACAATAGAAGTCCCCAAAAGGAGGACATTCAAACATAGACTATTAGCCTACACAACATTTCTATAATATAATATAGAAATAGGAAAGGGGTATCCTTTCTCATAAATACAAGTTCTATGAATGGTGGGAGGAAAGCCTAAAAGTCATCAAAAAATATCTTCGAGTCCCACCCGATGTCATATAATACTTTGGATAACATGCAATTATTATGAATCTAGTAAAGGGGATCATAATTCAGATTCATGAGTTTTCAAAGTTTTAATTTATCTCTCTATCATATTTCATGAACATGGATATGGTAAAGGAAAAGATAGAGAAACAAAAATCTTACACAACTAGGAGAGCCACACCACTATAGATAATGCTCCCTACAATAATAGTTCTAAATGAGAAACAAGATGAGGCATCTACATTACAACTACATAATGGAATGTAAAAGGCCAAGACTGAGTGACAACCCTCTCTTCCACAAAAGTAAAAGACATGAAATACTATGACTTGGATCAATGATCTGAAGGTGCCTCAGATAGTGAGTAGTTGTGATTTACCTTAAATGGGAACTAATGAATAAGAAGTTTACCAGGTCATGATGGAAGACATGGCTAGTGACTTATATGAAAAACAAGGTGAAAAATAAAAATTTTTATGGAAATTTATGCATATAATTTAAGTGTGAAAGGTGTCAATAAATATGTGGGTTGAAATCCCACCTTTCCCTTATTCGATCATAGTATATACTATGGGACTAGAGGTTGAGTGCACAAATATTACTATGAATTATTTGAAGAGTGGCCATCTAAAACTTCCAATATTCTAGACCTTTTTACACCATTAGCTGAGATCCCAATGGAAGAACTTATCCGATGAAAGAGAAATTGACTAGGGACTTGGGTGTCTCCTAATCTATAGGAAAAAGTCATAGCTTTTGAATTTTAGGCTTAACCATATATGTAGTCAATATAGAAATCTCCTACTACAACTTCATCACCAGCCATATAAATATTAGTCACTTTGGGAAAAAAAGTCTTATGTTTCTAGTGATATTATGTGATAAAGTGACACACTATCAATTAAGGAGGTCCTACTTACAAATAATGTGGAGTTGGTCATATAATAACCCATTATAGAGGAATAGTAGTCCATATAGGAAGAATTAGTGAGGGATGTAGAATAACACATATGATAGGAGCAAAAGAAATGTAAAAAAGAGGAAGCAAAATAGTAGGAAGCAACTGAGTGACAACATCATACAAAAGCACATATATAATCAAAATAAGTTGAAGACAAGAAAAAGGTCAAAGACATGGAGATTAGTTGTAGGAAAAATATTGAGGATGCATAGAAATCATAAGAAGATATGCTTGTATCTAAACAAGCTAAGGTGTACGAGGAACAAAAATGAAAAGAAGTTGTAGACACCATAGTTTTTCACATATAAGCCCAAACTGATGTGACTACCACTCAACAATGTGGTGATGAAGCTACCCATAGGGAAAAATAATAAGCTAAAGTCATCAAGTAGAATCAAACCTAGGCTCAAAAGGACATTGAGAAATAATAACATGCAGCTAAGGCACAACCACAACATGATGCCTAGGCAAGAGCCCACATAAAATAATAAAAGGACATTACACTTGATGTGTAACCAAAGAAGAAGGAAGTATAACATCAAAAACAAATAGAGAATAAATAAAAAAAGGAGAGGATGATATGCAACAACATTATTAGGAGGAGCCACAAGAGAACATGCAAGAGGATGTGATGGATCAGGCACCTCAAGAAGAAAATTCAGCACAGGATGACTAGCATCCAAGGGGTGCATGCTCCACAATCTAAATTTTATTCTAGAGGAGTATGGTAATGAAATTTTCCCATTGTATTTGTGAGGTGAAATACATTTTCTCTTCCTATTAAAAACATTACTCACACCAATATAGTAGATGTAATGACCACTTTGGCCATAATCCTATTGAGGTAGGAAGCATCCTTGGATGTTTCTCACTTACCCCTATCAAAGCAACTGGAGGGTGTTACCACTTTTCAAAAATAAATTACATAAAATGCTACATCATTATATCAAGAGGATAACCAACTCAAAGCATAAACCATTGAGCTCTAATTCCTCTTAAAATAAGCTAAGAATATCATTCAAGACACCTACCCAACATTGGTCACACTAGTCATCAGTGATCAAGTCATGTTTGACTAGTGTAGGTTGAAAGCACTCATTTCTCAACTGATAAAATACTGGTGTGTTGCCCATAAGTTTTAAGAAATTATTTATTTAGGGAAAGGCATCAAATTAAAATTGAAGACACTCATCCCTCTCTTATAAGAGTATCAGACTATTCTTGAGGTTATTATGATACAAACATAATAGGTTGTGTTAAACATGCTTGACTAAAAACAATAACTAGATGTAGCACTAGATCATTTGAGATTAGATTTTTCCAACTCCAATACTAATAAGGAAATAATGTCAATCAAAAAGACAAAAATAGAGGATATAGATGTTACATTATAATAATATTAAAAAATTATAGATATTATGAGGGACAATATTTTGGATTGGCAAATCTAGATTATGCAGAACTCTTTTGAAAGACTTCATGCATAGAGATATGAAAACAAAATGGAGTAGCTTATTAGTGAGATTCAAATGTAGATCAAAAATACTAAGGTATCCATTACCATCATTGACAATGTTCATCTTTCACAACTCATAGGTTATTAAGACCCTTTGTGTATATTGTTGAGGCTAATCTAGGAAACCATGTTGGATTGGAATTACTAAAAGAAATATTTGTCACCATTTGCCAACTCCATTGCATACATAATCGACACTCTTGCCTACATACCACCATCAAAATTTCAACATATTATATCCAAACACAAGGCTACACAATTATAGCCAAAGGATACATCTATAATGGATCCGTCTTTGTCAATGCCACCTCTATCCAAGTACGCATTATAGAGGGTAGAGTTTTGAAAATTTGGGATGCATTTTATCTAGACAGGGTAGATTATCCACACTAAAACTGAAACCATATGTGAATTACTAGAAGAATATGTATAAGTCTTGTATTCTACTACACATCAGAGTAAGTAGATAGTCCAAAGAATTTTTATTAGAGGTAACACCTTGACTAATCTCTAGCTACTCAAAAACTAGATTTTACAAATATAGATAAAGTTAAATATGGAATGAGTGATCAAATAGATACTAGAGAAACAATGACCTACACACTTCAATAGTTATTAGACTCTAGGGATAACATGATGTAGAAGCTCTAGGTGTGGTAGAATGAGATAATGCACAACACATTTGTGGTTAATCAAGCCCAAAGGACTACATATGGGTTGGAAGGTATTATGTCATACATCCAGATTAAGTTATCAAATACTAGAGACACCTTACCATTTTAGAATATGAAGATGTGAAAAATATGATGACCATTCAAATTCCATTTCACATGTTGCTTACCATGGTGTGGAAAGTACTTGATAATTAGAAAATGCTCAATCATGATCTTTCATAGGTTGAACCATCTATTGAATAAATCATATAAGATAAAGCTAGATACAAAGGTGTAGTTTGAGTAGGCACAACTTACGCATCTACTTGGTCAGACTTTGGGACCACTTTTATAGTCTATATGATCTTTTAGATGTATTTAGCCTTATAATCTAAGTGATAGATATAATAATGCCAATATTATTACCTTTAGTATTCCAAAAGGTTATAATGTGAAGAGATTGAATCATGTCAAAAGATATATATAGTGATTTGATGTAATGGAGTATGGTTATGTTGTGTGATAGAGATTGATAGACTATTTTTGTTATGGTATTCATAAGATTCTTTTACGTATGCCCAGTGTGAAGTGTTTTATCTAATTATTTTTAGCTTGTTATATCTTATATTATTTAGTTTTGTTCCATAATTGTTAACAACATGTTAGTTTATGGAATCCTTAAACATGTACACGATTGGAATTTTGTTTCAAGGTATCTCCTAGTAGATACCTTGAAGAAACTTGTAATACCTTCAAGGGTGACACTTACGCATATTTAAAAGGTATCTCCTAGGAGATATCTTTAAGGTACCCTTGATTGTATAATAATACCCTTAAAGGTATCTTCTAGGAGATACTATTATTTTATACTCACCTAGGCTTGCACATTCCTTTTTTTCTAAAAAAATGAGACTACTAAGCTAGTTTAGACCAAATAGCATAAGCCTTAAAAACTATTGCTAATGACTAAGCTATAGTTATATACAAGTGTTGCAAATGCACTAAAATGATCATGCAAGAACCATAAAAAAGGGGAGAGCAGAGTATGAGGATATAAACATAGAAATTCATTTATCATATTGATTCTTAAAATGATTGCACCAACTAAATAAACTTATAGCTACAACTATAATAATTTTCCTACAAAAATTAGTTTGTCCTCTTCTACTCTCTATTGTCAGTAAAATACTTGCCTTATTTTCTATAGATTATTGTTGTGTTTGAATAAAATTTCCAGGCTCTATTCATTATTAGATTCTCTTTATTTGACTACTGTTGTATTGAAATATCCTCTATCACTTCTCTCACATGCTACTACTCATGATTATCATCTTCCCAATTCTATTTCAAGAGATGGAAATTGCATGATAATCATCTTTAAAAGTTAGAGACAATGTGAGGGTTAATATTTTGGATTGGTAGATCAAGATCATGAAAAATTATTTTGTAGGACTTTAGGTGCATGGACACATAGAGAAAATGGAGAATCTTAGTAGTGAGATTTAATTATGGATTTCAAACACTAAATCAGCCATGATTGTCATTGAGAATGTCAATCTCACATAATTCATAGGCTATCAATCCCCTTTCGTACATTACTAAGGCTAATTTAGGAAGCCATGATAGATTGGAATGCCTAAAATAAATATTTATCACCATTCAACAGTTTTATTTCACACATCATCGACACTCCTGAATACATAAAACCATCACAACTTTAACAAATCATCTCCCCATGTAAGGATGCATAGCTATAACTAAAGGATACATATATAAAGGCTCCATATTCATCATATTCTACCCAATTCTCTTTTAGCTACTACTATGCTAGCTTTTATTCTACTCCTTCCACTTTTTATTTTCTTGTCTTATATCTTTTTGTGTCTATTACCTTCTGACTTTTCCAACTACTTCTTTGTTTATCCCTAAATGCCAAATGGCTCCCAAAAATTCAAATTTAAACTATTCTACATTTAATTTTTTTGGTTGATTAAACATATATATTATATAAGTCTAGAAGAGATGGACATTGTATTTTAAGAATCTTCAAATGCTAGAGACAGTGTGAGGGAAAATCTTTTGGTTTGGCAAAGTGAGATCATGAAAAATTATTTTATAGGACTTTAGGTGCATGGACACATAGAGAAAATGGAGTAGCTTAGCAGTAATATTCAATCATGGATCATAAACACTAAGGCATCCATGATCATCATTGAGAATTTTTATCTCACATAACTCATATTATATCAATCCCCTTTACACACATTGTTGAGGCTAATCCAGGAAGCATGCTAGATTGGAATGCCTATAAGAAATATTTGTCATAGTTCACCATTTACATATCACAAATCATTAAAACTCCTACCTATATAACACCATGATAACTTCAAGAGATTATTTCCCAAAACAAATATGCAAAATTATATCCTAAAGATATATTTTCAAAGTCTCCATCATTATCAATACGACCTCCATCTAGTTAAGTATTATATAGTGCAGATTTTTGAAATTTTGGGATGATGTTTATTTGTAAAGGGTAGTATATCCAGACTAAAATGAAAGCCATATATGAAGTATTAGAGGAATATGTATAGGTCTTAGATACTTTTAGGCATCAGGTTAAATAGATAGCTAAAAGAGTGCTTGATTTGAGGTAGCACCTTGACAAATCCTTGGATACTACAAAATCATTGTTCACAATGGTAGATAAAGATATAGTAATGATTGATCAAATAGATACTAAAAAATCTATGACCTATGCAATTAAATAAATTTTAAACTCTAGGGATCCATGATTAAGAAGATATAGGTGTGGCAAAATGAGATAATGTGCAACAAAGGACTATAAATAGGTTGGATGGTATTGTGTCAGATATCTAACTTAATATTTAAAATGCAATAGACTCACCATCATATAATAAGAATATGTGTAAAATATGATGGTCATTCAGATTCCACTACACATTTTACATACCATGGTGTATGAAGTACTTGACAATTGGAAAACACTCAAGGAGGATCTATCACAGGTTGAACCAGCTATTGCACAAATCATAAAATAACCTAAGTTCATTACATCATAGGATCTCTAAGAAATTTTATAGAAGATAAATTTGGATACAAAGGTGCAACATGAGCAACCACAATCTACACATTTTCCTAGCCAAACTTTGGTACCACCTCTATAGTATATATGATTTTTTAGATATATTCAACCTTGTAAACCAAGTGATAAATATAAGAATGTTAAAAGTCTTTCCTTTTCTATGCTGAATGGATGGAATGGGTATAGATAAAACCATGTAAAAATTTATATATAGTTCTGTTATGTAATGGAATATGATTTCGATATGTGATAGAGATTAATAGGATAGTTCTTTTATGGTTTTCTTAATATTTTTTTTATGTATGCCTAGTGCATAATGTTTACTCTATTTTGTTTTATCTTGTTTTATCTTATATTATGTTGTGTATGTTCCAAAATTGTTTAAATCCATGTTATTTTATGGAATCCCTAAACATGTACATGAATAGAATTTTATTTCAATGTATCTCCTAAGAGATACCTTGAAGTGCCTTGTAATACCTTAAATGATACCTTTATGCATGTTTGAAAGATATCTCCTAGTAGATACCTTTAAGATAACCTTGATTGTACTTTAATTTAATTCAAGGTATCTTTTAGGAGATGTTGATGGTTTATACCCACTTAGGCCTGCACATTCTATTTTCCCAAAAAAAACTGACTACTAACCTGGTTTAGACCAAACAACATAAGGCTCAAATACTATAACTATTGACATCAACTAATTACATAGAAAGATATTTATCATATTGATTCTTAAAATTATTACATCAACTAAATAAAATTATATCTATAGATATAAAAAATATATTTAAAAAATTAGTTTGTCCTCTTCTACTCTCTGGTATCAACAAACTACTTTTCTTATTTTTTGTACACTATTGTTGTATTAAAAGAAGCCCTATATGCTCTATTGACTCCTGGATTCTCTCTTTATGACTAATGATGTGTTGAAATATCATATTCCACTTTTCTTAGGTGATGTTGTCTATGAATATCCTCTACCCAATTCTCTTTCAGTTGATGCTATGCTAACTTCTATTCTACTCCTTCCACTTTCTTTTTCTTATCTTATCTCTTTTTGTCTTTACTAGCTTCTAATTTTTCCACCAAATTATTTTTTTCCCTCCAAATTCCAAATGGCTACCAAAAAATCAAATTTAAATTGTTATGCATTTAATTTGTTTGGTAGCTTAAATACCCCTATTGTAGAAGTCTAGAGTTGGATGGGTAGGTGAGGAGGACAAGGAAAGAGTAATATTTTAACACTCCCCCTTATTTTGTGCTTCGTACCATGGTCTAAATGAATTTTCTCAGCCTTCAAAACATATTTATAACTTTTCTTTACCTACCTATATCCATTAAAAATCATTCTTTGCATGTTTAGATCTTCACTACTAAAGTTTGTAGCTTCACTATTGAAGTCTGTAGCTAGACTATTAAAGTCCATAGCTACCCTAATAAAATATATAGATGGACTATTGAAGTCCATAGTTACCCTATTGAATTCTATAGTTGGATTATCGAAATCCATAGCTATACTATTGAAGTATGTAGCTAAACTATTGAAGTCTATAGTATTTAATCTATTTTTAATTTAGTTTTTTCTATCTTATATTATGTTGTTTATTTTCCAAAATTGTTAATGCCCTACTAGTACATAGAATCCTTAAACATGCACATGATTGGAATTTTCTTTCAAGGTATATACTAGGATATACCTTGAATGGCCTTGTAATATCTTCAAGGGTACCCTTATGCATGTTTGAAAGGTATGTCCTATGAGATAACTTCAAGGTACCATTTATTTTAATGAAATGTCCTTTAAGATATATTTTAGGAGATACCTTGAAGGGTTTTGTAGGACCTTGAAGGGTTATTCTAGTAGATACCTTGAACATGCACATGATTGGAATGTTATTTCAAGGTATCTCCTAGGAGATACTTTGAAGGGCCATGTAATACCTTCAATGTTGATTATAATGGTCATTGCAAGGGTTTTGATATAAACATGGCATATGTGAGATAGTTGATTTATTTTTATACAAGGTTAATGTGTAAATATATTCATAAACAACCTACAAAATGACTTGGACAAGCTTCGGTACTACCTATGTTGTTTATGTTCTAGAATTGTTAATGCCATGTTAGTTTATGGAATCTTTGAACATACACATAATTGCAATTTTATTTCAAGGTATCTATTAGGAGATACCTTTAAGGGCCTTGTAATACCTTCAAGGGTACCCTTATAAATGTTTTAAATATATCTCATAGGAGATATCTTCAAGGTACATTTGATTGTACTATAATGTCCTTTAAGGTATCTTCTAGGAGATATATTGAAGGGTCTTGTAGTACCTTCAAGGGTTCTCCTAGTTGATGCCTTGAAAATGCAAATGATTGGAATTTTATTTCAAGGTATATCCTAGGAGATACCTTGAAGGGACTCATAATACCTTCAATATTTATTGTAATGGTCAATGCTAGGGTTTTGATATAATTGTGGCATGTAGTGGATAGTTGTTTTATGGCTATATAAAGTTAACACACAAAGATATTCATAAATAATAAATAATTTAGTGACATTTATAATTTAAACATCTCATTGGGTCCCAAAGTTGATGTGTAATAGACCATGGTTCTTGTGAGATTTAAATGCCTATAAAATTTGAGACACTTTGTAAGGAAAACATGTGGCACACCACCATTTATCCCTTGAAATTACCATGACTTCAAAGTGCTATGCAAATGTACTAAAAAAATGCATTTGGGTGCAATCAAGGGTACACACACACACACATCTATATATATACTACTCTTATATAATGTAATATGATTTTGATGTGTGATAGATATTAATAGGCTAGTTTTGCTATGGTTTTCCTAAGATTCTTTTGTGTATGCCTATTGTGTAGTGTTTACTCTATTTACTTTAGCATTTTATATCTTATATTATGTTGTGTATGTTTTGAAATTTTTAACACCATGTTAGTTTATGGAATCATTGAACATACACATGATTGTAATTTTCTTTCAATGTATCTCCTAGGAGATAACTTGAAGTACCTTGTAATACCTTCAAGGGTACCCTTATGCATGTTTGAAAGGTATCTCCTAAGAGATACCTTTAAGGTACCCTTGATTGTACTTCAATGTCCTTAAAGGTATCTTTTAGGATATGTTGATGATTATTTCCCACCTAGGCCTTCACATTCTATTTTTCTAAAAAAATGTTACTACTAATCTGGTCTAGACCAACCAACACAGGCCTTAAAAACTATAGCTAATGACATCAACTGATTATATATAAATGCATTTAACATATTTATTCTTAAAATGATTACATAAACTAAATAAAATTATAGATAAAACTATAATAAATATCTTGTAAAAATTAGTTTGTCCTCTTCTACTTTAAATTGTCAACAAACTACTTGTCCTATTTTCTACAGACTACTGATGCACAAGAATAAGATATATATGCTATATTCATTCCCAAATTATCTATCTCTAACTATTGATGTGTTTAAATATCATATGACACTTCTCTTAAGTGTTGATGCCCATGAATATCTTCTACCTAGTTCTTTTTTAGTTGTTGCTACCCTAACTTATATTCTACTCCTTCCATTTTCTATTTTCTTATCTGATCTCTTTTTGTCTTTACTAGAATTTTGATTTTTCCACCAAATTTTGTGTTCCCCCCAAATTTCAAATGGATCCCAAAAATTAAAATTAAAACTTTTATTCATTTAATTTGTTTGGTGGCTTAAATGCCCCTGTTGTAGAAGTTTGGAGTTGGCTGGGTAGGTGAGGAGGACATGGAAAGAATAATATTTTAACACTCCCCCTTATTATTGACCTTCCTACCATGGTTTTCATGAATTTTCTCATCCTTAAAAACATATTTGTAACTTTTATTTACCTACCTATATCCATTTGAAATCATTCTTTGCAATTTCATAATTTTACTGTTGAAGTCTATAACTTCACTGTTAAAGTTTGTAGTTGGACTATTGAAGTATGTAGCTAATCTATTGAATTTTGTAGCTACCCTAATGAAGTTCATAGCTAGATTGTTGAAGTTCATAGTTGGACTATTGAAGTCTATAGCTAGACTATTCAAGTGTGTAACTAGACTACTAAACTCCATATCTAGACTATTGAAGTCCATAGTGTTTACTTTGTTTTGTTTTAACTTGTTATATCTTATATTATGTTGTTTATGTTCTATAATTGTTAATTCCATGTTAGTTTATGGAATCCTTAAACATGCACATGATTGAATTTTTTTTCAAGGTATCTCTTAGGAAATACCTTGAAGGTCCTTGTAATACACATGTTTGAAATATATCTCTTAGGAGATAACTTCAAGGTACCCTTGATTATACTATAATGTCTTTAAAGGTATCTTTTAGGAGATACCTTGAAGGGTTTTGTAGGACATTCAATGGTTCTCCTAGTATATACCTTGAAAATGCACATCATTAGAAGGTTCTTTAAAGGTATCTCCTAGAAGATACCTTGAAGGGGCTTATAATATATAATCAATGTTGATTGTAATGGCCATTAAAATGGTCTTGATATATCCATTCCATGTGGGGGACAATCGATTAATGTCTATACAAAGTTAACATGAAAATATATTCATGAACAATATACACAACCTCCTGGTCAAATGTTGGCAACACCTATGTTTTTTATGTTCCAAAATTGTTAATGACATGTTAGTTTATAGAATCCTTGAACATGCACATAATTGGAATTTTCTCTCAATGTATCTCTTAAGAGATACCTTGAAGGGCCTTGTAATACCTTTAATGATAACCTTATGCATGTTTGAAAGGTATCTCTTAGGAGATATATTCAAGGTACCCTTCATTGTACTATAATGTCCTTCAAGGCATATTTTAGGAGATACCTTGAAGGGTCTTGTAGTACATTCAAGGGTTCTCCTATTTGATACCTTAAACATGCACATGATTTGAATTTTATTTCAAAGTATCTCCTAAGAGATACCTTCAAGGGCCTTTAAATACCTTCAATTTTGATTGTAATAATCACTACTAGGGTTTTGATATAATCATAACATGTAATAGATAATTGAGTTATGGATATATAGAGTTAATACATAAATATATTTATAAATAATAAATAATTTAGTGATATTTTTCATGTAAACATCTCATTGGGTCTCAAATTTGATGTGTATCAGATCATGGTTATTATGACATTTAAATGCCTATCAAATTTTAGCCCCTATGCAAGGAAAACACGTGGCACACCACCATTTATCCCTTGCCTACACCATGACACAAAAGTGATGCAAAAATGAAATAAAAAATAACACTTGATCAAGATTGAGGGTGCCCCAAGGTTACCCATATTTGGAATCATAAAAGGGTTCACTTTTGCCCAGGTTAACCCTATGACACCTCCACTTAATACAATTTATAATGAAATTTTACAGATTTCTATGCATTGTGCCCATACACATAATTAATTTTCTGTTTCTCACATAAAAAATTTGGGTTTTTTATCTTTCCAAACCACATATTAAATTAAAAACATGGAAATATTTATTTCATCTTTTTTTAAACTAATTTTAAATCAATTTAATGCTAGTGGTAGTTGTAAGAGCCCATCTGTCAATAATTTTAAATCATATTCTTTATTATAGTCCCTTTAATGTTGATCAATGATTCTAAAATGTTATTTTCTAACCAATAGAATGCAAGTAGGGAATCCATGAATCCTTAGTTAATAGTGACTTAATCCTCTTAAACAATAATTTTAGAGTAACGACTAGCTGCAAATTATTCTTAATGACTTGTTGAAAAATTTAATAAGATTTCAGGGCTTCTATAAAATTAAAACATAAATTTCCAAATACAATTTAAATGTGCAATGAGTAAATAATTTAAAAAATAGTTGAATTAAATACAATGTGGAGCTAAGGCCACTTAAGAGACAAAAATTTATTATATTCACTATCAATGGAGCTTACATAGTACAAATAAAATATTCAAGTATAATAAAAAACAATTTGGAGAAAAAATTTACACAATATCAACTATTATTTAACATCTTCTGACCATATCATCTCAGGATACAAATTTCCCATGTTGGGCTTCAAATTTCCCACATTAGGATTCAAAATTTGTTTTTTATCATCAAATTTTTATCAACAACATAAACTCTAGCTCCAAAACAACGTCATGACTATTATCATAATTTATTCAAAATTAAGACTCTTTTGTATGTGAAAAAGTATATTTATTGAAAGCATAATTACTGAATATATAACATTATCACTTGGAAGGAAAAACTCACCATTAATCCCAAGGAGTGGAGATTCATTGTAGCCAAAAAAACTACCAATATGGTATAGTTATCTACACACATATTTTGATATCAATCCCGTAATGCATTAGATTGATCTCAAAGTTGATTGTCATTTTAGTTTATGTTTTAACCTTTACAATCAGATAATAAAACTAATGTTGAAACACAAATAGTCTACTATCTACTTATAAGTAAAAAAAGGTAACATTATCACTCCTCATGATAGCATGTATCATCATGAATGAACCCTCTATTAAATAATTTGAAAGCATACCATAATTAACACCTTTGCACAAGATGAATCACTTGAATGCCATCATTTTAATCTCTATCATATAAATTTAACATGATCTTGTTATTCAAAATTGACACCTCAACATAATATTAATCACTCAAATAACACCATATTAATCTCACATTAGTTTAACAATCTCAGAGAGTACTTAAAAAAGGATTTATGTCTTATAATGTGACTACTAGGGATTTTCCCCACCAATGAGGCTACTCAAATAGGATTTTGACATTCAATGAGAAAATTAACTATATTGATTATCCTAAAGTATTAATTACTATGAACATGTAAATGGTGTCAAGAAGTCTCACCATATCCAATTTAATCTCATGCATCAAACATATATATTTAATTATGAATCAATGATATAATTACTATTTTTAAAGTATCAGGTCCTTAATCTCACCATATTCCAAGTAGAAAAAGCATTTTGTTAGAATTTGTAATTTACTCCACCCCCATTAAATGCTTGTAAGGCATGATGTTTTTTTGATGTAGTAAGTATTTAATTTTATTACTAAGTCATAGTTAGTAGGTTTTATAAATATAAAAATAAGACCTTTTTATATAGAGGAACTTGTAAAACCTTTGTATATCAGAAAGAAATCAAACAATCGAACTATAATTGAGAAGTATTTTTATATATTTTTTTGAGTGCTATAGCATCTTAGTGTGTTGTTTTATTGTGTAAAATTTTGTTAAAGTAAGAAAATTATAGATACAATTCAAATGACAAGGAACCACATGTGTCCTATAAAGACACAAATTGATTCTCTCAAGAGTAAAATAATAATAAAACAAACAACCTTCAAGATAGTCATCAAAAACACATCTAGACGCTGGCAATTGAGGTATGGGCATTTAAGTTTTTCTAAAAAAAGTGTGGGATGATTCCCACATCAAAGAGATAAAATTTCAATACGGGGAATAGGCACTCTTGTTTGAATCCAAGTTCAAAAAATTCAATGGAAAGTTGAGAACAAGATTTCTAGGCCCATACCAAATGGAAAAAGTCTTTGATAATATATTAGTACAACTACTACCAATAGATGGGCATTAAAATAATTTGTTGGTATATTGGCATAGAATCAACTATATCAAAAGCTTATCAATAATGAGAAATCTATTCAAAACCTCAAAATTGAAGTTGTTTTCATGGAATAACCTAGTTCTTCCATGATAACAACTCCTTAAATGGTCTAAATATGCAAAAAGAAGAATATAACCACTCTTTGGTTTCCTTTTTCCATATATATATATATATATATATATATATATATATATATATAACACTGTGTGTGTGTGCATTATATATATATATATATATATATATATATATATATATATAATGCGCACACACACAGTGTGTGTTATATATATATAATGCGCACACACACACAATGTTTTATATATATATATATATATATATATATATATATATATATATATATATATATATATATATATATATATATATATATATATATCACACTGTGTGTGTGTGTGTGTGTAATTTAAATATGCAAAAAGAAGAATATAACCACTCTTTGGTTTCCTTTTTCCATATATATATATATATATATATATATATATATATATAACTGGGTTTTTTATCAGCATTGTCAATAGTGTCCTAACAAATATTTTCACTATTGAATTTTTTTTATTTTTATTTTTAAATTACACACACACACAGTGTGTGATATATATATATATATATATATATATATATATATATATATATCACACTGTGTGTGTGTGTGTGTGTAATTTAAATATGCAAAAAGAAGAATATAACCACTCTTTGGTTTCCTTTTTCCATATATATATATATATATATATATATATATATATAACTGGGTTTTTTATCAGCATTGTCAATAGTGTCCTAACAAATATTTTCACTATTGAATTTTTTTTATTTTTATTTTTAAATTACACACACACACAGTGTGTGATATATATATATATATATATATATATATATATATATATATATATATATATATATATATATATATATATATATATATATATATCACACACACTGTGTGTGTGTGTGTGTAATTTAAAAATAAAAATAAAAAAAATTTAATAGTGAATTTTTTTTTAGGACACTATTGGCAATGCTGATAAAAAACCCAGTTTGTTGGTTGATCATGCATTGAATAAAGAGCTTTGACCTGAAAACTAGCAATGGCTAGTCAAGGGAAAAAAAATAAAAACAAAAAATAATAGAATTTGATAAATTCATTACTTGTAATAATTTCACTATTGTGCTCATTTATATACATTTGCTAAGACTAACTCATGCATTTTTTCTTTGTTTAGAATTGGTGGTAGAAAAATAGCAAAAATTATGAGTATGATAGGTAAGTTAAGTATTTATTTATCTATATTAGGTTAGTATGATTTCATTTGATTCATGTATATTCACCATATTGAGGAGGTGGTTTGAGTAAATTTAGGCTATGCACATCCTACAAAATGTCAAAATAAAGGTCATGTCAGAAGTGATTAGTAACATGGAAAAGTGATGAATAAAAAAGGTGTCATGTTAGCTTTAATCCAAATGCACCAACTGACTACCTACCCAAGCTATATCACCCCAAATCATGATGACATGGAAGTTAGTGCACATGATAATGACATGTTGGGGGATCTCTAATTATTTTTGAGGAGGTGTTGCTAAGAAATTATAAGAGTGCTTTTCCTAATTTGCAGTCCCATGTTTAAAATTTTGTGTAATATATGCTACTAAAACAAATTAGGAGTATTTTACCAAAACAAGGTTATAGCCATGCAAATATTTTTCCCTTATTATTCCTCCCCCTAAAAATCATCTTCCTAAATAGTAGTTGCTCCTTAATTTAAGGTGCAAATATTTTGTATACAGGTTTTTTTACTTTTGATGATTCATGGGACTGGTCTTCCTAAAATTATAGAGGTAGTAGTCCCCAGCATGAGACCCATATATTATATGCTCTAATCCATATGTGAAAAAATCAAATCTTTTCCCAAGTCAGTTTCACTAAATTCTCACATGCCATATTATCATTGCTATATAGTACATTAGTAGCTACTAAGATAGTGTTAATAAATAGACCATTTTGAATATTTCCATTTTTACTATGAGTTTTGTTTCATTTTCCACTATTGTTCTCACCTACAAGACTAACCCTTGCCTCTAGAGCATCAATACAATCACCATAGGATAGAAAAAGAGGTTTGAACTAGACCTTGTAAAAGGGTTAATGAAGGATGATATCTCTATAGCTATCTTTAAGGAAGCTAGATGGATCCATTTTCTATATAAATTTCAAGGTTATGACGAATATTTTGTCAAGGAATTTATAACACATCTAGAAGAAGACTCTACCACAGTTTAGTGCATCAAAATCCTAGTTTTCTTTAGAGTAATTAATGAAATCTCAAGAATTATTGAAGAAGGTAAGAGGTTATTGAGAAGAACCCATCTTAATGATTTGATTACACAATTTAATGGTGATAAATAATTATCTATAACATGTATACAATATTACTGAGGGAAAGCCAAAGGTATTACCAGGGAAACCCTACTAGAACCTTGGAGTTTTTATGCCTTTTGGGTCAAAAAATAATTTACTTGTGAAGGATAATATAATGTTCTGGGTTGTGAAGACATGAGAATCATCCTTCATCTCAAATATGGAAGATAATAGATCCAACACAGAGTCATCCTACCATTGTCCCTATATAGGGCCATTCAATTTTTGGCTACCAATATGTCATATCCAATTCTTCACCGTGGACTCATTCATTTAATCATACAACATCATTTTCTACAATAAATCCAAGTAGCATGAGAGACCTTTTTTGGATATATAACAAAACAAACTTCATCACATCCTCTTGAAGCCTCTAGATAAACACCAAGTCTAAAAATAAAATCAAAAGCTTCCCCTTCTAGGGTTAGGGTTCCATCCATTAAAAGGAGATGGACTAGGTCACAGGGCACATATGTGGCTAACCAGAGCTCTCAGATGAGATCCCATGTCCAAAAGTAGACTCCAAATAAGATAAAATTTAGAATTAGATATTCATAATCTAACTTGACTCCTAAGGTAAAAATTATCCTTTCAGCAAGTGTAACATAGGCACCTAAAGCATCTAGTGATCCATAATCATAGGCTATCATTCAATCAAAGAAGGGTACTCTTTTTGAGGAACCTAGTTCTCATGTGAAGACCAAAAAGAGGTAAATAAAGTTCATAATGACATGTGATGATGAGGAAAAAAGGATACTACATCCATTTATAGTATGCATCAAAACCCTTCTTTTCCTTGACCAGTAATATTGGACACATTAGAATTATAGGAAGATCTAGTTACAACAACAATCCTTGAACCAGTAAAATAAGTTCCTATTGAAAAATACAATGAAGAATAAAACATGACAATAGAAAATATTCCATTGCAAGAAGCAATAGCTTATCTCTCCTCTCTAACTAGTGACACAAGACATGTACTAGATAAGTAAAATACCCATATGGCCTCTAAGGAAGAAAAAACTTCTAGTTCTATAGAAGAACCATAACTATAATTTACTCTTACACTATCCAAAGATGAGGCCATCATAAGATAATAAGTTTCATATGTTGTTAACCTTTTGGCCCAATTGTAATGTAATGATCTTATTAATTCTTCCTTAACTCAAGGTTTATATAGTTTCAAGGACAAGTCTCTAGAACATATAAATGAAATTAATATGCTTGAAGAAAAAGTCACTTAGTCTGATGAGGAGATAGTAGACTCTTGGATATACATCAATGAGTTGGAAGAATAAAATTTATTACTTAAACATAAACTTATAAACTCTAATTAATAAACCTTGATCCTCTATCAACAACTTTCTGAGCAAGCCTCATCCTCCTCTAAACCTTCAGTTGCCTAGGCTTGCCAAACCATTATCTCCCATTTTGATTATTTAGATAAATAGAATCAAATTTATTTGGATTTTAAGGAACTCAAGGAACAAAATAATACTTTAGAAAAATAAAATTAGACACTAAGAGAAGACTTATATAAGGAAAAGTAACAAACCCAAAAATTTGAAGTCAATCTCCAGGCTACCTATCAAATAGGTGAACATAATCTATCTTATAGAGATCCTTCCCCTTCTTATGATTTTTATTTATATGAATAATTATATAGGTGGACATTTCTCAGAATATCATGTGATCTACCATAAAATATTAAGGACCCCCTATGTTTTTACACATCTTTCAATATTTTACCCCAAAACATTAGGATCTATTATGTGAATTTATTTATGCAACATGGTATTAAAGGACTATAATAAATTCATGATTAAGTTATATGTGGGAGAAGTCCATTTGAGAGCCCTTATCTCCACCTATAATAATCAACTAGTGTGGAAAGCTAGGCTTGATGAATATGTAAAGAAACTAAAGACCACAAGATTGTGCATCAAACCTGATTTTACTACTACCAGAATACTACTGGTTAACTTAAGAGCCACCTACATGCTTCATCAGAATATCAAGGATCATTATCTATAAGATTTTTATAATTTCATTATTTATTTTAATTTATTTACCAAAAAACATTTTTATGCAATATTTATAGCCAACACAAGATGTTAGGATGTAATGATAATCCCACTAAAAATAAAGGAGGTCATGTCTCTAACTAATATAGTATGGAGATTTCAGAGAGAACAAGCAATAATGGACATGAATGTTGATGTCCTCAACTCAGTAGGAGAATAAATATGGATAGGTATGGGATTCATACCATCACTCCTTATTCTTATTCCATCTTGGTAAAACTAGGCTCCTCAAGTAGATGATTAGTTTTAGATTTGGAGACAAATGGTGCAAACCTATGATAGTTTCACCAGTGTATAGGATAACCATTGGGCCGATGAGTTCAATGTGTATAATATTATCCAACACCTAGAAACTAAAAATTATAGTTTTGAGGGGATAATAAGATGAGTTTGCAAAGGGACTCATAAAAAATAAAGTGTGGGGGAAATGATAAGTCTAAAATAAGATTCATTTTTACCATCAGTTTCCTTAATCTTTCCTCAATTACCTCTCTTATGGACTGAACATTGCAAGGATATTAGGCTTGTATTTAATCTTAATCTAGAAAATAGATGCTCTATCTTACTTAGTACAACTAAAATCTAAGTTATTTATTTTATCACTTTATTCTAATGCTTTACATGTTTAGTTTCTTAATTTTATGTATATATAGATAATACAATAGTACATAGAGAATAAATACCTTTTGGATGATATTTCACTTGTCATGAGGCAACCCACATGGAGTATTTTCATATATCTATAAATCTATAGACTCATCTATCAAGCTATAGACTCACCCAGTCTATTCTAAACCAGCTATAGACTCGATCAATAGCTACAAACTCACTTAATATTGGCTAAGATTGGATTGATGAAGAATATAGTGTTTCATGGATGAATCAAGCATATACAGATTCACTATCACTTTATACATTAGTTTGTTGAATATGGTGAAATAAAATTAGCATTTTGTAGATCTAAAGATCAACTAGTAGATATCTTCACAAAGGCACTAGTGAAGGATAACTTTGAGTGTTTTATCCAAAATTTAGAAGTAATAGATAGTGTGATAGCTAATGGAATACAATAAGAGGGAGTGTTGGAATTTATAATTTATTCCACCCACCATAAATGTTTTTAAGGCATGATGTTTTTTCTGAGTGCAATCAAGAAATCAAAGTGTAATTGTTATTGTAGTAGATATTATATATCATAAAGCAATCAAGCAATTGAAGTATAAACGAGTATAAATATCTCCATGTTTTTTCTAAGTGTTGTAGCATCTCAGTGTGTTATTGTGTTGTGTATATTTTTTCTCTCACATTTAAACATCAATGGGTCCTTAGGAGTTATAAGTTGGTCCTTTTGGTTGCTATGGGTAATTATCTAAATTTTTTTAGATATAAAACTATTAAATATATTAGTTACTAAGATAATTTAATTATAGTTATTAAAAAATGTCAGCTTTACCCTGACGTTCACCATTTGGGTTCCTATTGTTTTTACACACACAAGGAAATAAATAATAATCAATAGTAGTAATTGATAAACAACTATAATCTCTATTATTTCATTATGTCATCCATTTCATAACAATAATCCAGGTAGATTATCTGAATCTCATCAATTTCATAACATAAATAACTAAATAATGAATAAAAGGGCTAAGTCAACATAAACAAATCACACATTTCAAATAGATGGAAAAATTATATTAAATACTATTAAGATTAAATACCTAAAAATAAATATCTACATAAATGATAGTAATAAATATGGTCAATGCTTCAGTCACTCTGTAACCTGTACTATTTTGATTTGTTTGCACTCTATAGTGTATGTTAAAAAAAAAACTTTAAAAATGTATCTTCTCAGACATGTTCGATAGTTTTTGTTCGTATTAAAAATATGTTGAAATTATACGGACCCCATTTTACAAAGTAAATTTGAATTTCAAATTCATTGGGGACTCCAACCTATTTCAATTCAATGTAAATGCACCTCAAGAGTAGTCAAGTTAAATTAAAAGGCAAGTTGATATATTTAATATTAATTAATATTTATAGATTATATTAAAATAATATATATTTATAATATATACTACAAATATATATTAAATAATTTAATATAATATTATAATATTATATAACATTATTAACTTTAAATATATTATATTGAAATATATATTATATAATATTAATTTATAAAATATATAATTTAACATATATATTATATAATTATTATTTAATAAATAAAAATATTATGATATATATTATATATTATTTATATAATAACTGATATTACACATACACACACATTTATGTGTGTGTGTGTGTATTATGTATGTATGTATAAATTGGTAAGGGGGGTTATGTTAAGCTAAAGAGTGTAAATCGATAGTTCAACCTAGTTATTCCAAACCCATGACAATGTCAAAATAAGTTCATTTATATTAATTGTGGGAAAAAACCTATCAAGTAAAATAATTATACTAAAATATATAATATATAATATATAATATTGATTTATAATCTATATTAACATATAGTATAGTTCATATAGAGTAATTATGGGTTCAAATATATCAAGATATGAATCACCATACAATGCTTTAGTAAACGATGGATTACATTCTTTGTGTAAAGGTATTATAGCCTCTTAGCACATTATCTCTACGTCAAAATTACAACTCCATTGGTTTTGATTAGGGGGCTTATATTCACTAGAATATGAGCTCAATTATGGTTGATCAGGGTTTGTCTTGGTGATTGTAATAGAGAAATTGATTTCATTATGATGGCACTTAAAAAATTAGAAGTGACAAAGAGGAATTTCAAGTTTAGAAATTGGATATAAATTTGAAGTGGACATGTATATTGTAAATACACCATCTATTCCATGTATGCCTAGTATGCCTAGTCATGATGCATTCTCAAGTATACCACCACCAACTCTTGTTTATATTTAAAATATACTATTTAATAATGTTACTTCTCCAAAACATGTGAATGAAAATCCACTTATTATGCAAGAACCTATTATTTATAAATCAATACCATTAGTTCCAAAGTTCCAACTTCTATTTCTATTTTAAATAAACTTCTGTAATTTTGCATCTGTTAGTGGAATGCCTATGGCCATGTTGCAAATTATAATATGCATTCTCATCATAACCTCATGGAAGAGGATTACTCATATCAACCTCTATAATAGGTGTGGGGAATATATATTAAATAATTTAATATAACATTATAATATTATATATTATAAATTTAAACTAATTATACTAAAATAAATAATATCGATTCATAAACTATATTAACATATAATATAGTTCATATAAATTAATTATGGGTGCAAATGTATTGGGATCTGGATCAACATATAATGTTTGAGTTTATGATGGCTTGTATTTTTCATGCAAAGATATTAATATATCCTCTTATAACATTATCTCTACGTCAAAATATAACTCCCTTGGTTTTTATTAGGAGGCTTCTGTATTCACTAGATAAGGAGCTCAACTGTGGCTGATCAAGGTTTATCTTGATGATTAACATATATAATATATAATTAATGTTTAATATATAAAAATATTATGATATATATTATACAATATTTATATAAACTAGTATAATATAGATACATATATATACATACATACATGATACATATATATACACACATATCTATATGTGTGTATAGATATATATCATGTATGTATGTATGTATGTATGTATATATTGGTAAGAGGGGTTATGTAAAGTGAATGGATCATAATATCCACATGACATGGGTTATATTAAGATACTATTAATCTTACATCTCCAAAACATGTAGATGAAACTCCACTTATTATGTAAGAGTTTATTATTTCTAAATCATTAACGTTAGTTCCAAAGTTCTAACTTCTTTTTCTATATTAAATAAACTTCTATAATTTTATATCTATTATTGGAATGCTTATGTGTTAGAGGTAAAATCATTGAGGGGGGATTGAATTAATAATCCCATATAATCCAATTTCAATTCCAATTCCTTCAAACCCTTAATCATTCAATACATACATTCATGAGACATACATCATTCATAATAATGAACAAGTAAAGACAATCAAAGATCAAGCACATATCACATGACATACATGAGAAACCCTCTTAGGGAATAAAACCCATTGGAACCTGTAATTGGATTACTATATTATAATAATAATATCTAATTTAGACCATCTACAAATGATCAAGGAACTAGCATTTCTAATTTTAGTGAGACTGCAATCCCATAAGGAGCTACCACACCTATCTAGCTGAGTTGCCACAACAACTAAACCTTCATCAAGTATCAAATTGAAAGGAAGATGCTACCCATTAGATGTTGAGATGCCACACCAACACCTATGAACACATCTCCTCAACACTGATTGCCTGTCAATATTATGGAGATACAAAATATATCAACCCTCGTAAAATATGCACACTCAATGCATCCAAATTCACCTTTTGGACCACTCTACACTTCTTAGTAATATATATATATATATATATATATATATATATATATATATATATATATATATATATATGACCATAACACTCCCTATTAGTCAAATCACATTACATAATTTAACCAACACACAAAGTTCAATTAGGACACATTACATATCCCAAATATCCCCACTCTTCAACCCTTCACTCACACTCACTTCAACTCACCTACAACAACTCTATCATAATAATAGTAACATGACTAGATGGTCATACACATAGTCTACACTTTGATATACCTCTTAAATAAAACACCTAGATCATACAATATTCACCTTACCTTTGCTCATAATATACTCTCTCAAATAGCCTCTTGAGTAACTTGCTCATTCTACTTCCTCTAGGCACATTAGGTCCACTAGCCTGTATGTCCTATTGCATCAACTTAATTAGACAAGCATGTATGATGCTCTTCACTCTATACTGGTCTTGACTGACCTATACCTTATCTTTTAAAGGTTTTAACCTTCACTTGGTTCCACATTCACACTCCCTCATCCAAGTCTTACAAGTTTAAAAACCAACACATTTGGCTTCACTATTTATAGTGAAATCATGATCATCACCATCTTGGTCAACCATTAGGCATGCATTAAAAATTAAGGCATATATCTCAAAAAAACACAAATCAATAAAATCTTCATAGGTTGGCAATAGCATCTATGGGTCACCCTTAAGTAGCTACACCTTTTAATAAGGCCCTTGTAGTTCTTATAGGTCTCATGGAGACCTATTCACCCATTTAGCACATCATCAAGAAAAAAAAGAACATAGGACCACTTCCAAATGTATAAGTCCACTCCACATGACCCCTTTGTCATCCTCAAATGCTTATAGTCATCATTGAAATATTTTGTTCAAGCTAAATCAATATTTTGTGCACCTAGTCACCATGAATGAACACACAGTCACCATCTTAAGCTTTATTCATATTGTATACAAATGTTCAAACCTTCATAATGCACATAGATAGTCCTCATGGAGTCTATGATACTCCTCAATATCTAAATCATAAGGACATATTAAAACAACATCAAAACAAGCTTAAATATCCTTATCAAGTCACTGACAATCCATATATGAACATAGTCAAATTTAGAGCATAATATCTTTGTTTGTACTATTTCAATGAATTTTAGCTTATATTTCAAGAAATGAAGAAGAAGAAACTAAATATGGGTATGGTTGATTTTTTTTTTCGATTGTTCACACATTGAATTAGATGATTGTGAAGAGCTCCTCTTTAGCTTAGAAGGATGACTTGTAAATAAGACAACACTAAAGAAAATGGTTGGTTTGATAGATAACTAGGTGGATTGCCTAGCACTAGCTAGATCTCAAAAGTAGGAGTTTTATTAAGGTATATTAATCGACACATTTTAAACAATTAAGTTTAGAAAATAGAAGATAAATTACTTGCATCAATAATCAAAAGCTATTAAAATTGAACACAAGAAATGCTTGATAAAGAAATAGGCTATAAATAACTAATATAACAATAAACAAGTTAATACTAATGCTAAATAGATCAAGTAAGCTTCAAAAAATAGGATATAGGTCTATGAATAGGCAGGGACATATAAAGTTAGGTTTGGTTAAGGGTAAGTAGGTGAAAATAACTTTCTATTATTTTCTACCACATTGACCATTGGTAGTTGATGTGACCATCGGTAGTTAAGGTAACCATCAGTGGTTGAGGAAACTATCAATGGTCAGACATACCATTGGTAGTCAAGGTGAACATCGATGGTCAATGTGTATTAGCTTAGGTTAATAAAAATTCTAATTGATGGGATCATAGAAGGAAATTCTAAGAGGTTGGATTTTACTAGGCTTATTATGATATACAAATAAAGTAATTGAATATTAGAAAATAAATACTTAGCTTGAAAAAGGCTGGTAAAATGAATGGTTGAGGTGGTTGGCTTATTGATAAAGTCTGACATGATTTTGGTAGAGTAAAGGTACTTGGATATCGACTGAGTAGTGGCAGAAAGTTGACTCTCTAACATGATGGCTAGATTACAAGAAGAACACCTACACAAGAATCTCTAGATGCAAAATCTCTTGATATTTGTGGATCTATTTCACCTCTTTCTTCACTCTTATTATAGGTAAGGAATGAGAGGTGAAACAAGACATTAACTGGGATTTCTAATTATGACTCATGCATGAAATGGTTCACACATTGATTTATATGATTTATATTTAGAAAAATAAGGTGGAATTGATGTGGGTGTTTAGTTGGTTAGGAAATGTAACCCTAACCATCGATGGTCAAGGGATAAGGTAAAAAGGTGGTTAAAGGGTGGGCTTAGGTAGTTGGTCAAACTAACCATGGTTAGGCTTGATTAGGGGTTAAAGGGTCAAATTAGTCCCAAAGGGTTCCTAAGGTAGTCTAAGGGTGTTTTGAAATTTAGAACTATGGTGTACAAATTTTTTGTGTCTATATTTTTCCCCTTTTTGTTATATATATTTTAATCAACAAGCTACAAAACAAAAATTGATTACCGGTTGAAGGTCTAGTTTCCCTAAGTATGGGATGAGGTATTCCCCATCAAATAGTTAAGTGATGAGGTGAAAAAAAATTGGGTACGGGTTTGATGAGTGGGTGAGTAGATGATAAAAAAGGTGGATGATAGGTTGGGCACTAAAGCACAAACAAGCACACAAAGTATGATAGCCAAGATCACTTATTGACTAGGTTGCCATAGTTGGTAAAAATAAAGGTTGGTACTAGGATAAATGACAAATGGATCATGTGATCGTATTTAGGCATGGTGGCTGGGTACACTCATAAATGCAAGTCTCCTAGGTAATGTCTATGTTTTAGTGGGTATTCAAGGTAGAAAGTGATCTCGATGGAAACACAAATGGGTTAAGTTTCATGGGTATCCAAGGTAGGGAGTGCTCCTAAGAAGACACAAGTAGATTTGGTATGCACAAGGTGGTATAATTTCAAAAAGTGGTAAACATGGAAAATTTTATCACTGTAGTCAAAGGACCAGGTAAAATTCATTGCAAAATGTGTGCTAGTTGGGCTAAAATGGACCAATGGTGAGGTGATAAGGTGGTCAAGGTGGGTATTTTGATTTGGGTCTACACTAAAAGGGATACTCAAAGTAAGATCAAAAAGTAACCTGACCATCGATGGTTAGGATGCCTGAGTGTGATCATCAGAGGTCACCTTGACTATCGATGCTCAGGGTGAAACCCTAAAAGGCTATGATCAAAAGTAAATAGTGAATCATTTTTACTTATTTAAACATGTGATTTTATTGACATTGAAGCTCTAGGTTTTGGTGTATTAGGTGAAGTTTGAAGACAATGATTGCTAGTAGGCAAATGGGTGAGTTTGATTGAACCAAGTGGACTGAGGGGACCAAGTGATAGAAAGTGACTAAGCCGGGATACAACATAGATGTAGATGTGGCCAAGTAGGGGGTCATAAGATTTTTCCTCAATGATGGTTGAGAAATGAGGTAGGGGATGTAATTAAATTTATAATTTAGGCATGTTTGGTTATAGTAATGAAATTTGTATTTGATAGTGTGGGTAGTTGTTTGGTTTGGCTAGGTTTTAGGTTTGTTTTCCCTAGGTAGGGTTTCCATGCTCTTGGGTGAAATTTTTTGATGAAAGGTGAAATTAAAATTATGTATTAGGTGAAAAATCATAAGAGATTGTAGATATTTTGCTAGTTTTTAGGGAAAGGTAAGGTTTGGTATTCTTAATTGGAGGTCACCCATAGTGACTATTGGCAGTTAGCTCGATGGTCGATGATCGACAACCATGTGTAAAATGGTCATCTGACCATCGGTGGTTAGGGTACTGTTGATAGTCAGGTAAAATGGCAAATGTGTTTTGATAAAAAGGTAGGTTAAATGTTTAAGTTTGGAATTGTTTAAATAGAAATGAATGTTATAAAATGTGCTTGATAGGGTATCAAGGTTGTGGGAAGTAAAATTTAAAGGCCATAGTAATATAAGGTTAAGGGTAGAGTTCATAAGATGAGGTGTAATGGTTGAATAGGTTATCAGTTAAGAGTTAAGAGGTTAAGTTTGTAGTCAAAATAGTATAAGATACTATGTTTGATATTGAACATTTTGTAGGCATGAGAGTAGATTTAGATGCATGATTGGGTGTCATGTATCTTCATAAAGGTCCACCAAGAGATGACCCCAATAGATTAGGACCATATGGAGGAGATCAAGATGGGATCAATGTGACACTACCAACACATGATGTGTGATGCATCTATGATTGTGGCCCTCATCAAGAGATGGGATTTGGCCATAAACACCCTCCTTATTTCCCACTGGTGAGATGATGATCTTACCAGAAGATGTCTATAGGATCACTCAGCTACCCCTATGGGGTAATATGATATATCCTATTGAGAGGGAAGATCAAGATGATTTATTGTAACTAATGTACATAGATAATCGTGATCATGTCAAATGACATGTTGGGGGCTTCAGTTACAGTATGTTATTTCAGAGGGTGGTAGGTGAGAGGAGACTTATGACTATGATGATGATGGTAGTGTCATTATTTTCCCTTCTAACATAGGGTGGTAGGCGAGAGTAGACTTATGACTATGATGATGATGGTAGTGTCATTATTTTCCCTTCCTGACTCAAGCAATGGGAGGTTCCCATACTTGTTGTTGGGGGTGTTGGTTGAGATTTTATTTGGGTAGATAATGTTTAGATGGGTACCTATGCTTTTGGTGGAGATATATAAAGAGATGTGGGGTTTTAGAGCTCACAAGAGGTATGCCATCAGTGTTGGTCTTGTTCTACATTGTTGGGCTTATGATCAAATCTAAATGTTGAGGCCAGTGGGGCTACCATGTAAGAGATATGCTTAGACATATTTCCCAATGGGTTATATGAGGTGGAGAGCTAAATTTTCCACTTCAATAGTGGGTGGAGGGGATCACAATATAGATTGGTTCAAGGGTTCACTAGGTGCATTGGTGATCGGTGATGTTATTTTGAGACCATATATTGAGTTCCTAGAGTGGGCTAACTATAGGAGGCAAACTCTCTCCTTACAGAGTTACAAGTGGATCTTTAGTAGGTAGGATGGGGAGGTAAATCTCATCCCTTTCAAAAAGGTTTGGAGATAGTTCAACTTGGTTCAAGGGAACTTGGGCCCATTCATGAGATACAAACATGAAGATGTAGATATCCTTCTACCAAACCCATAGCCAGTGTAGATATTACTTGATCATGAGGATCTACCAATGAGGCTAGTGATTGATGATGTAGGCTTTCTTGATGGGTACCCTACATGGTACTAGGCTCTATACATGGTAGTAGACTTTGGTGGAGATGATGGTGATAAGAGGAAGATGGATGTAGACCCAGCTGGTAGAGATTAATGAACATAGGTTCAGGGAGCTGCCCCAAATGCATAAGTAGGAGTGGCATTATCCACTACACAAGCATAGGTTATAGCTTTATAGGGTCAGGTGGTAGCCTTATAAGTTTAGGTGGCTACACTCATAGGTGATAGAGACTAGGCTAGAGATTCACTAGCCTTCATTATATAAGAGAAAGACTCCTTGAGATAGAGAGGAAGAAGAGCTATGGCACCTACAGGACCACTGAGAACCATCCCCATGGCATGATAACTAGCCACAATAGAGGAGTTGTGCTATTATGAGGTTATACTCCTGAGGCATTGTCTTGATGAGCCCTAATGGGGTGTGTATAGATCTAGTTTGTTAGGTAGTGCTAGCATGGTAACACCAAGGCAATGGGATGCATCCATTAGTGGATAGGTAGGTTCTTCATGGGGATAGGCATCATGACCTAGTGGTTCTCTAAGAGATAGTGGTGCCCTAGTGGCATATCTAGGACATGGTTTAGTTATATGTTATATGTTTCTATATATCATTTAGATTCTAGCCTGTGAGCCAATGTGGTGAGATATACATTTTGAGATAGAGAGAGTCAAGTACATTGCTATATATATTATGATGTTAGACTCATGATTTATATATGATCCTTATTTATTGCTCATGGTCTATGGTTTTCTTTGATGTTTATGGGATTATGTGATGTTTATATTTATTATTGATGATGCTATATTGATTATGCTTATGTTATGGATACATATGTAGACTCACCTAGCTAGGCATGCAATGAGATGTATCTTGTTTTATTTATGGTTATGCTTTATGACATGTACATTTATTACTTGCTAAATTTTAATGAGTATATGCTTCATTATTTATATTTATACATGTGGTGAAAATGGTTGATTGCTTTATTGCTCATGGATGCTTGACTTTAACATGTTGATGGATATGATAATGATGTATGTTTTTACTTATGATATATGTTGATGCATGGTGTTTATGATTATGGTTATTATTAGTTTTTTGTAGTTAGAGAACATAAAGTAAGTTAATGTCAGGATCTTGCTCCACCAAAAGAGCACAATATGATTACCAAACCAAGCAACTTAATATGCGGAAATTAACCAGATTCACCAAGTAACTAGAATTCAGAATAACACATGATATGAGAGACAATACACAACTTGTATTAACACTTTACAGAAAAGAATACAATAAAGAAGATCCCACTTCTTCTCCACCACCTTATAGAGGTTTCCCACACCTCAAGTGAACAGTAAATCTTCTCCCCAAAGCTCTCCCTCTCAGGTCCCAACACCCAACTCAAATACAGAGTTGGTGTTCACCTCCTGTGCTCCATGCACACCACAAGTGCTCCACACACTCAAACAAGTACTCCACGTACTTCAAGTAGATCTCCCATGAACCTGCAACAACCTGCAATTCAACAGACCATACTTATGGAAGGAACTCCCTTGCCTTCCTCTTTGCTCTATCTGAGTACACACCTGTACTCCAAGTAGATCCTACCTGATACTGCTCCCTGTTGTGTTGATGTCCTATCTGATCTTGCACACCTGCAAATCAACTTGGTTCTGCACACCTGTGAACCTTGACCTTACACACACATACACCTGCAGATCAACGATCTTACTTACCATGTAGATCTCCTATATAGGCCATGCACCTGTGACCAAGATCCTACACACCTGAAGAATCTTGCTGACTCTCCAAAACCAGCACCCACCTTGGTACTGCTGTGGAACTAGGAGGAACACCCTTGCTCACCTCACACACAGAAGGAGCTAACTTTGCTCAACTCAAACTAGAACACCTTTCCAATACAACCATGAGTCTATTATATAGATCTCATCCAAACAATGATTAGACATATAATTACAATAATTAGATCCGCAGCTCTCAGTCTAAAAATAGATCTAAACATGCAAACACTTGGTTCGTTAGCTAACTGCCCATAATAAGCTCACAGTCAAACCACACAGGCGACCGACATCGGTCCATGTCTGCCTGGGGGTCGCCGACGCCGACTGACTACTGACCGATGTCAGTTGCTTCCTTGTCTAATACTGCTGACGTCAATTGGCCAGACCAAACGCCAGTCTCTGTGACACTCTGCAACTCTCCTGCAACCTCCTCCATGTCTGCATCAGTGAAGCTTTTAGCTCCACAACCTAACAATCTCCCACTTGGAGATAAACAGCTGCACTATACCTGTACCTATACCCTGTCTAATCTATTTCTTGGTTTGTATCCCTCTTCAAGATCAATCCTGAAGACAACCCACCACACAACCTGTGATGTACCTCCTGTCATCCGCGTACCCTGCCACATCCGAACCTACAAACACATGTAGTGAAGTCCTGACCCTGTATAGCATGAATCCCTACTGTTGGTCCCTCTCAAATACCTGAGAACCCACTTCCCCGAATTGGCTCCTAACTCTCTGACAGCTCCCACTGCATGGGAATACTCAGGTCTATACCAGACCTCATGTGATTTTGGACACTGTACCTGTCCAACCCTTAGTGTGCTCTGACTCTGCATCCTGAACCTCACCAACACCTGAGTCACATCAGCTCCCACTCGAGACAAAATCAACTTGTGATCTCCATGTCTCCCATGTCAAAGAATTTCACTACTCCAAACACCTCATGACATGCCACTGAACTAACCTTACCCTTAGCTCAGCAAAACCCTGTATGTCAGAACCTGTACCAAGTTCATCCTCCACATACAGCAACAGGATAATGTTGCAACCATCATCCACCTGGTAAGACAAACACAATTGTTATACTGACATTGACTAAAGCCCTGCTTTGTCATCCACCTGGTACCACCTGTCAGTCCTGTCCCACTGTCCTGCAGCTCCTCAAGACCATATGACCTGGTCTTCCGTCTCACGTATCCGTTCTCTCTATTCTTCAACTAAGGTATCCATTCATCTCTGTGCTTTCTCACTGCCGGCAATCCTACCAAAAATGCCTGTTTGGTTCTCCTCTAAGGAATCACATCCTCATCCATGCCAAGCTCACACCTGTTTCCTGGATCCTTCCTGCTCTACAAAGAGCAACATGTATAAAGAAGAGGAACAACAAATTTAAGGGCCTACTTACATCTTCAGTCCTCCGTATGGGTGTTTGAGACTCCATGACAGCGTGCTGTCCACCCAAAATCCATTACAGTGACCGACCTCGGTCACTCCACAGTCTGCATCCGACCGACGTCAGTTCCATGCATCTGTCCCTAACTACCGACCCTGCGGTGTCCCTGCTGCCGACGTCGGTCCTCTGACCAACATCAGTCTTACCTATTGTCGACGTCGGTCCCCCTGACCGACGTCGGTCTTACCCTGCCCGACATCACCGGCTTCGGTCTGCACATGGCCGACATTGGCACCTGTCTGTTCGATGCCGGTTCCTCCTGACCGACATCGGTAACTGTGTTCCCCTGTGAGTGATGAATTTTTACCTGTGAGCTCCTTTGAATCAAAACCCATGTCCAAACTGCCCTGCTTAGAAGTATCCAGCACCATCCACTGGTTTCTGTCTGCCATCTCCTCCAAGTACACCAAGGCTTTCCAGTTCTTAAGCCTATCAAATATATCTATCTTCTGCTTAAGAACATGCATCTCCTTCCTGCTCATGTGACCAAGCCTACGAAGCCACGTCTCTGCAACAGAAGAAGAATCAGTAATATAAACAAGTAGATAAAGAGTACCCATTTTCTTACCACCAGCTAATTCAAGTGCATCCGCTATGAGAGTTCTTGTGGATCTCTCATCACCCAATATTTATGAAGAAATTAGCCATATCTCCAAACCTGGGACCTGCATGACCTTCATCAACACCTGTGTGTTGGCCGCCTGCAATTTCAGCTTCACTTCCCCTTTGCCAATTCTTTGGCAAGGCTCACCAGCTCCTCTACCTAGGGCTGCATGGAAAGAGGCAATCGAATCTTTTATCCAAGATTCAACTTTATCCAAGAAACCTCCCAAAGCATCCTGTGCAACAACACCTGCTACATCTGCTTCTTCAGTTTCTTCATGCTGATCTGCTACCAACCAACAATATTCTTTTACCTACTCTTTCTTTCCATAGGACCGTAAGTGACCATTTGTGCTTTTCAACTCCTCCATTCTTAGCTTACTTTGATCTACCATTGCTCTACTCCCACTCGATCAGAAACCTCTGAGAGTGACCTGTAACCAAACACAAAACCTGCTTCCTGCAACCTTAGCTCTGATACCACTTGTTGGTATCAAGCTCAAAAACCTACAACCAAGGCTCTAATACCACTTGTCAGGATCTTGCTCCACCAAAAGAGCACAATATGATTACCAAACCAAGCAACTTAATATGCGGAAATTAACCAGATTCACCAAGTAACTAGAATTTAGAATAACACATGATATGAGAGACAATACACAACTTGTATTAACACTTTACAGAAAAGAATACAATAAAGAAGATCCCACTTCTTCTCCACCACCTTACAGAGGTTTCCCACACCTCAAGTGAACAGTAAATCTTCTCCCCAAAGCTCTCCCTCTCAGGTCCCAACACCCAACTCAAATACAGAGTTGGTGTTCACCTCCTGTGCTCCACGCACACCACAAGTGCTCCACACACTCAAACAAGTACTCCACATACTTCAATTAGATCTCCCATGAACCTGCAACAACCTGCAATTCAACAGACCATACTCATGGAAGGAACTCCCTTGCCTTCCTCTTTGCTCTATCTAAGTACACACCTGTACTCCAAGTAGATCCTACCTGATACTGCTCCCTGTTGTGTTGCTGTCTTATCTGATCTTGCACACTTGCAAATCAACCTGGTTCTACACACCTGTGAACCTTTACCTTGCACACACATACACCTGTAGATCAACGATCTTACTTACCATGTAGATCTCCTATATAGGCCATGAACCTGTGACCAAGATCCTACACACCTGAAGAATCCTGCTGACTCTCCAAAACCAGCACCCACCTTGGTACTGCTGTGGAACTAGGAGGAACACCCTTGCTCACCTCACACACAGAAGGAGCTAACTTTGCTCAACTCAAACTAGAACACCTTTTTAATACAACCATGAGTCTATTATATAGATTTCATCCAAACAATGATTAGACATCTAATTACAATAATTAGATCCACAGCTCTCAGTCTAAAAATAGATCTAAACATGCAAACACTTGGTTCATTAGCTAACTGCCCGTAATAAGCTCGCAGTTGAACCACACAGGTGACTGACATCGGTCCCTATCTACCTGGGGGTCGCCAACGCCGGCCGACTACTGACCGACGTCGGTTGCTTCCTTGTCTAATATTGTCGACGTCGGTTGGCCAGACCAAACGCCAGTCTCTGTGACACTCTGCAACTCTCCTGCAACCTCCTCCATGTCTGCATCAGTGAAGCTTTTAGCTCCACAACCTAACAATCTCCCACTTGGAGATAAACAGCTACACTGTACCTGTACCTGTACCCCATCTAATATGTTTCCTGGTTTGTATCCCTCTTTAATATCAATCCTGAAGACAACCCACCACACAACCTGTGATGTACCTCCTGTCATCCGAGTACCCTGCCACATCCGAACCTACAAACACATGTAGTGAAGTCCTGACCCTACACAGCATGAATCCCTGCTACTGGTCCCTCTCAAATACCTGAGAACCCACTTCCCCGAATTGGCTCCTAACTCTCTGACAGCTCCCACTGCATGGGAATACTCAGGTCTATACCAAACCTCATATGATTTCGGACACTGTACCTGTCCAGCCCTTAGTGTGCTCTAGATCTGCATCCTGAACCTTGCCAACACCTGATTCACATCAGCTCCCACTCGAGACAAAATCAACCTGTGATCTCCATGTCTCCCATGTCAAAGAATTTTGCTGCTCCAAACTCCTCATGACATCCCACTGAACTAACCTTACCCTTAGCTCAGCAAAACCCTGTATGTTAGAACCTGTACCAAGTTCATCCTCCACATACAGCAACAAGATAATGTTGCGACCATCATCCACCTGGTAAGACAAACACAATGGTTATACTGACATTGACTAAAGCCCTGCTTTGTCATCCACCTGGTACCACCTGTCAGTCCTGTCCCACTGTCCTGCAGCTCCTCAAGACCATATGACCTGGTCTTCCGTCTCATGTATCCATTCTCTCTATTCTTCAACTAAGGTATCCATTCGTCTCTGTGCTTTCTCACCGCTGGCAATCCTACCAAAAACGCCTGTTTGGTTCTCCTCCAAGGAATCACATCCTCATCCATGCCAAGCTCACACCTATTTCCTGGATCCTTCCTGCTCTACAAAGATCAACATGTATAAAGAAGAGGAACAATGAATTTGAGGGCCTACTTACATCTTCAGTCCTCTATATGGGTGTTTGAGACTCCATGACAGCGTGTTGTCCACCCAAAATCCGTTAGAGTGACCGACCTTGGTCACTCCATAGTCTGCATCCGACCGACATCGGTTCCATGCGTCTGTCCCTGACTACCGACCCTGCAGTGTCCCTGCTGCCGATGTTGGTCCTCTGATCGAGATCGGTCTTACCTACTACCGACATCGGTCCCCCTGACCGACGTCGGTCTTACCCTGCCCGACATCGCCGGCTTCGGTCTGCACATGACCGACATCGGCACCTGTCTGTTCGATGCCGGTTCCTCTTGACTGACATTGGTAATTGTGTTCGCCTGTGAGTGATGACTTTTTAACCGCGAGCTCCTTTGAATCAAAACCCATGTCCAAACTGCCCTGCTCAGAAGTATCCAGCACCATCCACTGGTTTCTGTCTGCCATCTCCTCCAAGTACACCAAGGCTTTCCAGTTCTTAAGCCTATCAAATATATCTATCTTCTGCTTAAGAACATGCATCTCCTTCCTGCTCATGTGACCAAGCCTACGAAGCCACGTCTCTGCAACAGAAGAAGAATCAGTAATATAAACAAGTAGATAAAGAGTACCCATTTTCTTACCACCAGCTAATTCAAGTGCATCCGCTATGAGAGTTCTTGTGGATCTCTCATCACCCAATATTTATGAAGAAATTAGCCATATCTCCAAACCTGGGACCTGCATGACCTTCATCAACACCTGTGTGTTGGCCGCCTGCAATTTCAGCTTCACTTCCCCTTTGCCAATTCTTTGGCAAGGCTCACCAGCTCCTCTACCTGGGGCTGCATGGAAAGAGGCAATCGAATCTTTTATCCAAGATTCAACTTTATCCAAGAAACCTCCCAAAGCATCCTGTGCAACAACACCTGCTACATCTGCTTCTTCAGTTTCTTCATGCTGATCTGCTACCAACCAACAATATTCTTTTACCTACTCTTTCTTTCCATAGGACCGTAAGTGACCATTTGTGCTTTTCAACTCCTCCATTCTTAGCTTACTTTGATCTACCATTGCTCTACTCCCACTCGATCAGAAACCTCTGAGAGTGACCTGTAACCAAACACAAAACCTGCTTCCTGCAACCTTAGCTCTGATACCACTTGTTGGTATCAAGCTCAAAAACCTACAACCAAGGCTCTAATACCACTTGTCAGGATCTTGCTCCACCAAAAGAGCACAATATGATTACCAAACCAAGCAACTTAATATGCGGAAATTAACCAGATTCACCAAGTAACTAGAATTTAGAATAACACATGATATGAGAGACAATACACAACTTGTATTAACACTTTACAGAAAAGAATACAATAAAGAAGATCCCACTTCTTCTCCACCACCTTACAGAGGTTTCCCACACCTCAAGTGAACAGTAAATCTTCTCCCCAAAGCTCTCCCTCTCAGGTCCCAACACCCAACTCAAATACAGAGTTGGTGTTCACCTCCTGTGCTCCACGCACACCACAAGTGCTCCACACACTCAAACAAGTACTCCACATACTTCAATTAGATCTCCCATGAACTTGCAACAACCTGCAATTCAACAGACCATACTCATGGAAGGAACTCCCTTGCCTTCCTCTTTGCTCTATCTGAGTACACACCTGTACTCCAAGTAGATCCTACCTGATACTGCTCCCTGTTGTGTTGCTGTCCTATTTGATCTTGCACACTTGCAAATCAACCTGGTTCTACACACCTGTGAACCTTTACCTTGCACACACATACACCTGTAGATCAACGATCTTACTTACCATGTAGATCTCCTATATAGGCCATGAACCTGTGACCAAGATCCTACACACCTGAAGAATCCTGCTGACTCTCCAAAACCAGCACCCACCTTGGTACTGCTGTGGAACTAGGAGGAACACCCTTGCTCACCTCACACACAGAAGGAGCTAACTTTGCTCAACTCAAACTAGAACACCTTTCCAATACAAACATGAGTCTATTATATAGATCTCATCCAAACAATGATTAGACATCTAATTACAATAATTATATCCACAGCTCTCAGTCTAAAAATAGATCTAAACATGCAAACACTTGGTTCGTTAGCTAACTGGCCGTAATAAGCTCGCAGTCGAACCACACAGGCGATCGATGTCGGTCCCTGTCTGCCTGGGGTCCGCCGACACCGGCTGACTACTGACCGACGTCGGTTGCTTCTTTGTCTAATACTGCCAACGTCGGTTGGCCAGACCAAATGCCAGTCTCCGTGACACTCTGCAACTCTCCTGCAACCTCCTCCATGTCTGCATCAGTGAAGCTTTTAGCTCCACAACCTAACAGTTAATTAACAACACTATATGTGAGAATAATGGATATAATCAAGATACAAACAACTTAGTAAATATATCAACTAGTCATAATAGGGTAGAAAGAGGACATAATGATTCTTCATTGACAACGATTAAAATAAAATCAAAGGTAGATTGGCTTTAGGAATATAATCTCTTTAAATGCTTTGTATTAACATTCATTAGTTGGTTAAGAAGGTGTCTTGATCACATAATGTCAAGTAAGCTTAGAATCCCTTTATTATAGTGTATAAAGGGGAGATGGATGAAATATGGGACCCTTTTGTGAGATTAGCATGCCTCTTATGTAGGTTTTTAGAGAGTCAGTATAAATAAGTCTATATCATAAAAAGTGTAGACTGATTGATGTAAGAAGTCTACTCATGAGAGCCAATTGTGGATTTCAATATTATTTTGCTTATGAGAGCTGATTGTGGCTTTTAAAAACAATTGTTTGATTTTACTATTTATTAAAAATGGGTTTTTTGCTTCTTTTCTTAGGAGGGTTGGGGAAGCTGATCAATGTGGGAATATTTCAAGAAATTTCTTGTTTTGAAAAATGCTTTACTCAGCCATCCTTCAAGAGAGTGGTTTAAGGTTGTGTTCTTTGTTTAATGTTTTTGATAGCTATCCTTCAAGGGAGCAATCCATCTTTGAGTAATTTAAAATATGTTTTCAATAGTTTTCCTTCAAGGGAGAAGTTTGTGAATCCTAGGAATGACCCATGATTTTTATTGGTTTAGATTTTTCTTTTTTATTTTGTTTAATTTTGCTTGACATAGACATGATTATATAGGCTTAAAGGGTTTACCTTTATGAAGTAAAAAAAAAAAGCACAAGAAATTTGATTAGGTGTAAAGGGGTTTAGGTGAAAACAATCATGGGAATCCATCCTATATAAGGGGCAAAAAGTACCATGAAAATCATGCCATGGGAAGAGCTGTGGTACCCATTGTTTAAGATTAGGATATGATTATGATGAGTAATCACATGATTTAGTTTTAATTATTTGTCCCTAAAAATAGGTAGTTGAATGTGGTTTGTAAGTAAGGCATGATCTTAAGTTAGACAAAATGTGAGTTTGATCTTCTTTAACAAAAGAAAGGATGCATATGTGAAGCATTGAGGAGATCAAGTTATAGGTTGCCTTCAAGAGAGGAAAACTGATAATCTCCTTATACATACTTATGGGTTATTATATAAGGCCCAAGCCAATTGAATATAAACTTGCCCCACTTGCTTTTCTCCATATTGGTGACATGTTAACTTTTCATTAGGATGAGGTCTCTGATCTTGAATTCTCACACTCTAAGGTGTTTTTTATAGGCACATTTGATACACTCTTGATAGACATGTTGATGTGTAAGGGTGGCTAAGAAATGCTTATTAAGTAGCTCAAGTTCAGATAAATAGTGCTGATAATAATCATCCTTAGTAATGAGATCTTATAGAGATATGCAAAGAGATGGGATTTAGAATTCAAGAGGCAAGATGGCCTCAACTCCAAACACAAGAGAGAATGGGGTATCACCCTTAGGGGTTCAAATTCTAGTACGATATGCCCATAAGGTGAAGGGGATGTGCAAATGCTAATCCTGATCAGATGCATTGACCATTTTAGTGAGCATGTTATTAAGAGTTTAGTTAGAGGCCTCTACCTATCCATTAGCTTAAGGGCAATAGGGCGATGAGAAACTTAAATTTATATTTAATGCATCACAAATAACTTAGAATTGCTTTTTTTTTAAATATTTACCTTTGTCCATGATAATTTTTTGAGGAACACCGAAGTGGCAGATGATGTGATGGTTGATAAAGTTGACAATCTTCTCCACTTTGGTCAAGACTAGAGGAATAACCTCTACCCATTTGGTAAAATATTTGGTCACAGTGATGATAAAATGGCATAAATATGAAAAATGGGGGTTAATTTCACCAATAAGGTTTAGACCCCATTATGAGAATGGCCAAAAATCAGTAAAAACATGAAGACTATGACTAGATGCATGATGCAAACTGGCATGTTGTTGATAGTTAACACACTTTTTCATATAGTCACAATAGTTTTGATTAAGGGTAGGCTAGTATTAGCCAAGGAAAAGGATGCATTTAGCTATGGTGAGGCCATTAAAGTGTCCCCTATAGATCCCATTATGCATTTCCTTGATAGCATGAGAGGTTTCTTGAATATATAAGCAACAAAAGAAGAGACCATCAAAGCTTTGTTTATAAAGAGTTCCCCTCATAACGTTATAATGTGAGGTACTCTAGATAAACACTCTTCAAGCATTCTTATAAATATTAGAAGGAATGATGGTAAGGTTGAGGTAGTCAAAGGTCTATCAATACCAAATGTCAAGTTGGGTCTCTTCTACATTGAAGATAGTGGGAGAATTTGGTTTGACATAGGAAGGATAGGTATGTCTATGGATAATGACATGTAACTTAAAGTTAGAGGGTGTAGATGGGATCTAAGAGGCAAGGGAAGCCATGGTGTTGGCAAACTTATTGGTAGATCATGGGGTTGACTGGATGCGATAGTGTTCAAATTATGTTAAGAGTTCATCAACTAGTTTTTTTTACTATTATAAAACATCATTCTTAACTAGTAAAAGCCATTGATTTGATTGACCATGAGTTAGGATTCACCAAATATGTTGATTGTTTTAGATCCCAAGGATAAAGTAGTCTAAAGGCCTATCACTAGGGCTTCATAATCAATGATATTGTTGGTACATTCAAAGTCAAGCTTGAAGGATATAGGAAGAGGTTCACAAATCAAAGGGAATAAGGATGATACCAGCTCCTCCACCTCATTAACACTTTGATCCATCAAATAACATGATAACCTAATAGGTGAAGTTGGTCTGAGAGAGGGTTGTAATGGACTCATCAAAAAACTCAAGAGGAGGAAATTAGTTGTCTAGTAATGGTGCTTTAGCCAATTAGTCAGTAATGACTTGCCCTTTAATTGAATTATATTAAAGAAACTTAAGGTAAAACTCAATTAAAATCATGAGCCACTTGGCCATACATTGGCTTTGGTATGTATTGTAGTGCATATACTTGAGTGGGTTAATATTGGTTATGATATAGGTTTTGTGGTTAAGGAGGTAATGGTGAAGTTTACTGGCCATGAAGACTAAGGATAAGTAAAGTTTCTCAGTATAGGTGTATCGAGTCTCATACTCTACAAGTATGTGAATGATGTAGTAGATGGCTTGCTCTCTATGTTACTCATCCTGATGAGCAATCATTGCCCCTAATGAGTAGTTAGTGGTGGAGATATAAAGGTAGAAAGGTTTGTCATCCTTGGGAGGGGTAAGGATAGGTGGAGACAAAAGGTACTTTTTGAGTAAATCAAAGGCCTTTTTATTGTCGATATTCCACTTAAAATATACATCCTTATTCATAAGGTGGTGGAAGGGTTGGCATCGATCCAAAATTGGGAGATAAAGTGACATATGGATTATAGCTTCCCTTGAAAAATAAGAAGTTGCTTGAGGTTGATTGGAAGAATCATGTCAAGGATGGATTTGATTTTGGTAGGATTGAATTCAATCCCCTAAAGGGAAATGATAAAGCTAAGGAGCTTTCCTAACAAGAACCCAAAAATGCACTTCTTAGGGTTAAGGTGGACATGGTAATGGATGAGGTACTCAAAGATAATATTGAGAATGACCAAATGGTCCTTCTGATATTTGTATTTCTCAAGGTCATCTACATAGTCTTTGATAATCGTATGGATAAGGTCGTGAAAGATGTAAGTCATGGCACATTAATAGGTTTCACCAACATTATTTAGTCTAAAAGGCATGAATTTATAGCAGAAGGTTACCTATGGGGTGATAAAGGTAATTTTGTGTTGATCTTTGGGGGAAATTAGGATCTGATTGTAACTCAAGAATCCATCCATAAGAGGTAACATCTCATGGCCAACTATAAGATCAAATAACTAGTTGATGCTTGGTAGAGGAAAGTAATCTTTGGGATAAGTAGGGTTGAGGTCATGAAAGTACACATAAATACATAGTCCTCTTGTGGCTTTGGTGATAGGTATGACATTCAAGACCCATTGGGTATAGTTAATGGGTTGAATAAAATTGATAGATAAGAGGTACTAAAGCTCTTATTTAATGAGAAGGGCTATATGAGGGTACATTCATCAAAGTTTCTATTTTATGGGATTGAAATCATGGTTGGTGACTATATTTTAGGTGGCAATGATAGGGTCAATTCTTATTATGTTTCTATAAGACCAAAAAAATGCTATGCTTCAGTATTGGAGGAAGGAGGGGAAGCCCTAAAGTTCTTTAACATTTAATGATTGTCCAATTTTGATAATGTGAGGGTTATCTAGAGTACCCAAGTTGATATCCATGGTGATTTCATTCAAAATGGATTAAGTCTTTGGAGAAATGGATTTATGGATAGAAAAATCTAAGGCACCAAGGTAGGTGAGAATATAATCATCATCCTAGCACTGAATGGTATTAATGGTAGGAGAGTCATCTCCTATCATCTCAAGATGGGTCAAAAGGATGGTTATGGTTTCCCCCTCTTTTTGATAAGTCAAGGGTTTGAGATTGATCATGTTGATGAAAAAAAAGTTAGGTGGGATGATGCCACCATCCTCACACCCAAGTAGAAAAGGGGTTGCTAAGGAAGGGATGTCTTCTTCAATGCTCATGATGATAGGTGGTTTGGTTTGTTTCTTGTTGGGTAGAATGAAACCAAGGCCATGTTTATCATGAGGTTTTCTAGTCTCAATGAAAATCAACTCACGTGGGCCATACTCATATTTTCCAAGATTAAATCCCTTCCAAGCACACCTATGGAGGTATGTCTTGGTAAAAATTGGATTTTCTAGATAGGAGAAGCTGAAGGTGAATGGTCGAGGTGAAGAGGAATGGTAGAAGAACAAAGTGGTTTGAGTCCCCCATATATGAAATGGGTTTGACAGTGTGAAGGTCCAAATGGAATAATGGCTCTAATATTGGGGTCATATCTAGGTTGGTGGTCAAATTTACCATACTCTTGAGGAGTAGGGAAAGCATCACGGGCAAGGAGGAAATATTCTCTTAGTGAAAGACATTGGAACATGGATTCCAAGTGGTCTAAGGTGAGGATCTAATTGGATGGGATAAATGAGCTAGTTTATGCCTCATTGGTAGAATGAGGTCTGACTCCCTCTTTCATGGTTGAGGTTTTATCTTTGGTTGAGGAGAGTGTGCTAGATGGAGGTAGGAGGATGTCATTAGGTTGATAAGTCATGTTATATGATGAAAAAGGGATCGGGTCAGCTTATATAGTGACAACCTAACCTTCATGCTCAAATTTAATGTAACGATGAAGGGTAGAGGGGACACAACCCATGGAGTAGGTCCAAGGTTGTCCTAGAAAAACATTGCATTGGAATTCACCTTCCACTACATAGAAGAGTTTGGGGAGTGTGTAGGGTCATAAATAGATATGAAGGAAAATAGTTCCTAGGGTAGTGGCCATGGTGTTGTTAAAATATTAGAGGATGACCGAGGTTTGAGACATGACATTGTCCTACAGGTTGAGTTGGTCATAGGTATGGGAGGATACAATATTCATAGTAGCTCCCTTATCAATCATGACCCATTTGATGCAAGTTTGGTTGATGTAAGTATTCATAAAGAGAGGGGGATCTAGGTCATCAAGATGGATAGAAGGTATTTTTGAATCCTTGAAGGTGAAGGTTGGAAATTTGGAGAGCACCAACAAAGGCTACCATAGGTTAAGGGTCTTTAGGTTGTACCTCTACCAATTATAATGCCTCTATCATTACTTGGTGATTATGAGGTGAAGTAGAGATCAACTCATATAGGCTCATCTTCACTTGGGTCTAGTGAATTTGTTTGAGCACCACTATCTTGATTGATTTAGAGGGATTATATTAGGAGGTACCCAAGATAGGTATATTATGTTTGGCTAAAGGTGGTGTTTAAATTTGACTTGGTTGTGATGTGAAATATGGGTATGTCTATGGGATGGACACTTTGGCCTTCCCCTTATCATTTTTTTGAGCATGTGATCATGTGACCACATAGATAGTATGGATAGAGGGAAGAGTTGGGGTAGGAGATTGGTTTGGTACCTCATCACTTTGAAGTGAGAGTGGGGGAGTAGGTAGGCATTGGGTAGTGGTTTTTGGTTGTTGGATTGGTAATAGGCCTGTAGGAGGTTCATCTATTAATATATTATCCTCATCATAGAGCTAATGGATAATGGTTTCGAAAGCTTTATAATTATCCATGTCATGCTTTGGTGTCCCATGATAGGAACACACTTGGTAGTCATTATATCAAACTAGTTTTGGACCAAGAGGGTTAAATGATCTAATGGGAGGTAAGGTCAAGCAAGAAGCTTGTAATAGCCTTTGGAAAATATTCAATTAGGATTCAGCTAAAGGTGGAGAGGGTTTAGAGGTTTTGGTCTTGGTTGGTGAGATGGAAGTCTTTTTGGCAATAGGCTTAATGGAAAGAGGTTTGGGTAAGGTAGTGTTCTTAGTTGATGGTTTTGGTTTTGGTAAGGTAGAGTTTTATAAGTTGGAAGTAAAAGGTTTTAGGGTAGGTAGTTTGGTGATTGATGGCTCAATGAAGATAGGTGTGTCTGAAAGTAAGTGTGATAGTGTAACCAATAACAATGGTTGGGTTTTGGTTGAGACAATCAACTTCCCAATCAAAGTGGAGGGATGAGGCCCTAAAATAGAGGGAAAGGTTGAGGGAGGTAGGATTTTTGCCCTATTGCCTTTTAGTGGATTTACTTCCTTGGTTGATTTATTTTTGTGTTTAGTTGTTAGGTTTGGTGACATAAGCTATACTTTCATAGATGGGTGATTAAGGATCTATGTAGGGAAGGTCCCAGGGTTTTGGGTTGGTTTGGTTATTTTTGTTGGAGAAGGTGATTTGGTTTTTTGGGGTTTGGGTACATTAGATGGTTGAGATTTTTTTGGGTTGGTAGAGGTTTTTATCAGCTTGGGTGGTAAGATAAGGGTTTAGATAATAGGAGTGGTGGGTTAGTTTATCAAAGGTATGGTTAAATATTATTTCTTGGTGATGTAAGGTATCCATAATTATTAATAAAAGGTGTCTTGATCCATGTTAGGGTTGGATATAAATTCTAATTTTTTCACTAATCTAGAAAATGGTTTATAGACTGGTTTTTTCTCTAGACAGTGGACTTGAAAGATAAGCTGATAGGTTGAGAAAGGGGGATGGTGACCTAATCCTTCTCGTCAATCAAAGGATGTTGTTATTTTTGGAGCCTAATATTATTATTTAACACTCATAGAAATGGGGGTTTCAAGGGGGGATTCACTCCCCTTGTCAGCTTCAAGGGGATGCCCCCCCGGTGGGGGATATGGGAGCTATGTGACCTGATAGGGGTTCAGGGGAATTTACCTCAAAAGCCACATTTTTAATGTATTTTTTACATTATGAAATATAGGCCATTCATTATTAGGTCACAAATCTAATGATATAGTTAGTCTGGTTTTATTTGTTTCCCCAAAATGACAAAAATCCTAAGAGTTGTGAGGTGTGGCTCATTGTAATGGTGATTGTACTGTAATAGTGGCCAACACTGTGAGAGTGATAGGTTTTTTCTAGACTAAATAATAAGGATTGGCTATTTTTGGTGGATGTAGCCCATATTGGGTGAACCACATTAAATCTTATGTCTCCTTTTATTGTCTACATATTTCATGTTATGTGTTTATTTTACATTAATTTATTTATTCAAATTAATATTTCCTATCTGGATATCCAAAATTCCATAAAAGATGTAAGGGTTGGATGGGTGACTCCTCTATGGGAGGTGCAGACATGGTGGCTTCCTCTTTGGGAATGATCTCTAAAGGGGAAATAAATCTCTTGGTAATTGAGGGAGAAGGTGAAATGGTTGCTTTCTCTAGTATGTCAGTTGAAGGGGTGGTAGGTGACTCCACTACCTTAATAAGTGGAGGAGGGAAAAAGGTTACTCCCCTAGTTTGGGTCTCCAAAAGAGGATAAGGTAACTCCACCACCTCAATAAGTGGAGAGGGTGAATAATATATAGATTGGGTGGTAGGTTATTCAACAATGAGTGTGTCAATAACCATATTGATAGTTTGGGTGTTATGAGAACACTCAAACTTGATGCTTTTCTTAATGGTAGGTTCATGATTGGGAAAAGGTTACCTAAAAATTTCAAGGGATTGGTTTAAAGGTGCATTGGGGCTATCCAATGCAAGCTATCCTTTGTTAATGATGGATTAGACAACACTCTTGAAGGTATTACACCTACTAACATCATGCCCAACTATTTAATGGAAAGTACATAGGTCATTCTCATTGTACTAGCTAGGTACAGGATGAGAAGAATCAAATTATTGAGGAGGCTTGATAGGAGGAAGTTTTATGATATTAGCTTTTAGTAAATTTTCTAGGATTGAAGCATAAGATTCATCAAATAGAGTAAATTTATTCTGATTGTTTTGGTTTTGGTTTCTCATGTTTTGCTTTGAGGAGTTAGAGGATTTTGGGTGGTTGAGAAATGGTTTAGAAGTTTTAAGGACAATCACATTTGAAGTTCTCTTGCTCTTGGCATTGGTATTGGTATTGGTTTGGTTGCTTGGTTTAGAGGAAGAGGTCACATTGGCTATGTCGGTAGAGTTCTTGTTTTTCAAATTTAACTTTCCTTCATTGATGGCTCTATTTTCTAGCTTGCATGTCATGGTAAAATCCTCATCAAAGGATTTGAAGCTATGAACATGAAATTTAAAAGAGATGTTTCTGGCACATGCCTGAGTAAAATGTTTTATTAGTTTAGGTTGGGGTAAAGAGAAGGAAATTTGATTGATTAAGATTCTTCAGTGGGCCACAAAATCAACAAAAGATTCATCACCAAATTTCTAGATAGAGTAAAGGTCAATGATGTAAACCTTCTTGGAGATATTTATCAAAAAGTGATCTAAGAAATTCTGGGCCAACTGGGTGAAGGAGAACAAAGAGTGTTTGGTTATGGCACTATATCAGTCTAATGTTGGACCAAACAGGGACATGGGGAAGGTACAAAGAAGGAGGCCATCATTATAGGAAATCAAATAACATGCATGTAAATGCCTTGAGGTGTTGTTGGGGATCCTTCTTACTCTAAAACTTAGAAAACTTAGGAAGTTACCACTGAGGAGGATATGGTTTGATAGGGACAGATGGGTAGATGGGATCATTGTAGATCTGGTCATATGATAAGATGTTATGAGCTCCAAAAATGAATGGATTTATGGTAGTCATTTTATCGATGAGCATCTTCATTGGATCTACTTGGGGTTATGTACTTAAAGGGTTGTAAGGTGAATATTTTTTTGGTGGTTGGGTGACATACTAATAACTGGTAGGGGTTGATGAGCTACCACATATTAGTACATGGACACCAGTGGTTGGGTGGAAGTTATGTAGGGGTAGGTGGATGCAGATGGTTGGGTAGTAGGTAGAGATACATACCCTTATGGGTTAGGGAAGTAACACAAGTTTGGTGCAATGGGCACCTATTGGGTAGGAATAATGGTTAGGTTGGTGATCAAAATAAGGGTAGTAACCTTTGTGTTGATGGGTGGTAAGGTAGAAGGTATAGGCACCATAAGATTTTGAAGTGGGGTAGTGGTTAGTGGATTGGGGGTAGCCGATGGAAGGTTGGTAATGCTAGTGGTAGGTACTCCCATGGTGAGGGGAGTATAGGTGGCTAGTGGTTGGGTTTCTCCTAAGGTATAAGAGTTATTGGTGGGGTGGAAGGTATAAGGGTGTTTGTAGGTTTGGCAGGTTAGTTTTCCATAGTAGTATCAAAGGGATTATTGGTGGATGAGGAAGCTTCGGTAGTCAATGGTTGGGTTGTGAATATGGTAACATAAACGTTTCCCCTTAAGGTGGGAAGGCATGCCATAATGTGGATCCACAAGTGGAACCAATGTAGGGGAAATATGAGGTATAATTTTAAGATAATGTTGAAGGGCCACAAGATTTTTATCTAAGAAGGTGGTAAAGTCCATATCTCCTTATGGAACTTCCTAAGGGAAAGAAGGACTTCCTGAAGGATGAGCAAAATTTTTTGGTTGAAAAATGTACTCCATGGATGAGGACGTAGAAGGGGTTGATTGGTTTGGTGATGGGTTTTTTTCTACTAGATTCTTTCACTGTTGGTGAGTTAGAACCATCCAAGGTAAGGGAGAGATAATACACAAACAATCTCACCTCTCAAACAAGGAAAAGACAAGAAATGAGCAAATAACTCAATCACACACTATAAATTAGAGAAGACAAGAAATGAGCAAGTAAATCAATCACACACTAGAAATTATGTTTAGTCCTAAAGTTCTTTTTAGTTTCTCTTTTGACTAATGCCTTAAGCTTTCAAGAAATTATGTGATCAAAATTAGCTTGTAGAGTGGGTACTAGAAAAGAAGTCTATGGTTGGTTTCAGGTTGTTCAGGCTCTCAAAAAGGATTTGTATTATAAATCAATATGTGGCTTGGTATTGAGGCCTACCCCCTCACTTCACACTCCACAACAATAAGGGTGTCAGGTGCTTAGCTAGTATATATCAATTTCTAAAGTTTATACTCAATTAGAGAGTTGAGTTGGTTCTCCCCTTGGTAATAACCTCCAAGTAGGATTGATGAGAAATGGGTAAGGTGACTGCTAGGTGATGAAATTTTAGTTGGACTATCTCTCAATTTGTGTGATGTTTGATTGATGTAGGTGGTTTGGTTTAGTGTGTGATACAAGTGATGCTATAATAAAATAATTTTGCTTTAACTTAACTAAATGAGCTAAACTTACAAGCAAGTAATGGATGTACTCAATTTTAAGCCCAAAAGAAACTTTGATGTCATTTATGAGCATATAATAGAGAGAAGAATATATAGATGCAAACAAGAGAAACCCAAGTAAAGACTCAAGGTCCTATCAGGCATGTTAAAATGTTTCAGTGAATTTTAGATTATATTTTGAGAAAGGAAGAAGAAGAAACTAAATATGGGTATGGTTGAAAACTTCTTTCATTATGCATGAATTGAATTAGATAATTGTGAAGATCTCCTCTTTGGTTTGGTAGGATGACATGCAAATAATATAAAAATAAAGAAAATGATTGGTTAGATATATAGATGGGTGGATTACCTAGCACTAGATATATCCTAAAATTAGGAGCTTCCTCAAGGGTTATCAATCCATATGTTTTAAACAATTAAGTTTAGAAAACAAAAGATAAAGTACTTGCATCAATAATCAAAAGCTACTAAAATTGAACACAAGAAATGATTGATAAAGAAATAGGCTAGAAATGAATAATATAGTAATAAACAAGTCAATAATAATGTTAAATGGATCAAGTGTGCTTTAGAAAATAGTATAGGGGTCTATGAATAGTTAGGGACATAGAACGTTGGGTTTGGTTGAGGGTAAGTAGGTGAAAATAACTTATTATTTTTGACCATAGTGAGCATCGGTGGGTGATGTGATCATTAGTGGTTAAGGTGATCATCAGTGGTTGAGGTAATCACTGGTGGTTGGATAGACTGTCAGTGATCAAGGTGACCATTGATGGTTACTTTGTATTGGCTTGGGTTAATAAAAATTTGGATTGATGGGATCATAGAAGGCAATTCTAAGAGGTTGTCTTGTACTAGGATAATTGCAAACTACAAATAAAGTAATTGAATACTAAAAAATAAATTCTTAGCTCATAGAAGGTTGGTCAGATGAATGGTTGAGGTGGTTGGCTCATTGATAGAGTCTAACATGATTTTGATAGAGTAACAATACATAGTTGTTGACTAAGGGGAAGTAGTAGGTTGGCTCTCTAACATGATGGTTGGATCATTGGATTATTGGAAGAACACTTACATAAGATTTGGATGCAAAATATCTTGATAATTATGGATCCATTTCACCTCCTAATCCTCTCTTCTTATAGGTAAGGAAAGAGAGGTGAAATAAGATGTTAACTAGGCTTTCTAATTATAACTTACACATGTAATGGCTTGCACACATATTTAGATGAGTTATTTTTAAAAAATCAAGGTGGAGTTGATGTGGGTGTTTAGTTAGTTAGGTGGTGTAACCCTAACCATCGGTGGTCATCCTGACCATCAGTGGTCGAGAGGCAAGGTAAATTTTTTGTTAAAGGGTGGGATTTATCAACTAGTCAAACTAACCATGTTCAGGCTCAGTTAGTGGTTAAAGAGTCAAATTAGTCCCAAGGGGGTCTTAAGGTAGTCCAAGGGTGTTTCTACATTCAAAACTATGGTGTGTGTATTTCTGATCTCTACATGTACATATGATTATACCTTGAAATTCATATTTATAGATGCATCTTGGAGTCCTCTACAAGTTCACTTTTTACACCATGAGAAAATTTTACCTAGATCAAAAGATATAGAAATAATATAGAACACTAGTTTTTCCTTTGTTAAATTCAAATATTTAAAATCAACTGGTCATAGTTAAACTTCGAACACTATGCTCGCATCTCATGTCCTCTCAGTTTTAAATCAATCTCATACCATCAATCTTATCCAAACTTTAATGCATAGGTGTCAATGCTCAAACATTAAAACTCAGTCACTTTGACCTCATCTTGTGCACCCTTGCAATGTTGAATCAATATGCATCATTAATATTTATGGATCAACCAAGTCTTTAACTAGCAATTCTCACTATTAGATCTATTCATATGAACACCCACTTGTCATTAGATCCTTATCCTCTACCTTTTCTCAATGTTAAACCACTGTCACTTTGAAATCTTTGAATCGACATGCACCATTAGATCACTCTATATGATTGCCTGCTCACTGTTTGATTTCCATTTGGTTCTAAAATTTAACTCTTGAAAAATTGACTATGGGGACCATTACTATCTACCAGTAAGGCCCAGTTTGGACTATAATAACTTTTTCCTCACTCACTCTCATGATCTCAAATTTGGACCATATGATATCCTCATTTAGGATAATCCAACCATGTGATAAAATGATCTTGAAACACTCATATGAGTGAGATATATCACCATTAAAATTCCTTATAAAAATATTCTATCATAGAGACAACTATGTTTAGAACTTGCTTATGAGGCCAACTTTGCTCTTACATAACTTTCATTATACTTAATTGTATGATCTAAAGTTTAGCACATAAGATACTCTCACACAGATTCTATCCATGTATCAATATATCCATAAAACCTTCAAACATGTGAGATATGGTGTCCACAAATTGCTTATTCAGCTCTATTTGAACATAGAAAACACTAACAAAATGCATGAGAGCCCAACTTTGCACATGCATATCTTTTATCATGCTACATCACATGACCTAAAATTTTGTGCCTAAAAACTAAGCACAAAATTTAATAAATCCATGTGATCATATTATTTTTAAACATCCACATGTGTGAGATATTCCACCATCAAACTACTTACTTGACTCTTTCTTGCCTCATGTAAATTTGGTTAAGTATGGGAAAATACTGTCAAACTACCTACGTGCCTAGCTTTGCCCTTGCATATATTTGGATGTGCTTAGGTGCATGACTTGAGATTTAGTACATAATAAATAAGAACTAATGTGATCACAACCATATGACCAACTCCCCTCAGCTCATTCACATGTAGTAATGGTGATGCCATCAAGATTCTTACTCAATTTTTTTGCCACTAGACCCAAAGTGTTTAGATGAAAATTATGGACAACTAGATGAATTTTAATTATGCACACAAGCACTAAAAGCATAGAAAACATCTCAGGGATCTATTTTAGATCCTAAAATCATCATACTCATCCCTGAACATCTCTAACCATGCCAAAATAGAAGATCAACCAATCATACTTCATGAACACTAGGACAAGCACATTGCACATTTTGTCATTATCACATAGACCATCAAGGCTCTTCATCCACTCACTAGGATACCTCCATGACATCAATAAAAATTCTCCAATAATCTCTACCTTTGTCATTGATGTCAACAAACATCATTCAACTCACGTTCTCTCTCTTCAAGCACTCTCAAAATAGGAACTTTCTCCCCCTTTGACACGATGATAAAGTGGGCACCAACTAATCTTGAGGAATTGAAAATACTACCAACAAGATAGGACCACCTTATAAATAGGATACAAAATCCTCTTTACCTTTAGCCTACCTCTTTTTTCTTTGATAATTTCCTCTTGCTCCATGCCAACACTCTCCTCAACCAAGCACTGCAACCAATGAAGAAAGAACACACAAAACCATAAAAAATATGATGGAACACATCAAAAAAATCTGACAGGGACTCCCCCTAATAAATCTAATAAATTTCACTTTATAAGCAACTTCAAATCTCCACACACCATGAAGAACCACCACATATGTTAACTAGTCTTCTCTCTCAACCTACCATAAGGACCATCAACAAAACTTCATACCACGTACAAAATAAGAAACATGCTCTCAATCAACCTAAGAACAATCCTTGAAATAGACATACTTTTCTCTTTTGGAAAAACTGAGCAAAAATAACTCTTCTTCAAACTAGGTTTGTCTAGCCTCCTTGTATCCCTACTTGGAACTTGTAGAGCCCATAATTTTCAATAAACACATCTTTAAGACCTAAAACTTCATATCTGGATCACTATCATATGCCCCCTTAATAAAATTAATTCTCATCACCAAGCTCATCCTCTACAACATACTTATTTCACAAATCTAATAGCTAATTAACCCTCCATATTAACAAAAACTTGAAATAACTTGAGAATCAAAAACATTCAAATAATAATAAACCATAGATCTCATGTCATAAGGCAAACCACTTTTCTAGCATAGCTCAAAACCCTAGGATATCAAAAATAATAAGGTCAACAAACCTTCTTTTGTTCAATGTGTTGTCCCCCAAAAATATCACTCATTTTTGGGACAACATTTGAACTATTTTGGTCCTACAGACCAAAATTGTCTCTTTCATTTCCAAAATTTGTCCTGGGCATTCAAATTCCTCATTTTTTAAGCTTCTCAAAAAATCTACGGACTCTATAGGCTTAAATCTATGGACTCTCTAGGCTTGAATCGATGAACTCTACAGGAAGAGAAATCTACGAACTCTGTAGGAAAATAAAATCTATGGACTCTACAGGCCAAGCTCAATGGGATTTACAGGTTGATTTCTATGGACTTGGTTTCTAAAGACTCTGCAGGCAGGTTCATTTCTACAGGTTCAAAGGATTTTGTAGGTGGGTTCAATCAAAAGAATTAGTTTCCAACACTTAGTAATTTTTGGGATTGATTCAATGCCTTGGTTCAATCAAAAATGTCCATCGACAAGAATCTAAGCAAGGATCCAACCATTGAACCATTGAACCGTTGAACCTTGAACCATTTTGGTTCAACGTGTTCAACAAGTTCAAAGGTTCAATGTCATCAGCAAGAGTTAAGAACTTCATCAAGATTAAAGGTTCAACAGCTTCAAAACACTTATCAAAGAGAAGAAGGCTTGAACCATTGAACCGTTGAACCATTGAACCACTTTGGTTTAAAGGTTCAACGAGTTCAAGGTTCAATAGGTTCAACGCGTTTGGTTCAATGAAGATCAAAAGGACTCAGCCAAATCAAAGAAAATGAACCAATTGAATCGTTGAACCAAAGCTTGGTTCAATGGTTGGTTCAATGCCTTGGTTTAATGATTTGGTTCAATGCTATGGTTCATTCAATCAGTTCACTCAGTCGGTTCATCCGCTTGGTTCATCCACTTGGTTCAAAGTTTGGTTCATCAGCTTGGTTCACTCAAACGGTTCATCAGCTTGGTTCAAAGCATGGTTCAAATCTTGGTTCAACAGTTGGTTGAACCATTTGAGTGAACCAAGCCGATGAACTAAGCTTTGAACCAAGCAGATGAACCAAGCTTAGAACCAAGTGGATGAACTGACTGAATGAACCAAAGCATTGAACCAAGGCATTAAACCAATCATTAAACCAAGCTTTGGTTCAATGATTCAATTGGTTCATTCTCTTTGATTTGGCTGAGTCCTTTTGATCTTCGTTGAACCAAATGCGTTGAACCTGTTGAACCTTGAACCTGTTGAACCTTTAAACCAAAGTGGTTCAATGGTTCAACATTTCAATGGTTCAAGCCTTTTTCTCTTTGATAAGTTTTTTGAAGCCATTGAACCTTGAATCTTGATGAAGCACTTAACTCTTGCTGATGACGTTGAACCATTTTGGTTCAACGGGTTCAACAAGTTCAAAGGTTCAACATCATCGGCAAGAGTTAAGAACTTCATCAAGCTTCAAGGTTCAACGACTTCAAAACACTTATCAAAGAGAAGAAGTCTTGAACCATTGAACCGTTGAACCATTGAACCACTTTGGTTCAAAGGTTCAACGGGTTCAAGGTTCAACAGGTTCAACACGTTTGGTTCAACGAAGATCAAAAGGACTCAGCCAAATCAAAGAGAATGAACCAATTGAATTTTTAAACCAAAGCTTGGTTCAACGGTTGGTTCAATGCCTTGGTTCAATGATTTAGTTTAATGCTTTGGTTCATTCAGTTGGTTCACTCAATCGGTTCATCCGCTTGGTTCAAAGCTTGGTTAATCGGCTTGGTTCAAAGCTTGGTTCACTCAAATGGTTCATCGGCTTGGTTCAAAGCTTGGTTCAAAGCGTGGTTCAAAGCTTGGTTCAATGGTTGGTTCTAAGGAGCGGTTCAAAGCAAAAGTTCAAAAGAGCCTCCCAAAGGACAAGTGCCCTTGCGGAGGGCACTTGGTCGACAAAAGCACCCTTCAAAAGGGTTGTTTCAAGGAAGCCACAAAGGTAATTATTTCAGATTTTTATTTAAGGCAGTCGAAAAAGACTAAGGCAAGAAACAATTATTTCAAACATTTTGTCTGAAGGAATTCATTTGAACAAAAAGTCCGAAGGAATTTAAGAAAGAAGTTGTGGGTAGAAAGCCCGAAGAAATTTCCAAAGAGACAAATCAATCGGAACAATTATGCGGACTTTTTGTCTGTGGGAATTTGTCTGCAAAATTTTTGTCCACAGTAAAATGCCTACAGAAAAATCTTGGGGAAAATGCCCGCAGAAAAAGCCTGGGTAAAATACCCACCGAGAAAGCTCGGGGAAAATGTCCTTAGGGAATGTTCATGAGAGACTCCAAATAAAAGGCTGCCGAAGGACCTTGAAGGGCAAGTGCCCTTACGGGGGACTCTCAACTGCCAACTTAAAGGACATTTCCCCAAAGCTAAAAGGTTACCTTCCCTTTTGGAAGATGCAAAATAGAAAAGCCAAAGAAGGACCAAGGGGCGACGCACTCGAAGACATCAAATTCAAGAACAATGAACTAACTGTTGAAAGCGTATTGACGAGTATGCAAATGTCAATTTCAAAGCTCATAAAATAGCCATTGATCCTTGTAATCTATAGACCCGAATGCATTCAAAGGCTTCAAGGCCAAGACCAGCAGGAAGTGACTAAGGAGCAGAACATCAAATTGAATCCAAGACCCAATTCAATTAACCAAAAAAGGAGGAATGATGAAGAAGGATCAGATTGCCAGGTGGACATTGAAAGATGCAAACTTTCAATAGCGTGACTTGTTTCTCTGCATTGAGAAAAGAAAATTGGTAAATGCCCCTAAATTCCAGCATATCTTAACAAATTTCAATGCAACATGATGTGTTACTGTTCTTGAGTCATTCTTGAAGAGGCTATATAAGGGACTCTCTTTTATTGTAAAAATATATCTCTTTTTGACAATCAAAAATGAAACTCTACCCAAATTGAAAGGCATTACTGAGACTTTGAGCTCAGTTTGTTGATCATATTTTGTTATTGGAATAAGAAAGCAAGTGACTTTTCAGATATTGTGCTGTAATATCTTTGTTGTTGGGGAAACTATTCTTATGTCTTTTTCCTTGATATATTTTCTGTTCCTTTAATTCAACAAGCAGAATTAGTGAAAGTAGTCAGGAAGGTGTCTTGAAGTCAACTGTGGAGAGACTTTGTGCCCCCATAATTGCCTTTAGTGTGTTTTATTTTCATTTTTGTGTAAAGGACCTTGGGATGACTTTGTGCCCTCATTGTCCTTCGTATTTCACTCTTGGGCAATTCAGGTGGAGACTTTCTAAAACATCTCAATTTGCTGGTTACTACGTCCTTGGTTACATTTTGCAATTACTACCAAGAGTATTCTTGTGGTTTGCTGAATAGTACTTCTAAATGGAGAGGAGTGCTTTCTGTCATTTCCCTTGAGATTCTTCCTTTGATTTGCACACATCATCTCTGAAAAAGAGAGATGGATGGTTTGTCCTACCTTTGAGTATTATTTTCTATATATATATATATATATATAGCATATCCATAGAGAACATTCCCTTGATGAGAGGAGAGATTAGTCCCCTTTTGATGTGGTAAACCTACACATTTGGATGAACAATCTTCCTACTTTGGCTGATCAGACCTATTTTGTTTATCAGTATGCTGATCAACAAAATATTCAACCAATAGTTTTTGGTGATTCTGCTGGGGATATAACCCATTATCATTATAAACCTTATCCATTATAGACTCTGGCAACTCTATTTCATTTCTTACCCATTATTCATTATAGCCTTACCATCTTCCTCCACCTCCATTATTTTGTCTGGTCTACAAAACCAGAGCTACTGGGAAAGAGAGCACAGTTTGAAGTCTTAAGCCTTAAGCTGAAGCTGAGCCAGTCCTTTTCCATTTTTGTTTAGTAATCTAGTTACTCCATCCATATTTGTTATCTCTATTTTTATTAATTAAATCATGGCAATTTGAGGCCCCTGGGGTAACTCTTTTGGCCCACTCAACTTGACTCCACCTCTGCATGAACTCCCACGTAGTTCAAGAAAGAATTTTCCCAAATTCTTTGGTGATGGGATAGTTCACCCTGATGAACACATTACAGCCTTCAACATAGCCTATGGTGTTATAGGGGAGGAATTTGAAGATGTGGTAGTCAAGATTTTTGTGGAGACACTACAAAGTTCTGCAGCAGACTGGTTCTACCATCTACAAGTTGGATCAGTGACTAACTTGGATACACTTAAAGCCAAGTTCAAAGCAAGGTTCAAGCCTAAAAAAGATGCACATGCCTTACTGGCCCAACTCACTCAGATGAAGAAAGAGCCTCATGAGCCTATGAGGGATTTTATTTCCAGGTTCGACAAGCTGAGGCACAGGATTCCCATGGTCGCCCAACCGACACCTCAGAACCTCAAATGCTTCTTCATTAACTCATAACTACCTGAAGTGAGTTTTCTACTGAGACGAGCTGGACACATAGACCTTGCCACTACTCAGGACTTGGATCTTGAGGTAGAAGATGACCTTATCTTGGCAAGAAAGATAAAGAGAGACCTAAATAGAGGCAAACCCTCTTCATCTTTTGAATACTCACCCACAGTCACCACTGACCCAATGGTACAAAAGCTAGCAAATAAATTGCTAGCCTTGAAAAGGCAAATAACACAAAGTATATCTTTTATTCCTATATATAAATATATACCAAGGAGGACATTCTCCAATTAACCATATCAAGGCAATGCTGCCAGAAGTCAAGGGCAACAAAATCATCGTCCTCCCCCATAGAGGAACCTTGCCCTTGAAGCACCTCCAACCAACTCAGTAGTTGGATATCTGGAAATAGAACATGTTTCCTATTTCCAACCCAAGTTCGAGCAAGAAAATGGCATTGATCTCTTCAGGTAATATCTATAAGAATTAGCTGGTGACTCCCACATTGGTTTCTAGAATTTCCAAGATGAACCCAGAAGTGGAGGTGAAGAAGTCGAAGGATGATATGCAGTATTCACTAGGTCTAAGAGTCAGTCAGCCCAATAGGCTGACAAAGAGAAGATAGAGGAGTGATCCCAACTAGTAATTTCAATTACTGAGCAGAGAACCCATCTTCCTTTCCAGTCAAAGGATCTGGTGATTGTCAAAGAAGTAAGTACATCGAACATCTCTGCACCTTCTACTTCAAATTCGTAGATCAGTCCTCCCCCTCCCAAAAACCAAAAGGATGAACTCCCATCCTCTCTTCCAAGTCCATCTCAGTCATTTTCCATGATTGATCATGTCAAGAAATCCAAAATTCAAATGACTGAGTTTGAATCCCTGCAAGCCAATCCTGAGCAATTGGACATTGATGGAGAACCAGGTGCAGACCTATTTGAGGCAAAAATTATGGTCACCCAAATATTGGCCCCTGCAGCTCAAATTCTTTTTAAACCTTCAGGAAAGGGTAATTACTTCTTGACTATAGAGGATGCTCATATCTCAATTGATGAAAGTCTTGTAGCTAGCAATCTAGGATTTGATCCAAATAAGGCATTAGAAGAATTAGTAGGGCACAGTACAAATCAAGAAGGATATTCCATTTTTGATGAAGAGAAATCTGATAGAAGATCAGCTTCTGATGATGCTTGGATCTTGGAGTTCGATGGCAACATTTCTTCCACAGCTGGATACAGATCTCTGTTGGTCAGATTGAAAACTGCTTAAGGTGAAGAGGTCAAACTCTTTCACATCAAAAGGGATGCTGAGATGATGGTTTGTCAGGAGTTTGATGCTGAAAATCAAAGCATGTACTGGACTAGACTAGTAGAACAACAAGCTATGGTGGTGGACGATACTGCTGTATTCCAAATTTAGTAAAAGGAACTTTTCACAGGGAGAGCAAAGAGTTATGATTTTCAATTTGAAGACCACGTCTTGCCTTGGAGAAAGAAGAAGAAAAGGCCAAGAGGAAGACACAAAAAATTGGTTTCTTGGTGGAGAGCTCCATTTGCTTGTCACCGTTTTTGGGTGCAAAATGGTTTCTTGTTGGTTTACCAAGATGGCACACTATTTTCACTGCCTCTTAGGGAACAACATCTGAAACACTTCAACTCTTGAAGTATCAGATCATTGCATCTGTACACATGTATATTTGTATAGTTTTTAATTCTATTTTGTTTTGTTTGTTTCCATTTTTGATGCCTTTCATTTCTAAGTAGCATGACTCCATAGCCCAATGGTACACATGAAGACACTGGAGATTCTAGATTCTACTCCTTTTAATTCTTTTTTACAATTGATAGAAGTTCCCCAACTGGAGCTAGCTGTTGTCCCCCAAAAATATCACTCATTTTTGGGATAACATTTGAACTATTTTAGTCCTATAGACCAAAATTGTCTCTTCCATTTTTGAAATTTGTCCTGGGCATTCAAATTCCTCATTTTTCAAGCTTCTCAAAAAATCTACAGACTCTACAGGCTTAAATCTACTGACTCTGCAAGCTTGAATCTATAGACTCTGCAGGAAGAGAAATCTATGGACTCTACAGGAAAAGAAAATCTACAGACTCTACAGGTCAAGTTCAATGGGCTTTACAGGTTGATTTCTACGGACTCTCTAGGAAGATTCATTTCTACAGGTTCAAAGGATTATGTAGGTGGGTTCAATCAAAAGAATCAGTTTCCAACACTTAGTCATTTTTTGGATTGGTTCAACACCTTGGTTTAATCAAAAATGTCCATCGACAAGCATCTAAGCAAGGATCCAACCATTGAACCATTAAACAGTTGAACCTTGAACCATTTTGGTTCAATGGCTTCAACAAGTTCAAAGGTTCAATGTCATAGGCAAGAGTTAAGCGCTTCATCAAGCTTCAAGGTTCAACAGCTTCAAAACACTTATCAAAGAGAAGAAGGCTTGAACCGTTGAACCATTGAACCAATTTGGTTCAAAGGTTTAACGGGTTCAAGGTTCAACAGGTTCAATGCATTTGGTTCAACGAAGATCAAAAGGACTTAGCCAAATCAAAGAGAATGAACCAATTGAACCATTGAACCAAAGCTTGGTTCAACGGTTGGTTCAATGCCTTGGTTCAATGCTTTGGTTCATTCAGTCAGTTCACTTGGTCGGTTCATCAGCTTGGTTCATCGGCTTGGTTCACTCAAATGGTTCATCAGCTTGGTTCAAAGCTTGGTTCAAAGCATGGTTCAAAGCTTGGTTCAATGGTTGGTTCAAAGGAGCGGTTCATTGCAAAATTTCAAAAGATCCTCTTGAAGGACAAGTGCCCTTGTGGAGGGCACTTGGTCGACAAAATCACCCTTCGGAAGGGTTGTTTTCAAGGAAGCCGCAAAGGTAATTCTTTCAAATTTTTGTTTAAGGCAATCAAAAAAGACTAAGGCAAGAAACAATTCTTTCAAACTTTTTGTCTGAAGGAATTCCTTCAAACAAAAAGTCCAAAATAATTGTTTCTTGCCTTTTTTGACTACCTTAAACAAAAATCCGAAAGAACTACCTTTGCGGCTTCCTTGAAAACACCCTTTCAAAAGATGCTTTTGTCGACCAAGTGCCCTCCGCAAGGGCACTTGTCCTTTGAGAGGATCTTTTGAACTTTTGCTTTGAACCGCTCCTTTGAACCAACCGTTGAACCAAGCTTTGAAAAAAACTTTGAACCAAGCTGATGAACCATTTGAGTGAACCAAGCTTTGAACCAAGCAGATGAACCAAGCTTTGAACCAAGCAGATGAACCAACTGAGTGAACCGACTGAATGAACCAAATCATTGAACCAAATCATTGAACTAAGGCCTTGAACCAATCGTTGAACCAAGCTTTGGTTCAACAGTTCAATTGGTTCATTCTCTTTGATTTGGTTGAGTCCTTTTGATCTTTGTTGAACCAAACACGTTGAACCTATTAAACCTTGAACCTATTAAACCTTTGAACCAAAGTGGTTTAATGGTTCAACGGTTCAATGGTTCAAGCCTTCTTCTCTTTGATAAGTGTTTTGAAGCTGTTGAACCTTGAAGCTTGATGAAGCGCTTAACTCTTGCCGATGACGTTGAACCATTTTGGTTCAACGGGTTCAACAAGTTAAGAGGTTCAACATCATCGGCAAGAGTTAAGTGCTTCATCAAGCTTCAAGGTTTAACAGCTTCAAAACACTTATCAAAGAGAAGAAGGCTTGAACCATTGAACTATTAAACCATTGAACCACTTTGGTTCAAAGGTTCAACGGGTTCAAGGTTCAACATGTTCAACATGTTTGGTTCAACAAAGATCAAAAGGTCTCAGCCAAATCAAAGAGAATGAACCAATTGAACCTTTGAACCAAATATTGGTTCAATGCTCTGGTTCATTTAGTTAGTTCACTCAGTCAGTTCATCTGCTTGGTTCAAAGCTTGGTTCATCGGCTTGGTTCAAAGCTTGGTTCATCGGCTTGGTTCACTCAAACGGTTCATTGGATTGGTTTAAAGCTTGGTTCAAAGTGTGATTCAAATCTTGGTTCAATGGTTGGTTCAAAGCAAAAGTTTAAAAGAGCCTCCTGAAGGACAAGTGCCCTTGCAGAGGGCACTTGGTCGACAAAAGCACCCTTTGGAAGGGTTGTTTTCAAGGAAGCCGCAAAGGTAATTCTTTTGGATTTTTTTTTAAGGAAGTCAAAAAAGACTAAGGTAAGAAATAATTCTTTTAGACTTTTTGTCTGAAGGAATTCCTTTGAACAAAAAGTCCAAAGGAATTCAAGAAAGAAGTTGCAGGCAGAAAGCCCAAAGAAATTTCCAAAGAGACAAATCAATTAGAAAAATTTTGTGGACCTTTTCTCCATGATAATTTGTTCACGAAATTTTTTTCCATGGGATAATGCCCACAAAAAAATCTTGGGGAAAATGCCCGCAAAAAAAGCCCAAGGAAAATACCTGCGGAGAAAGCCTAAGGAAAATGTTTGCGGGGAATGTCCATAGGAATGTTCACGAGAGACTCCAAAGAAAAGGCCGTCGAAGGACCCCGAAGGGTAGGTGCCCTTGTAGGGGACTCTCGACTGCCCAATTAAAGGACACTTCCCCAAAGCCAAAGGGTTACCTTCCCTTCAGAAAGATGAAAAATAGGAAAGCCAAAGAAGGACCAAGGGGTGACGCGCTCGAAGACATCAAATTTAGGAACAACAAACTAACCATTGAAAGCATATTAATGAGTGCACAAATGTCAATTTCAAAGCTCATAAAATAGATGTTGATCCTTGTAATATACAAATGCAAATGCATTCAAAGGCTTTAAGGCCAAGACTAATAGGAAGTGACTAAGGAGCAAAACATCAAATTGAATGCAGGACCCGATTCAATTAACCAAAAAAGGAGGAACGATGAAGAAGGATCAGATCGCCAGGTGGACATTGAAAGATGCAAAATTTCAAGAGCGTGACTTGTTTCTCTACATTGAGAAAAGCAAATGGGTAAATGCCCCTAAATTCTAGCATATTTTCTTAAAAAATTTCAATGCAACATGATGTGTTACTATTCTTGAGTCCTTCTTGAAGTGGATATATAAGGGACTCTCTTTTATTATAAAAATATATCTCTTTTTGACAATCAGAAACAAAACTCTACCCAAATTGAAAGGCATTACTGAGACTTTGAGCTCAGATTGTTGATCATATTTTTTTATTGGAATAAGAAAGCTAGTGACTTTTCAGACTTTGTGCTGTAATATCTTTGTTGTTGTTGAAACTGTTCTTATGTCTTTTTCCTTGATATATTTTTTGTTCCTTTAATTCAACAAGCAAAATTAGTGAAATTAGTCAGGAAGGTGTCCTGAAGTCAACTATGGAGAGACTTTGTGCCCCCATAATTGCCTTTAATGTGTTTTCTTTTGATTTCTATGTAAAGGACCTTGTGACGACTTTATGCCCTCATTGTCCTTCGTATCTCACTCTTGAGAAATTCAGGTGGAGACTTTGTGCTACATATCAATTTGTTGGTTAATACGTCCTTGGTTACATTTTGCAATTACTACCAAGAGTATTCTTGTGGTTTGTTGAATAGTACTTCTGAATGAAGAGGAGTGCTTTCTGTCATTTCCCTTGAGATTCTTCCTTTGATTTGCATGCATCATCTCTAAAAAAAGAGAGATGGATGGTTTGTCCTACCTTTGAGTATTATTTTCTATATATATATATATATATATATATATATATATATATATATATATATATATATATATATAGCATATCAATAAGGAACCTCCCCTTGATGAGAGGAGAGATTAGTCTCCTTTTGATGTGGTAAACCTACACATTTAGACGACCAATCTTCCTACTTTGGCTAATCAGACCTATTTTGTTTATTAGTACGCTAATCAACAAAATATTCAACCAACCATTTTTGGCAACTCCATTAGGGATATATCCCATTATCATTATAACCCTTATCCATTACAAACTCTAGTGACTCTGTTTCATGTCTTACCCATTATTCATTATAGCCTTACCATCTTCTTACACCTCCGTTATTTTATCTAGTCTACAAAACTAGAGCTGTTGGGAAAAAGTGCACAGTTTGAAGTCTCAAGCCTCAAGCTGAAGCTAAGCCAGTCCTTTTCCACTTTTGTTCTGTAATCTGGCTACTCCATCCAGATTTGTTATCTCTATTTTTCTTAATTAAATCATGGCAGTTCAAGGCCACTAGGGTAACTCTTTTGGCCCACTCAACTTGACTCCACCTCTACATGAACTCCCATGTAGTTCAAGAAAGAATTTTCCCAAATTCTTTGGTGATGGGATAGTTCACCCTAATGAACACATTGTAGCCTTCAACATAGCCTATGGTGTTATAGGGGTGGAATTTGAAGACGTGGCAGTTAGGATTTTTGTGGAGACATTACAAGGTGCTGTTGCAGACTGGTTCTACCATTTGCAAGTTGGATCAGTGACTGACTGGGATACACTTTAAGCCAAGTTAGAAGCAAGGTTCAATCCTGTAGAAGATGCACATGCCTTGCTAGCCCAACTCACTCAGATGAAGAAAGAGCCTCATGAGCCTATGAGAGATTTTATTGCCAGGTTCGACAAGCTGAGGCACAAGATTCCCATGGTCACCCAACTGACACCTCAGAACCTTAAATGCTTCTTCATCAACTCATAGCTACTTGAAGTGAGTTTTCTGATGAGATGAACTGGACACATAGACCTTTCCACTACTCAAGACTTGGCTCTTGAGGTAGAAGATGACCTTATCTTGGCAGGAAAGATAAGGAGAGACCCAAACAGAGGCAAACCCTCTTCATCTTCAGAATACTCACCCACAGTCACCACTGACGTAATGGTACAAAAGCTAGAAAATTAATTGCTAGCCTTGAAAAGGTCAATGGCACAAAGTATGTCTTCTGTTCCTCTATATAAAGATATACGAAGGAGGACATTCCCCAATCAACCATATCAAGGCAACGCTGCCAGAAGTCAAGGGCAATAAAATCATCTTCCTCCAACCAACTTAGTAGTTGGATATCTAGAAATAGAACATGTTTCCTATTTCCAACCTAAGTTCAAGCAAGAAAATGGTGTTGATCTCTTCAGGGAGGATCTAGAAGAATTAGCTGGTGACTCCCACATTGGTTTCCTAAATTTCTAGGATGAACCCAAAAGTGGAGGTGAAGTAGTCGATGGATCATATGTAGTATTCACCAAGTTTGAGAATCAGTTAGCCCAACAAGTTGACAAAGAGAAGATAGAGGAGTGATCCTAACCAGCAATTTCAATTGCTAAGTAGAGAACCCCTCTTCTTTTCCAGTCAAAGGATCCAGTGATTTCCAAAGAAGTAAGTACATCGAACATCTCTTCACCTTCTACTTCAAATTTGTAGATCAGCCCTCCCACTCCCAAAAACCAAAAGGATGAACTCCCATCCTCTCTTCCAAGTCCATCTCAGTCATTTGCCATGATTGATCATGTCAAGAAATCCAAAATTCAAATTACTGAGTTTGAATCCCTGCAAGCCAATCCTGAGCAATTGGACATTGATGGAGAACTAGGTGTGGACCTATCTGAGGCAAAAATTGTGGTCACCCAAACGTCGGCCCCTATAGCTCAAATTCTATTTGAACCTTCAGGCAGGGGTAATTACTTCTTGACCATAGAGGATGCTCATGTCTCAGCTGATGAAAGTCTTGTAGCTATCAATCCAAGATTTGATCCAAACAAGGCATCAAAAGAATTAGTAGGGCACAGTACAAATCAAGAAGGATCTTCCATCTCTGATGAAGAGGAATCTATAGAAGATCAGCTTTTAATGATGCTTGGATCTTGGAATCTGATGGCAACATTTCTTCCATAGCTAGATATGGATCTCTGTTGCTCAGATTGAAAACTGCTCAGGGTGAAGAGGTCAAACTCCTTCACATCAAAAGAGATGCTGAGCTGATGGTTTGTCAGGAGTTTGATGTTGAAAATCAAAGCATGTGTTCGATTGGACCAGCAGAACAACAAGCTATGGTGGTGGACCATACTATTGTATTCCAAAGTCATCAAAGAACAAAGAGTTATGGTTTTCAATTTGAAGACCACGTCCTGCCTTGGAGTAAGAAGAAGAAAAGGCCAAGAGGAAGATGCTTAAAATTGGTTTCCTGGTGGAGACCTCTATTCGCCCATCACTATTTCTAGGGGAAAAATGGTTTCATGATGGTTTACCAAGATGGCACACTATTTTCACTGCCTCTCAGGAAGTAACATTTGAAACACTTCAACTCTTGAAGTATTAGATCATTGCATCTGTACATATGTATATTTGTATAGTTTTTAATTTTGTTTTGTTTTGTTTGTTTCTATTTTTGATGCCTTTCATTTCTGGGTAGCATGACTCCATAGCCCAATGGTACACATGAAGACACTAGAGATTCTAGATTCTACTCCCTTTAATTATTTTTAAAAATTGATAGAAGTTCCTATTGACCAATTTTGCCCATAGGTAAAATCTCGGTTAACTTCTCCCCTAATGTCTTAATGCCAGTCATTTTCAAGTTCAACAAGTTCAATATGTTTGGTTCATGGCCTGGTTCAATGTCAAGAGTTTAACTTCAACGGTTCAATGAAGTTCATCGGCTTTCTTTGGAATTGGCACGCATTGGTTGAGCCTTGAACCATTGAACCAACCTTTGGTTCAATGGATTTGGTTCAAGGGTGGGTCCTTCGCTGAAGGGGAGTCTTCAAAAGTCAGAGTGTTGAGAGGAAAACATAGACATAAAGTAGACCTGATGACGTCTTGGAGGACGTCAAGTTTAATCAAGCAAAAGAGCCGTTGGTTTTCAAACTAAAGATGGCCATATACATGTCAAATTTAACAAAGCCATTTAGCCGTTGGGTTTTTGATCTGGAAAGGTGCCAAACATGAGGAAAAAGGGGCAAAATGTAGTGACCCGCCAAGGAATTTGCTTAAGGGGCCGAGTAAGCAAAAAAGACAAATTCCAAGTAACAAGCAGAGATGACAAGGCAAAGAGCAGTCAAGCAGTCCAAGTGGCATAAACAAGGCAATTTATTGCCTAATGGCGTAAAGAGCAAATGAGTAAGCAAAGAGTTGAGTCCAAGCGGTGCCAATTTGAAGAAGAGAATTTGGCAGGTGAAATAGTGCCAGCGAATTAATCATGAGAGGATGTAGCAACTAAAGAATGTAATCTATTTCCTCATTTTTCATTTAATGGGTGGACAAACCGTGTTTTGCCATTAAAAATGTGGACTTCAAAGCAGAACAGAGGACATGGTTCATTAATATTTTGAGCGGCCTGTTTCTTTTCATGAATAGCCATTTGTAAAAAGAGTGCCAAATGAGCCTCTTGGACTTTCCTTATATATTTGATACTTTTCATTTTGTAATCATCTTTTTGCAATTTTTGTGAGGCGCAACCCTACTGAAATTTCTACTTGAATCTATAAAGACTATTTTTACCTATTCTTGGTCAAATTTTTTGTGTATGTCTGAGTGTTTGAGTTGTGTCTAGTCATTGTTTTAATGCTCTCACAGTTCCAACACCCACACACCAGTTATCCACAAGGCACCATTGTCTGGAGGTGACAAGAGGAGAGTTCCATTTTAGAGATACAGAGTAGAGGAAGTCATTTATAGTATGTATTCTGTAGCATCTTGGTGAGTCTCTATTCTTGTGTTTTCACAAGAACCTCCCTGCCATTTTCTTGTAGCCTGGTCTCCCTACCGAGTCTGAGTGTATGTTTGTGGTCTTTGTTTGATTCTGAGAGTAGGTGTGAGAAGATCACCTTTATTTTGGTGTATCACCTCCTTAGAGTAGGTTTGTTTTCTAGCATTTCTTCTCCCTTTTCATCCCCCCTTTTTATTATATATATATATATATATATATATATATATATATATATATATATATATATATATATATATATATATATATATATATATATATATATGCCTGTATGTAAGTTTGCACTGCCTGAAACAAAAAATGATACATCAAAGGGAGCTAGCCCTTAACTAGAGACTCTCCTCTCCTGCTTCGCCATCCCATAGGCAAGAGAGGAGTTTCCATGTTGTGAGGAGAGGGCAGGAACCTATTTTCCTGCCACCGGGTGTAATCTCTAGCGTCAACAGTTTTGGCATGCCCGGTGGGACACAGTTTGATAACATAGTAAGATATCAGGATTGATGCTGGTCCTATCACAACAATTTCAAGTTTTCCAGCATCTAGTGACTCCACTGGTAAGAGCTTCAATTCTATAATTTCAAGACCAATTTCTTCATCTTCCGATGCCTAAGGTCACCACACGATCTGCTAATAAGGGTGTCCCTTTTGAATTCATCGAATTACCTCTCAACTCAGCAAAGCGACTGAGGTTCAAAGGGACTCATCCTTATTTAGCGAGTCATCTTCCCAGTCTGGTTACAGGTGCTTCCTTAATAGGAGAAGTACCCTGTTTGAATCCCCTTATGGCTACAACATTACCCTTTGTGAGCTTTCATGGTCAGAGTCCCTTGAACCTCCTACATTTGACCCAATTCCAGGAGCGGTCCTCAAAAGTGTGCCTCCCTTTAATGGAGAGGGGCCCATCACAGCCATTGAGCACATCAAGAATGTTTCTAATCTCATCAATATTCATAATGTCACAGAGGAAAATGTCACAGTCAAATTGCTAGCTTTGTCTCTTAAGGGCAAGGATCTTGACTGGTACGAGACTTTACCTGCAAATTCAATCCATTCCTAGAATGAACTGGGTATTCAACTAACAGATCATTTTGGGGAAAAGAGTGATGCCCTCTCGCTCCCTGAGCAGATGATGACCATAAAGAGAGATCTGCACGAGTATATGCAAGACTTCAACATGTAGTTTCAAAAGACTTGGGATAGAATTCCCATCTTGGTAAGGTCGACTCCCAGCTATGCTTTCTTGTACTATTTAAAAGCATTAAATAACAACATTGCAGTAATGATACAATCTATGGGAGGGCATATATTGCCTGCTGCTTATGACATTGCCATAACCACTGAGAAATGCTTGGTACAAGCTGGAAAGATCGCCCCTTGGCCTCACATGCCGCTTTTCCCAGAATTGCAGCCCCCAATTCAAACCATTGCTCCAGCATTAGCTCCTCTGCCCATTATAGAGAAACCAACTACTATTTTGTCAAACGAGCTTCATGAGATTAAGAGTATGTTGCAGGCTGTGACCAACGAACTCGTTACCATTAAAAGGCAGCAACAGGCTCAAGGCAATAAACCAAATCAAGGGTACCAAAATTATGGTGAAGCCCCTAGACCCCCTTTTCATAATTATAATCAAGGTCAGGGGCAGCTCACTACAACTAGGCCATTTTAAAATTACAACACTGGTCCCTCTTCATCATCTAAGGCCATAGTGCCTGTTCAGAATAATCTTATACAAGAGTAGCCTAGCTGTTCGACCATGGGATATGGTCAAGAATAGGTTGTGCACACAAACGAGATGGTGAATTATTTCCAAAATACAGAGAATCAGGCTGCTGCTCTTTCCCAATTTTTTGAGGCTCCAGCTTAACCCAACATGAGTAGCAATCAGGCCCAGCCAGATTCTACTCTTATGAATCACGAAGAGGGTGAGTTTTGTGTAATCAACCATGGGGGCGCTACAGGCAATCAGGCTGATTGTGTTACAGCCAATATAAGATTTAAGAGGAGAGTAGTGGAAGAGGTGCAAGCGACCACTCAGGTAGCAACTGCACCTCCTCCATCACACTCATTTCAAAGGGCCCCAATTTCCAAACAGCCATTTGCACCTTCAGCATCTTAGCCTACAGCTCTAGTTGGGATCAACCCAAAAGAAAATATGGAAGGGAACAATCCTTAGATCGACATGGCAGACCAGGTGAAGGAGCTGCACATAAATATTTCCTTGTGGGATCCATTATCGATACTAGATGTGTCAGATGAAAGAGAAGCTAGAAGCTTTCCCTTTGATCCAGGAGGGAATCAAAAATACCTGGTTAACTGTATATAGTAGGTTGCTTTCAGTTTTCTTTCCCTATTTCCCCTAAGTGCTGTTGCATAAGTAGTTTTCTTAGTCTTGTGTGTGTTGTCTTTTCATGGAGGTAGATCTACGTGGCTGGTTCTAAATTTATCAGAGCTATTGCTATTTTAAAGTTAAAATTTGACTCCATGCCCAATGGACTGCAAGGCAATTGGATTCTAAGCATAACAGGCATGCTTCCCCTGTGAGTCACCAATCTGTTGACCAATTTTGCCCACAGGGAAAATCTCAGTCAACTTCTCCCCTGCTGTCTTAATGCCAGTCATTTTTGGGTTCAGCAAGTTCAATATGTTTGGTTCATGGCCTGGTTTAATGTCAATAGTTCAAATTCAACGGTTCAATGAAGTTCATCGGCTTTCTTTGGAATTGGCGCGCATTGGTTGAGCCTTGAACCGTTGAACCAACCTTTGGTTCAATGGATTTGGTTTAAGGGTGGGTCCTTCACTGAAGGGGAGTCTTCAAAAGTCAGAGTGTCGAGAGGAAAACACAGACATAAAGTAGACCTGATGACATCTCGGAGGACGTCAAGTTTAATCAAGAAAAAGAGCCATTGGTTTTCAAACTAAAGACGGCCATATACATGTCAAATTTAACAAAGCCATTTAGCCATTGGGTTTTCAATCTGGAAAGGTGCCAAACATGAGGAAAAAGGGGCAAAATGTAGCGACCCACCAAGGAATTCACTTAAGGGGCCGAGTAAGCAAAAAGACAAATTCCAAGTAACAAGCGGAGATGACAAGGCAAGGAGCAGTCAAGCAGTCCAAGTGGCATAAACAAGGAAATTTATTGCCTGATGGCGTAAAGAGCAAATGGACAGAGCGACAAGTAAAGAATGAGTAAGCAAATAGTTGAGTCCAAGCGGCACCAATTTGAAGAAGAGAATTTGGCAGGTGAAATAGTGCCAGCGAATTGATCATGAGAAGATGTACCAGCTAAAGAATGTAACCAGTTTCCTCATTTTCCATTTAATGGGTGGACAAACCACATTTTGCCATTAAAATGCGGACTTCAAAGCGGAACAAAGGACATGGCTCATTAATATTTTGAGCAGCTTGTTTCTTTTCATGAACAACCATTTGTAAAAAGAGCACCAAATGAGCCTCTTGGACTTTCCTTATATATTTGATACTTGTCATTTTGTAATCATCTTTTTGCAATTTTTGTGAGGCACAGCCCTGCTAAAATTTCTACCTGAATCTATAAAGACTATTTTTACCTATTCTTGGTCAGATTTTTTGTGTATGTCTAAGTGTTTGAGTTGTGTCCAGTCATTGTTTTAATGCTCTCACAATTCTAGCACCCACACACCAGTTATCCACAAGGTGCCATTGTCTGCAGGTGACAGGAGGAGAGTTCCATTTTGGAGATACAGAGTAGAGGAAGTCATTTATAGTATGTATTCTGTAGCATCTTGGTGAGTCTCTATTCTTGTGTTTTCACAAGAACCTCCCTGCCATTTTCTTGTAGCCTGGTCTCCCTACCGAGTCTGATTGTATGTTTGTGGTCTTTGTTTGATTCTGAGAGTAGGTGTGAGAAGATCACCTTTATTTTGGTGTATCACCTCCTTAGAGTAGGTTTGTTTTCTAGCATTTCTTCTCCCTTTTCATCCCCCCTTTTTATTATATATATATATATATATATATATATATATATATATATATATATATATATATATATATATGCCTGTATGTAAGTTTGCACTGCCTGAAACAAAAAATGATACATCAAAGGGAGCTAGCCCTTAACTAGAGACTCTCCTCTCCTGCTTCGCCATCGCATAGGCAAGAGAGGAGTTTCCATGTTGTGAGGAGAGGGCAAGAACCTATTTTCCTGCCACCGAGTGCAATCTCCAGCATCAACAGTTCCCCAATTGGAGCTAGCTGTTGTCCCCCAAAAATATCACTCATTTTTGGGAAAACATTTAAACTATTTTGGTCCTATAGACCAAAATTGTCTCTTCCATTTCTGAAATTTGTCCTGGGCATTCAAATTCCTCATTTTTCAAGCTTTTCAAAAAATCTACGGACTCTGCAGGCTTAAATCTATAGACTCTACAGGCTTGAATCTATGGACTCTATAGGAAGAGAAATCTACAGACTGTGCAAAAAAATAAAATCTACAAACTCTGCAGGCCAAGTTCAATGGGCTTTATACATTGATTTCTATGGACTTGGCTTCTATGGACTCTTTAGGCAGGTTCATTTCTACAGGTTCAAAGGCTTATGTAGGCAGGTTTAATTGAAAGAATCAGTTTCCAATACTTAGTCATTTTTGGGATTGGTTCAATGCCTTGGTTCAATAAAAAATGTCTATCGACAAGCATCTAAGCAAGGATTCAACCATTAAACTATTGAACCATTGAACCTTGAACCATTTTGGTTCAACGAGTTCAACAAGTTCAAAGGTTCAACATCATTGGCAAGAGTTAAGTGCTTTATTAAGCTTCAAGTTCAACAGCTTTAGAACACTTATCAAAGAGAAGAAGGCTTGAACCCTTGAACCCTTGAACCACTTTGGTTCAAAGGTTCAACGAGTTTAAGGTTCAACAGGTTCAATGCATTTGGTTCAACGAAGATCAAAAGGACTCAACCAAATCAAAGAGAATAAACCAATTGAACCGTTGAACCAAATCTTGGTTCAATGGTTGGTTCAATTCCTTGGTTCAATGCCTTAGTTCAATGATTTGGTTTAATGCTTTGGTTCATTCAGTTGGTTCACTCAGTCGGTTCATCTGCTTGGTTCATCCGCTTGGTTCAAAGTTTGGTTCATCGGCTTGGTTCACTCAAACAGTTCATCGGCTTGGTTCAAAGCTTGGTTCAAAGCTTGGTTAAATGGTTGGTTCAAAGGAGTGGTTCAAAGCAAAAGTTCAAAATATCCTCCTGAAGGACAAGTGCCCTTGCGGAGGGCACTTGGTCGACAAAAGCACCCTTCAAAAGGGTTGTTTTCAAGGAAGCCGTAAAGGTAATTCTTTCTAATTTTTATTTAAGGCAGTCAAAAAAGACTAAGGCAAGAAATAATTCTTTCAAAAATTTTGTCTGAAGGAATTCAAGAAAGAAGCTGCGGGCAGAAAGCCCAAAGAAATTTCCAAAGAGACAAATCAATCGAAACAATTTTGTAGACTTTTTGTCTGTGGAATTTTTGTCCACAAGAAAATGCCTACGGAAAAATCCCAGGAAAAATTCCCATGGAAAAATCCTTGAGAAAATACTCATGGAGAAAGCTCAGGGAAAATGTCTGCGGGAATGTCTGCGAGAGACTCCAAAGAAAAGGCCGCCAAAGGACACCGAAGGGCAAGTGCCCTTGCAGGGGACTCTTGGATGCCAACTTAAAAGACACTTTCCCAAAGCTGAAGGGTTACATTCCCTTCAAGAAGATGCAAAATAGGAAAGCCAAAGAAGGATCAAGGGGTGACGTGCCCGAATACGTCAAATTCAAGAACAACAAACTAACCATTGAAAGCGTATTAACAAGTGCACAAACATCAATTTCAAAGCTCATAAAATAGTTGTTGATCCTTGTAATCTATAGACCCAAATGCATTCAAAGGCTTTAAGGCCAAGACCAATAGGAAGTGACTAAGGAGTAGAACATCAAATTGAATCCAGGACCCGATTCAATTAACTAGAAAAGGAGGAATGATGAAGAAGGATCAGATTGCCAGGTGGACATTAAAAGATGCAAACTTTTAATAGTGTGACTTGTTTCTCTACATTGAGAAAAACAAATGGGTAAATGCCCCTAAATTCCAGCATATCTTCTTAACAAATTTCAATGCAACATGATGTGTTACTGTTCCTGAGTCCTTCTTGAAGAGGCTATATAAGGGACTCTCTTTTATTGTAAAAATATATCTCTTTTTGACATTAGAAATGAAACTCTACCCAAATTGAAAGGCATTACTGAGACTTTGAGCTCAGATTGTTGATCATGTTTTGTTATTGGAATAAGAAAGCAAGTGACTTTTCAGAATTTGTGCTGTAATATCTTTGTTGTTGGGGAAATTGTTCTTATGTCTTTTTCCTTGATATATTTTTTGTTCCTTTAATTCAACAAGTAAAATTAGTGAAAGTAGTCAGGAAGGTTTCCTGAAGTCAACTGTGGAGAGACTTTGTGCCCCCATAATATCCTGTAGTGTGTTTTCTTTTCATTTCTATGTAAAGGACCTTGGGACGACTTTGTGCCCTCATTGTCCTTCGTATCTCACTCTTGGGTAATTCAGGTGGAGACTTTGTGCTACATCTCAAGTTGCTATTTACTATGTCCTTGGTTACATTTTGAAATTACTACCAGGAGTATTCTTGTGGTTTGCTGAATAGTACTTTTGAAAGAAGAGGAGTGCTTTCTATCATTTCCCTTGAGATTCTTCCTTTGATTTACATGCATCATCTCTGAAAAAAGAAAGATGGATGGTTTGTCCTACCCTTGAGAATTATTTTTTGTTTATATATATATATATTTATATTTATATATATATATAGCATATCCATAGGGAACCTCCCCTTGATGAGAGGAGAGATTAGTCCCCTTTTTATGTGGTAAACCTACACATTTAGACGACCAATCTTCCTACTTTGGCTGATCATACCTATTTTGTTTATCAGTACGCTGATCAACAAAATATTCAACCAACACAATGTACACCTCTGAAAATTTTTACACACTTGGAGACACCCATCACACACTTCTAGACAGAAATTTGAGCCTTCACACCTTAGGGAGCATAGAATTCTTATAACCCCTTTTAGGCCTGCGTTCCCTTAAGCCAAAAACTAAAAATAATGAGAGCACCTAAATAAAATTTAATTGGCATAAGCATACCTTCAGATCACAAAAGCACCTAGAGCATATCATAAAGAATTATATAGAACTTTTTGAGCATCAAAATCTTCTTGACATTTCATCAATATTATTAGGCCACCTAGAGACACTCATTCTGACCCTATATTATAGCTCCTTCACAAATCTCTAAAATAAGCTCATGATCTTGTTGCTCCCCTAAACTTCATGCTTCACCTGGAACATGACATTTTCAACAAGTTTTCAAATATTATCCAATCACTGTAAATACTTGTATAGAGACATCTCATCTTTAAAACACTGTGAATATCTATGGCATACACAATTGTTCAACAATCCTTTAAAAGGCTTAGAAAGATCTAAGACAAAAACCTAAAAGAGAGGCCTTCAACTTATAGGCTCACCTAACATCTACCACACACTGATATGTAGATAGATATTTGAAACTAATTTTTATACCATAGCATCCAAACCATAACCAAAAATTTAACTCTTTCTCAAGATAGGACCACTAAAATTCTTCACAAGCTTCTTTTCTCCATAAAAGATGTATATATAAAATAATGCACAAACAAACCTTATTTTCATACCTTCTCATCAAAAAATATCTGATAGCCACCAAGCTTCCTCTAACTGACAAGTGTCTCCTTGAATCCTAGTTAGAGACACCCCTTTGACATAAAGAAACTAAAAGTATCAAAACTCTAGAGGGTCCCATATCTCCATAATCTCATCAAAATTTTAGTCTTGCTTGTCTTTAACTAAACCCTTGACTTCATTATTTTCTTTAGATTTGTCAATAAATGATGTTAATAGAAACTCTTGACTCTCCTTCATCTTTCATTATTTTTTCACCTTGGAAAACAATCCAATAAGAATCTTGGACTTAAAACACTTAGTCTCTTTAGTCTTTACTACCTCAGATCTCCATACCAATGTTTGACTCTTCTTGTCTTCTGTAACCATCTTACCTACTTGATCCTTGAGCTTATCTTGATTTGAAACATAGCCTTCTAGAGCAACTTTCTTATTAACCTTATGACTAGAAGAATTGGTAATGATTACCTTTGGTTTCCACACATGAATTTGTCCTTTCTCAGACTTTCTAGGAGCTATAAATCCTTTGACATACCTTGAATACCTATTAACACTATTTGGATAGAATCTAGCAATATGTCCACTCTTATGAAAATTGAAACAAATAACATCATTCATACCTTTTGATAGATTTGAATTGTGATCAATCATTTCCATAAAACTTATTCTATCATAGCTCCATGAATTTCCATACTTAAATGACTTAATTTTATAGTCCTTAGCTCTATGACCATACATATTACATGTATAACAATGACCATAAAATAAACTAGCATACTTTGAAGCATTTGGTTGTCTAACAGACCTTCTTGCATTACTTTCAAATCTTGATTTCTCCTTGGCATACTCAAGTTTCTCATGCTTCTTTTTTAGCTTATCCAACTTGACTATAACAAGCTCATGATCAACCATTAATGAACCTAGCTTGGTTTTCAATTGAATGCTCTCATCCTCTTTATCTCATACAATTGAAATTACAGCCATTAAATAACATCTGAGAACTTGGATATTCTCCTTATCACTCTTAAATTCTTTATCCATTTCATCCTTTATTCTACATGTTTGTTCTATCAAACTTCCCTCAAGATAACTAACTTGTGCTTCAAGACCTTTTATCATATTTATCATCTTATGGTTCTTATTCTTTTGCTCATTCAGTTCACCAAGTGCACCCATGAGCTTAGCTTCTAAGTCAACTTCTTCTTCACTATCATGGCAAAAAAATTCATCACACATGATGTCCTTTTCTTTTGAACAACTTTCCTCTTTTAAACTTATAATTGAATTCGAATATTCTAACTGATCCTTGGGGTAATTTATAACCTTCTCATCCTCTTTATCATCATTTTTCAAAGTACATATCTGCTCTTCAAGTGCCTTTATCACAACCTTCCACTATTTATTCTCTTTCTTCAACTATTTAGCCATATTTATACCTACTTAGAATCTCTTTTAAGATGTTAAGATTCTTACAAAGGACCCTCTTTGATACCAATTATTATAGGTAAAATCACTGAGATAGGGGGTGAATCAGTGATCCCAGATAATCCAATTTTAATCCCAATTCTTTCAAACCCTAATCATTCAATACATACATTCATGAGTCATACATCTTTCATATCAATGAACAAAAAATACAATCCAAGATCAAGAACATAGCATATGACATACATGGTAAAACCTCTTGGGAAATAAAATCCATTGGAACTTGCAATTGGAATACTATCTTATAATAACAAGATCCAATTTAGACCATCTACAAATGATCAAGGAACCACCATTCCTGATTTTAGCGAGACTGTATTCCATAAGGAGCTACCACACCTGTCTAGTTAAGCTACCACAACTAGACCTTTAGCAAGTTTCACATTGAAAAGAGGCTACTACCCCCTTAAATAATGAGCTACCAAAACAACACATATGAACATAGCATCTCCTCAGCATTTATTGTTTGCCAATCTAATAGAGATACAAAATATATTAGCTCTCTTCAGACCTACACACTCAATACGTCCAAAGTCACCTTTTGGACCACTCTACACTTATAAAAAAAAGGTATCACCAAAACACTCCATATTGTCCAAATGACATTACATACTTAAACCAACACACAAAGATAAATTAAGACACATTACATATCTGAACTATCCCCACTCTTTAACCCTTCGCTCACACTCACTTCAACACACCTACAACAACTCTATCATAATAATAGCAACATGGCCAGATGGTCATACACATATTCTACACTCTGATCTACCTCTCAAATAAACCACCAATCTCATATATTATAAACCTTACCGTTTCTCATATTATAATCTCTCAAACAACCTCTTGAGCAACTTGCTCATTCTGCCTCATCTAGGCTCATTAGGTCTATTGACCTGTATGTCCTCGTATACAAAATTAATTAGACAAACATGTATAATTATCTTCACTCTCTACTTGTCCTCAATGACCCATACCTTCTCTTTTAAATTTTCTTACCTTCACTTGGTTCCACATTCACGCTTCCTCATCCAAGTCTTACAAGTCTAGAAACAAACACATTTAATTTCAATATTTATAGAGAAATCATGATCATCACCATCTTGGTCGGCCATTAGGCATGCCTTAAAAATTAAGGAATCTATCTCATTGAAACATAACTCAATACAATATTCATAGGTCAAACATAACATCTATGGGTTACCCTTAAGAAGCTACACCTTTTAATAAGGCCCTTGGGGCTCTTATAAGTCTCATAGATACCTATTCACCCATTTAGCACATCATCAAGCAATAAAAGAACATAATATCACTTCCAAATGTATATTTCCACTCCACATTACCCCTTTTTCATCCTCAAATGCTTAAATTTATCATTACACTCTTTTGTGCAAGCTTAATCAACATTATTTACACATAGTCACCATGAACGAATACATAGTCACCATCTTATTCTATTTTCATATTTTATACAAATGTTCAAACCTTATTAATGCACATATATGGTCTTCATGAAGTTTAAAACACTTCCCAATAGCTAAGTCATCAAGAGATATCAAAACAACATCAAAACAATCTTGAATATCCTTTTTGGGTCACTTACAGTCTATGCACGGACACATAATCAAATTTTTAGCAAAATATTTTTGTTTATACATATAATCAAACATTAAAATTAATATTTATAGATTTACCTTTCATTCCTATATAATTTCACTTTTTACGCCATGAGAAAATTTTACTTGGATCGAAAGATATAGCCATAATATAGAGCACTAGTTTTTCCTTTGTTAAATTCAAATATTCAAAAGTAAATAGTCATAGTTAAACTTCTAACACTATGATCACATCTCATGTCCTCTTAGCTTTAGATCAATATCACATTGTTGATATTCTCTAAACTTTAATGCATATGTGTCAATGCTCAAATGTTAAACTTTAGTCTCTTTGATCTCATCTCATGCACCCTTGCAATGTTAATTCCATATGCACCATTGATCTCTATGGATCAACTAGGTCTTTAACTAGTAATGATCACCATTAGATCAATCTATATGAATACCCACTCACCATTAGATCCTTATCCTTTACCTTTTCTCAATGTTAAACCACTATTACTTTGTGTTAAGCACATGCTTATACTAAGAGGGGGGGGGGTGAATCAATATAACATAATCTTTTAATCTTTTCAAATTTAATCAACCACAACAACCATAAACATTCAAGATCTAGAAATTAATAACACAAAATAACATAAGATTTACGTGGAAACCTTTTTGGAAAAAAACCAAAAAAAATATTGCTTTTATATATATAACTCTTTTACAATGTTTGCAAGCACCAACCTAATGGAAACACCAATCCCCAAACCAAGAACCAACTTGGTTAAATTGTGAGCACCCACCCACTGGAGACACTGATCCCCTTTCCCAAGCACCAACCCAGCCAATTCATGAGCACCAACCCATAGGATCACCAACCCCTTAACTATGAGGTACTAACCCCAAGCCAAATCAATTCCACCATCTATGATTGCTTCTTCAATCGAATGATGGCTTTGCTTATCTTACACTTTCTCTCTCAGTAATTTTATTATATACTATTTGCTCTCCTCTCTTTCAAAAATTTCAAATAATATTCTTCATTAAAATAAATCTACCCTTCACACTATTTTATTAAGAGATATTCTATTTCATTTTCTTCTCTTCTTCTCTTCCTTCTCTCTCACACTTATATGATCTTCATTCAAATTGATTGCTTGTTAATACTTGCACATATTTTCTCCCTTATATAGCCTTTAAAGGATGTTCCCCATCCAAGAGGTACCTATTCACTAAGAGATGTGGCCATTGAAATTTACATCAACATTTCCATCGACATTTCAATTAAAAGTTTTGTCAACATTTCTATTCACTTCCATGGACATTTTTTATCACTTTCGGTAATAATTCTATTCACTTCTGGCAATAATTTCATTCACTTCTAGCAATAATTCTATTTGACATTTTCATTCATATATGTTATAATTATTTTGACATCATTTGATAATTATTCCAATAATTTCCCCCTTTATCATTTGATGGAAATCCCCATGAATTAGTTTATGGACTCCTCCTATCTTCAATTCTCCTCCTTTGACATCAATGGCAAAGGGTTGTACACCCTGCTCCCCCTGAGTTGATTCTTCCTCTCATAGTCACTAGATGAAAATAATATTTTCTTCTATTGTCCCTCTTCATAGCATCTTTCCACTATGCACATCATATCTCTCTTGCTTCAACATAGTCTTCACTACCATTTCTTCTTGTGCTTTATGCTCCATCATGGCCTCCCTGCCATTGCTCCTTGTGCATTTTATACAAGCACAAAATATTCCTTTTAGTTTTCTAGCTACTGAATCCACTTCCAAACTTTCACAAATTATCTTTTGAGGTTGGTTCAAGAATATTCTTTCTTGTTTTGGTCTATAGGATTATTTCTATATGTCCATACTTATTACAATTATAACATACAATGTCTTTTGAAAATGGAGTAAACAAATTTCTACCTGAGAAACCATATGAATCTTTGTTTCTATTCTAACCATGATCATTACTCTTACATCCTTCACTCGTTCCATGGTTCCATGCATACTCATTTATTGCATGCCCATTTCTCATATTTATATTTTTGACACTGTTTCATGCATATCCATTCCTTGTATATCTCTTACACTCCTTTGATCTATGACCAAAAATGTTACAATTAAAGCAATAGCCATAAAATGATCCTTGGTACCTATCAAATTATTTTGGAAAGAATGATTTTCTATCATGCCAATGGTTCTTTCCTTTGTCTTCTACTTGCAAAACTTCATTATTCATGGAAGTCTTCTATTCTATCTTCATAGGTTTAGAAATTTTAATATCCTCCTTGATAACTTTTGTTCATCTCCATAGATAAGACTTGACTTGTTGAATAGTGATCTCTAATGACCTAGAATATCATCTATAGCCTTGATGCTCTTCTCAAATATTAAGTTGCTTGTCAATTTATAATTCACCTTTTCTAAATCCTTTCTCAAGGTAACAATCTCAGCCTCTAGCTTCTTACATTCTTCCTTCTTTTCCTTTAGTTAAATTTTAGTCTCTTCTTTTATTTTCTTCACCTCTTTGACTTGAGCATTTAGACTCATGATGACCATTTTTTACTCCTCTCATATTTTTGATAACTCTTCTTCTATATCTTGATCATCTTCTTCCTATTTCTAAATTTGTCTCTTTTATTTCCAATTCTCTTTCTTGAGAATTTTGTTTTCATTCAAGGCACTTAAGAGTTATCCTTTAAGATCTACTTCTACTTTTCTAGATTCTAAATCACTCCAAGATTTTACTCTAGTTATCCGGTCATCACCATCCCAATATTCTATACCCATGAACAAAAATTCACCTCCATCACTATTTGTAACACCTTCTTTAATCTCCTCACTTGAGCTACTAGCCATTTTTAAATAAATGATTTTCTTTTCTTTATCATATCTCTTATTTTTCTCATATTTCTCTGATTTGTAGTTTTTCTTACTCTTGTGATACTTTCTTTCTCATCATGTTCCTCTTCATCATTACTATGTTATTTTGAATGGGGACATTTATTTTCAAAGTGTCCTATTTTTCCATAATTGAAATTCTTAAAAGGTATCTTACCTTTATATCTCCCAGATCCCTTTTTGATATTTCTCAGAAATGGAGCTTCTTATTTATCTGACTCTTCACTAGTACCATATCTTAATTCATGTTTTTCCATTTTCACTTTCTTTGAAAATTTGAAAGTTGCTTCATGATTTGTTGGCTTTTATACTTCCATCCTAATTTTGTATGCTATGATAATTCCATGTAATTCATCCATATTCAATGTGTCCAAGTCCTTCATTTCTTCAATAACTAAGACTTCTGCATTATATCTCATAGGAAGTGACCTTAGTATTTTTTGTAATATCATCTATTCTTCCATTTTATCATTTAGCCCTATGATGATGTTGATTATCTCATCCACATGGAGATGATAGGCTGTAACATTATCTTCATCTTTCATCTTAAGATTTTCAAACTGCCTTCTATGCATTTGAATTTTTGCCTTCTTGACCTTGTCATCATGTTCATAGATATTCTGAAGTTTATCCCATATATCTTTTATTGACACACAACACATTAATTTTACAAACTTTGATTTTGATAAACCACAAAAAATGGCATTCATCACTTTCATATTATTCCCACATACCTCCTTTCTAGCCTGATCCATTAGCTAATTTGTTGGTGCTATGTACAACATCGCTATTGATAACCAAATATCAAACTATAGAGCCATAAGATATATTTTAATCCTTATACTCCAAAAATCATAATTCATTCCATCAAATAATGGTACGTTGTTTGTGGAAAAACTACCTTCACCTTGACGATTAGCCATGTGTGCTCCTAGGATCTACCTTTTAGTGGTTAGACTGATTATGAAAGAACCACTCTGATACTAATTGTTAAGCATAGTCTTATACTGAGAATGGGGGTAAATCAATATAACATAATATTTTAAAATTTTAAAATTTAATCAACCAAAAAAACCATAAACATTCAAGATCTAGCAATTAATAACACAAGAGAACATAGGATTTATGTGGAAACCCTTTTGGGAGAAAACCAAGGCAATATATATATATATATATATATAATGTGTGTGTGTGTATATGTATATATGTATATATATATGTATGTATGTATATATGTATATATATTACAATGTTTGCAGGTACCAACCTACTTGAGACACCAATCACCAAACCAAACACCAACTCAGTCAAATTTTGAGCACCCACCCACTGGAGACACTAATCCCCTTTACCAAGCACCAACCTAGCTAATTTGTGAGCACCGACCCACAGGAGCACCAGCCCTTAGACTATGAGGCATTGACCTCAAGACAAATCAATTATACCATCTATGATTGATTCTTTAATCAAATGATGGCTTTAATTATCTTACACATTCTCTCTCAGTAATTTTCTTATATACTTTCTTCTCTCCTCTCTTTCATAATTCTCAAATAATAATCTTCAAAATAAATCTACCCTTCACACTTATTTTATTCAAAGATATTCTATTTCATTTTTTTCTCTTCCTCTCTTTCTTCTCTCTCACACTTATATGATCTTCATTCAAATTGAATTCTTGTTAATAATTCCACATCTCTTCTCCCTTATATAACCTTTAAATAATGTGTCCCATCTAAGAGGTACCTCTTCACCAAAATATGTGATATTTGACATTTATATCAAAATTTTCATCGACATTTACATTAAAATTTCCATCAACATTTTTGTTCACTTCCATCAACATTTTCATTCACTTTTGGCAACAATTCCTTTCACTTCTGACAACAGTTTCATTTGACATTTTTGTTCATATCTGTTATAATTCCTTTGACATCAATGACAATTATTCCAAAAAATCTGACCTCTTTGAATTGAAACACACCATTAGATCAATCTATATGATTCCCCTACACTGTTTGATCTCCATTTATTCCTAAACTTTAAATCTTGTAAACTTGACTAAGTATAGGGACCATTGCTATCTTCTTGGAAGGCCAACTTTAGACCATAATAAATTTTGTCTCATTCACTCACATGATCTCAAATTTGGAACATATGATATCCTCATATAATAAAATTCAACCATGTGACAAACTGCTCCTAGAACACTCATATGAGTGAGATATATCACCATTAAAATGCTTTCTCAAAATCTTCCATCACAGAGCCAACTATGCTTAGAACTTGCCTATGAGGCCAAATTTTCTCTTATATAACTTTCATTGTGTTTAGTTGCATGACCTAGAATTTAGCATATAATATCCTCTTACATAGAGAATTCCATCCATATATCAAGTTTTTATTGAAAACTTGACACGTGATATATGACACCAATAAAATACTTACTTGGCTTTATTTGAACATAGAAAACACTGTTAAAATGCATGTAAAAAAATTACTTAGATGTCCACAAAAAAATTATTATATATCACATAGAATAAGCAAATATGAGACATCACACAATAATAATTGATATCAGAGTAGAACATTGGATAATATAGCAAAGCTACTTTGAGGGGGAAACCTCCACAATAATGCACTAAGAGTATAATACTTTACATGATGATCAAAGACTAACCACTACCTCCTATATATAGTTTACTTATCCATGGTTATTCCATAGGCTAACCTAAATAAGAACATAAATAAATGTAACAAGAATATAAAAGACATATGTAAGCCACAAGTCTGCCACACATATCCCTAAACATGTTAAAGGGTAAGGGCATAACATACCCCTCCCCTTAAAAATAATGTTGTCCTCAACATTGAGTCAACTCTAGATATTGCTACACAAAGGATTCATCCTCCCAAGTGGCATATTCACAAGTTAGATTCTTCCATTTGATCAGGTACTCCTTAATCACTCTATACTATAGTTGCTTAGTGTATATTTGAAGGATCACCCCAGGATCAAGAATAACTCTTCCTTCCTCATCCAATTTTGGTAACTTAGTTTGAGTAGAAAATATATATCCAATGACTTTATTTAGGCATGATACATGAAATACTAGATGTATATGAGTGGAGGAAGGAAACTCTAACTTGTAGGCCACACTACTAATTTTATACAAACTCTGATAAGGCCCATACTACTTAGGGGACAAATTGTTATCTTTTTTTATGGGTTTAAGGAAATTTTCTTATATTGATAAAATAAAACAAAGACATAATCACCAATGTCAAAATGCCTCTCACTCCTGTGTTGATTTGCCTAATGCTTCATGTGATTCTGATCAATGGCTAAATTTTCATACAAACTTGCAATGACCTCCTGTTGATAGTGAATATGTTCTTCAACTTCATGAACCTTAGGATGGAACTTCAAGGTTGAAGTGATGGATGAGGGTGGTATCCATATAGTGCCATAAAAGGAAACATTTTGGAAGAACTATGAACAAAAGTATTATACCACCATTTAGTAAGTGGCAACCAATGAACCCATTTATCCTATTTATCATAAATAAAAAAATAGAGATATCCTTCAAGACATTTGTTGACTACCTTAGTTTGTCCATCTGATTGAGGATGATAGGAAAAACTATGAGCCAACTGGGTACCCAAACATGTAAATAACTCAGTCCAAAAATTTCTAGTGAAAATGGGATCTCTATCACTAATAGTGATCTTAGGGGTACCATGTAATTTTTGAACTATATTGAGAAAAGAAGAAGCTACTGTACTAGAAACAAATGGATGCGATAAATAAAAAAGAGCATAATTATTGATATGATCTACCACAACCATGATAACATATCAAATCTCGATAACCCTATAATGAAATTCATAGACATCTCTTCCCAACATTGACTAGGGATGAATAAAGGCTATAAAAGACATCGGGTTTTAATCGTTTCTCTTTTATTTTGTTGACAGATCATACATTCAACCACATATTTATCGACATCCCCATTTATTCCTTCCAAAAAAAAATCTTGCTTGATTCTATGGTAGGTTTTCAAAAATCCTAAATGACCCCCAATTGGAGTTGCATGAAGTTCTTGAAGGATTTTTTTGTTTAAGAAGAGAATTCTTACATAGGTATAATCTATTTTTATACCATAATGCATTACCCTTCTATGTGAATTTTTCAAATCCACCCAAACCTTGTTGAATATTTTGAATCAAATCAAGGGTATCACTATCATTGTCCCTTTCAGATCTTGCTTACTCTAGACAATCTGCCTATAAAATGGTCAGAGCACATAACAATGACTCAACTGATTCATCCTTCCTAGATAGTGCATATACCACTACATTGTCCTTACCTTTCTTGTAAATTATTTCAACATCATATCCCAACATCTTAGTTACCTATTTATATTGTTCTTTAGATGAAAATCATTGTTCTAAAAAATATTTGAGACTATCATGATCAGTCTTTACTTGAAAGTGATGACCCATCAAATAAGGCCTCTATTGTTTAACTGCATGTAAGATGGCCATCATTTCTTTCTCATAAATAGGCTTGTGCTTATTTTTACCCTTCAATTGATGACTTTTAAATGTAAGTGGTCTACCTTCTTACATGAGTACAGAACACATACCATTCCTAGATACATCACATTCAACCATAAAAGTCTTATAAAAATTAGGAGTGGCCAATACTGGAGTGGTACACAACCAATTTTAATTTATTCAAATGCCCTGGTAGTTGTATCAATCCACTTAAAGGAATATTTATTCAAAAAAGAGGTGAGTGGGGATGTAATGCTACCATAATTTTTGACAAACTATGATAGTAACCAATTAACCCCAAAAATACCCTTTGTTGCTTGAGTGTCTTAGGAATCAACTAGTCCACCATTGCTTGGATTTTTTTAGGATCCAATTTCACTCCTGCATGTGAAACTAGATGACCTAAATACTCAACCTCACAAGCTCTAAAAGTACATTTGTAAGGTTTGGCATACAACTGATGTTGTTCTAAAATTGAGAGTATTTGTTTTACATGGTGTAAATGGTCTTCCTAATTTTTACTGTAAATGAGGATATCATCAAAAAATATTAGAACAAATTTCCTCAAAAATGGCCTAAAAATAGTATTCATCAAAATTTGAAAGGTGGATGGTGCATTTTTATCCAAAAAGGCATAACCAAAAACTCATAATAGCTCTCATGAGTCCTAAAATCAGTTTTGGGTATGTCTTCATCATGGATTTAAATTTGATGATACACATAATGTAGATCTAACTTTGTAAAATAAGGAGCACCATTTAATTCATCTAAAAAATCATCAATGATGAGAATAGGAAACTTATCATTTATAGTGTACTTGTTGAGTTATTTATAGTCATGGCACATCCTCCAAGTTTCATCTTTCTTTCTTAAAGTGATAACTAGTGAATAATATTTGCTTTGGCTATGGTGAATGATTCTTGTATCCAACATCTCCTATATCATCTTTTCAATTTCATTTTTCTAGGAATAGGGATACCTATATGGCCTTATGTTGGGTAGTGTACTACCAAAAATAATTTTGATAACATGATCATGTGTGTGGATCGCTAAAAGTCCTTTCAATATGTCACCAAAAATAATCGAATGGGCATTAATCACTTATTATAGATAAAGAGGTGTAGATATTTGAGTTGGATAAACTTACATGGAAAATAAGCAAGTTATAAATCCTTCATTACCCTTTTGAATAATCTTTATCATTTGATGGGAGATAAAAATTTGTGGAGATTTAGCCCTTAATCACCTTATCTCAAATGTTCTTTCCTCAAAATGAAAATGCATGAATAATTTTTGGAAATTCATCTAAATAGTTCCCAAATTGGTGAACCATTATACTCCCAAAATAATGTCAGTTCCCCCCATGGGAATATACAACATAGGATAGTCCAACAAGTAGTCTCCCATAGCTAGATTAATATGATATAATTTTCTTGAATAACTAATAGTACCACCATCTACAATCATGACCTAAAATTATAGAGTGGGATAAATGAAATAGTTCAAGCAAGAAAACAACTTACTTTGATGAAGTTGTGTGTGCTCCCAGAATCAATTAATATAGTGACCTTCTATTTATTTAAGAAACCCACCACCTTAAAAGTTTGGGGAGTACTAATATCTGAATGGACATGATAGGAAATAGTAAGTTGAGAGTCTTCAGATTCCTCCTCATGACCTTCTTCATCCTCAACAATTGCCTTCTCATCATCATCATCCTCATTGGCACCTTCAATGTAAAACAACTTCTTTTCAACATAATGATGGTCTTTGATCCATTTTCTGTCACAACCATAACACAACCCATTGGCTCACTTTTCCTCAATTTGTTGAGGTGTCAATCTAGTGGGTTGAGGATATGATGGTGCTGGAAAGGTGTGATCACAACCAGTAGTGAAATTTTTCTATTTGACCATCTCTTTTTCCTCTAACATTCATGCCCATGGGATAACTTATAATATATATGTTGGGTTAAACATCCAAACGTCTAATTGGATGTTATCATTGAGACCACCCAAAAATAGATTAGTCAAATTTTCCTTAGTGATGTCTTCTATCCATAAGGATAGATTTTGAAATTAATGAATATAATCCTTCATAATTCCTATTTAATGTAGTTTGGCTAACTGGCTTAATTAGTTCTCAGAGACATTATTTTGATAATGAGCCAACAACTCATCAATGAAAATAGACCATGTAACAAGAGCAACATTATTTTCTTTTTAGCACACAACTAATGATACTAAATGAACTACTCAAGTTCCAGATATAGAGATGCCACTATCACCTTCTGAGAACTAGGAGTTTAATGCAAATCAAATAAATTATCAATTTGGTTAATCTAAGTGAGAGGATCTTTACCATAAAAATTGCTCATGTCCACTTTTGGCAACATTGGTTTCACATCAGAATTGGAATTGTTAGTGTTGAGAGGAGGAGGACTCGAATAATAAATTGGAGGGTTGTTTGATTGTAACTGAGATGAAAGGGTATCCAATTGAGTAGTGATCTAATTTAATTGAGTGTGAACCCCATTAATCTATTTACACATCTCTAAAACATTAGTTTAAATTACAACAAAGTCATCATACTACACCAAACCCTTTATGTCAGCCTAAAGTTGAGAAATCAATGGATCTTAAATTCTAAATTCCATGTTTGCAGTAGGAGTCTCAGGAGTATCTTTCCCCCCTTTTATACCTCATGTATAAGGACCGACCATATACAAACCCTAGGACGGTTTTTTCCCCCAAAAAAGTGTACCGAGAGATGGTACCATTACGATCCCCTCATCAAGATGAATTTAACAACTGCCTTTGCACACTAGGGTAAAAATTTTAGCACCAAAAAAATGTATTGGCAGAGTATACCATTGTGATTGTCCCATTGAGATGAATCTAATGACTACAATTGTGCAAAGCAAATTTTTTTCCAATTATTTTTATTTTTTTATTTGTTTTTATTTTTATTTTTTATTTTTTTAAAACATTTCGAACAATACTAAGCTGATAGAAAAAATTAATTCTTCTCAGATTTCAAGTTATGTTTTTTCAATCCTTCCTCTCTTAGAAGTCACACCTTGCCAAATCCAAAAAAATAATGCCATAGAAAACTTGCCCAAATTGAAGCTCTGATACCATTTGTAATGAAATTACTTAGATGTTTGCATAAAATGATTATATATTGCATAGAATAATCAAATATGAGAGATCACACAATACTAATTGATAGAAGAGTAGAATACTGGATAATATAAAAAATCCACTTTGAGAGGGTAACCTTCACAACAATGCACTAAAAGCAGAATACTTAACATGATGATCAAAGACTAACCACTACCTCCTATATATAATCTACTTAGCCATAGTTATTCAATAGGTCAACCTAACTAAGAACATAGAGAAATGTAATAAGAATATAAAAGAGGTATATAAGCCACAATTCGGCCACACATATCCCTAGTCACTCCAAAGGTTAAGGGCATATCAATGCCTAGGAGCCCAAATTTCCACGTGCATATATTTTGTCATGTTATATTGCATGACCTAAAAATTGGCACATAAGAACTAGGCACAGAAATAAATAAACCCATATGATCACCTTCTTCTAAAACATCCACATGTGTGAGATATGCCACCATCAAACCACTTACTCAACTCTTTCTTGCCTCATGAAAATTTAGCTATGGGAAAATACTATCAAACTCCATGGGAGCCCAAATTTTCCATTGCATATATTTTGATGTACTTAGGTGAATGACTTGAGATTTAGTGTATAAAAACTAGGGACTAATATGATCACAACCATATGATCAACTCCCCTTGACTCATCCACACATGATAATGGTGATGTCATCAAACTACCTACTCAATTTTTCTACCACTGGACCCAAAGTATCTAGATGAAAATTATAGACAACTAGATGAATTCTACTTATTCATGAAATAAATTAAATCATATAAAAAATATTAGGGACCTATTTCACATTCTCAAATCATCATACTCATCCCTGAACATCTTTAATGATGCTAAAATAGAAGATCAACCAATCATACTTCAAGCACGCTAGGATAAGCACATTTCACACTTTTTCATTGTCACATATACTATAAAGGCTCTTCATCGACTCATCAAGACACCTCCATGACATCATTGACAACTCTCCAATAATATGGCCATGTTGTAAATCACAATATGCATTATCATCATAACCCCATGGAAAAGGATTACTCATATCAACCTCTATAATAGTTGTGGGGAATATATATAATTTAAATAAGGTAATATAATATTATATATTATAAATTTAAAATAATTATACTCAAATATATAATGTTCTTTTATAAACTATATTAACATATAACATAGTTCATATAAAGTAACAAACCTATCATAATATGAATCACCCTATAATGCTTTAGTCTACGATGGCTTGCATTATTCATTTAAAGATATTATAGTCTCTTAGCATATTATCTCTATGTCAAAACTGTAACTCCCCTAGTTTCGATCAAGGGGCTTATTTACTCGCTGGATAAGAAGCTCAACTGTGGTAGATCAAGGTTTGTCTTGGTGATTAACATATATTTTATATGATTAATGTTTAATTTATTAAAATATTATGATATATATTATAAAATAATTATATAATAACTAAATTATATTACACACACACACACACATCATGTATGTATGTGTATATTAGTAAGAGGTGTTATGTAAAGCAAATGTATCATATCACTATAAAAGGGGTTATATTAATATACTATTAATGTTACATCTCCAAAACATGTGGATGATACTCCACATATTATGCAAGAGTCTATTATTTTTAAATCATTACCATCACTTCCAAAGTTCAAACTTTTATTTATATATTTAAACTTCTATGATTTTACATCTGTTAGTGGAATGCTTATGGCTATGTTACAAATCAAAATATGCATTCTCATCATATCCCCATGGAAGAGGTTTATCCATATCAACCTCTATATTAGGTGTGGGGAATATATATTAAATAATGTAATATAATATTATAATATTAATATATATTGTATATTATAAATTTAAAGTAATTATACTTTATATATATATATATATATATATATATATATATATATATATATATAGTTATATATATATAAACTATATTAACATATAATATAGTTCCTATAAAGTAATTGTGGGTGCAAACTTATTGATATTTGAATCACTATGCAATGCTTTAGTCTATGATGGCTTGCATTCTCTATGTACAAATATTATATCCTCTTAGCATAATATCTATATGTCAAAAATATAAATCCTTTGGTTTTAGTGAAGGGGCTTCTATATTCGTTAGATAAAGAGCTCAATTATGGCTGATCAAGGTTTGTCTTGGTAATTGTAATGGAGAAATTGATTATATTACAATGACACTAAAAAATTAGAAGTGACAAAGAGGAATTGAGTTTAGAATTTGGATATAAATTTGAAGTGGTATAAATGCTAGTTTTATACAACCTTGTGTATTAACATGGTGCATCGTCACATTGTCATGTTATTTATAACATAATGGACCCCATTCATAATTATTTAAAATAATTACATTCACCCCACCCATTTATCTTTACCACATAGGTTAATTAAACTTAATTACTATACTTAAATAGTAATTAACCCCACTTTTACCATTTCTAACCATAAAATCCTAAAATCAAATTAAAAAAAACCTATTCAATCTCCCAACAACCCTTCCAACAACTTACCCTAATCAAAAACCCATGCAAACAACTTAGTGTTACATTCACTTAGTTTGGCATGTGGTTCGAAACAACCCAAGCCAACTTTTGACCAAATTAGGCTAATCGATGTCTATCCTCCATGATCGATGCTTATTATCTTTTATCAACATCGATCTATATACAAACCTCCATGGCTCAAGAGGGATGGTGACTGTGCTTTTGGACTTCAAAACTCTACTAAAATCTCATTGTAACCTATGTACGGACATTGTCAACATCTTGTTATCTTTTGAAATATGTGCTTGAGAGATTATCAAAAGATTTTGAATGTTCTTTAACTCATCTTGTCAAGTTTATTATCATCCATAAAGGTTAATATTTCACCTTAATTTATTCATATTTCAAATCTATAGTCTTATGTGTCTATCTGTCACTATTTTACATTTGATTTCTATTATTTTATTAATAATATAAGTCATTATTATAATCTATTTTTAAAGTTTAGTATTTTACATATAATCGATGTCAATCCATCTGAGTCAACATCGATCCTATAGGATCATCATCAATCCCTACTAAAATTTCAAAACATTCTTGCAATCTATTTTCATAACATTCTCAGTCTTAAAAACCTAACAAAACTTGCATTCTATTTTCTAAACCCCTATCTTTTACATGTAGATGACTCTGCCTGGATCAATGCATGATATTGTTAGCATATTTGATCTTCCCATTATTCAACAACCATTTTTCATTGATAAAAGTGACATTGCATTTGAATTAGGTCTTTATACTATGGTTTTCACACCTAATCAGGAAAGCATTAATGAACAATTAGTTTTAATTCAAGAAGATGTTGATATTGCTACTGAAGTCTAGGATAATTACTTTGATCATATTAATCTTGTTATAGATTAGATATCTTTGGCATTGTCTATTTATATCTTATCCATATATATATTTGTAATTTCATGTTTATTTATAAACTTGAATGTTAAATGTGGGCTGACATCCATATAAGGAAGCATATCACTTTTTGGGACTAGTTTCTTAACAAGCAACCCACTCATCTTTCTATTAATCCATTTTTTGTGAGTTAGTGTGATTTGTAGGTCATTCCTCCCCAGCCAAATAAGATTTCCCACAAATCTTGATTAATGATGTGAAACTAATCTTCATCTCCAGGTAATCTTCAAAACCCTACATTTACTTTGTTTTTAGTAGCTAATTAGTCCACATTGAAAAAAAATACTAAAATATTATGGCATGCTTGGGGGACCACAGTCTCATATTTTTTTTTAAAATTCAAAATTCTAGAATTTGATTTCTTTATGTGAATTCATCTAAATAACATTGAATTTGCATTTTTTCATTTTAAGGTTAAAATACATTGCATCCATCTTTCCTGTTTAGGTTCTTTCACATATAATAATCTAGGTAGAAATTTGTTGTCCCTGAAAAATGACTACTCATTTTTTAGACAACATATGACTATTTTGGTCTTGCATGGCCAAAATTGTCCCTCCCCTTTCCAAAAATTTGTTTTGAACATTCAATTTTGTCATTTTCTCAACTTTTTGGTAAAAGGGATTCACAGGTTCAACCGGTTCAAAGGGTCTGTCGGCAAGCATCAAAACAAAATCTTGAACCATTGAACTATTGAGCCTTGAACCATTTTGGTTCATTGGTTCAATGTTCAATCAGTTCAATGCACTGAGTTCAAAGGTTCAAAGGCCACCTTAGTTAAGAAGATAAATGCGTACAATAGAAAGAGTCAAGCAGATGCTGCCAAGTGTTGTCGGCTGACCCCCTTTATGATTTGTTTCTACAAATTGGTGGATGCTACCGCATGTCCCTCTGAAGCTTATCGAAACCATCCAAGTGTCAATATCTATAGTCTCTTCCCTTAGCTTCACTATTTTGAGCAAAGACCATGGTGGGCCTAGGGATGAGTGACTAAATGAAGCAGAATGTGCCAAGTGTCTGCATCCATGTGACTAACGAATGTATTCAGACTATGCCATGTGTCCCTTGCAGAGATCAGTGGAGGCTGACAAGTGTCATCATCCATGAGAGCCTGACTAAGCCTCAAACATTTTTATGATGTCGCAAAGGCTTGAGAAGGCAGATGCTACCAAGTGTCAATAGCAGAAGATGCCATGTGTCCTCACTTTTTCCTATGGAACACACCACATGGCACTTGTTCAAAGAGTAGAAGGTGCCACGAGTCGAAGGAAATGAAGGGGATGACAACCCTGCCGAAGAATCAAAGTCAAAGGCCACTAAGAAGACCCCAAAGGGCAAGTTCCCTTTGGGAAAGGTTTGAGCCTTAGAGGGCCATGGAAGATGCCAAGTGTCATGAGCTGAGACACAATTTTGAATAAAGCTTCATAGAGCGGAACCCATCGCGTGTCCTGACCCAATGCAGTAGAAGCTGCCATGTGTCTGCATCCATGCCCCCCTCAGCTACTAATCAGTTTTAAAACTTATTTAGATAAGCCAATATTGAAGCTGTAGATCCCTCCACATGTCCTCACCTGTGTCACAAGCAAAAAGTGACCATGACAAATGAGAAAGACATAAAGGAGTTTCTAGGAAGCATGATGGGCCTGCAAACGTCAAATTTGTCACAATGAAGTGTCTATTGATTCTAGCAAACTCAAGGCACAGACCCAAATGTGTTTAAAAGAATCTAAGGCCAGGATAAATAGAAGGAAGAAATGGAGAGGGAAACTCAGTAGGAGTTACTGCCAGTAGGTGAAGCAGTTCACTGGGTAGATATTTGGGAGTTGGTAACATTGAAGGCACCATCTGCTTGTCCCCTTAGAGGGGAAGATAGAGTAGATAATTATGCGGCTAAGTAGGTGAATGAATGAGTGATTCAGGCTAAGGAGGAGGCACTAAGAGAGGAATCGACACGCCACATTTAAGGCAACCACCCTACTCCAACAAGGCCCTTCCTGACAAAACCAAGAATGCATCCAAGGCATTGAGTGTGTTGAATGGGTCACTTCATTGGGAGAAAGTGCCAAGCCTCCCTCGAGCCTCTATATATTGTAATCTCTTATGCTATTTCAAGGAGACCTTTTTGATTATCAGAAGAAAAACTCTACCCAAATTGAAAGGCATTACTAAGACTTTGATCTCAGATTGTAATTCATATTATTTTATCTAAATGAGAAAACAAGTTACTTGCAGACTTTGTGATATTATAACTTGTGTTATCTTAGGAGATTGTTTGCATGTCTATTTCTTAGGAGCTTTCTTGTCCATTTGATTAAACAAGTAGAAATAGTGGAGGTGATCAGGAAGGTGTCCTGAAGGCCAATTGTGGGACAATGTTGTGCCCCCATAAGTACCTTCAGTGTGTTTGCATTTTCCTTTCCTGTGTAAAGAGCCTTGGGATGACATGGTACCCCCATTGTTCTTCATTTTTCTCTCTCAAGTTGCTGGTCACTCAGCATCCCCATTACTGGTTACTTGCTACCTGAAATATTCCTACTACCTATTGAAGAACACTTCTGAAAGAAGAGAAGTGCCTTCTGTCATTGCACCAGGATTTATACTATTTAGGAAAGAATCTGGCTCTTGGCTAAAAGTTGCTTCTGAAAGAAGAGAAGTAACTTCCCCATCAACCAGGATTTCTTCCTTGTTTGTCAGCATCATCTCTAAAAAAAGAGAGATGGATGGTTCATCCCACCCTTGTGTCTTACTTTTTGCATATATATATTTTATATAACCTCCACATATTTAATAGGGAACCTCCCCTTAATGAGAGGAGAGATTTGTCCCCTTGTGATGTAGTAAACCTGCACATCTGGACGACCAATCTCCCTATGCTGTGGTGATAGGAACTATTTTGAATGCTAGTTAGCTGGTCGACAAAATATTCACCCAATAGTTTTTGGCAACTCTACTGGGGATGAACGTGTAATCTGAAGCCTCAAGTTTTAGATTGAAGAAGTTCCTTCCCTTATCCATTATAGAGTCTGGTGACTCCCATCTGGGTCTTACCCATTATCCATTTATAGCCTTACCATTTTCATCCATATCCATTTTCATCCATCTTTCGTTATTTTATTTGGTCTGTAAAACTAGAGCTGCTAGGAAAGAATGCGCAGTTTGAAGCCTCAAGTTGAAGCATGGCCAGTTCTTTTCCATTTTTGTTCTGCAATTTGGCCACTCCACCCAGATTTGTTATTCCTATTTTTCATAATTAAATCATGGTAGTTCAAGGCCCCTAGGGTAACTCTTTTTTCCCACTCAACTTGACTCCACCTCTGCATGAACTCCCATGTAGTTCAAGAAATAATTTCCCCAAATTCTTTGGTAATGGGATAGTTCACCCTGATGAACACATTGCAGCCTTCAGCATAGCCTGTGGTGTTATAGGGGTGAAATTTGAAGACGTGGCAGTCATGATTTTCATAGAGACACTACAAAGTTCTACTGTAGACTGGTTTTACCATCTGCAAGCTAGATTAGTGACTAACTGGGATATACTCAAAGCTAAGTTTGAACCCAAGTTCAAGCCTGCAAAAGATGTGCATGCCTTGCTATCCCAGCTCACTCAGATGAAGAAAGAGCCCCATGAACCTATGAGGGACTTCATTTCCAAGTTCAACAAGCTGAGGCACAAGATTCCCATGGTTGCCCAACTGATGCCTCAGAACCTCAAGTGCTTCTTCATCAACTCACAACTGCCTGAAGTGAGTTTTCTGCTGAGATGAGCTGGCCACATAGACCTTGTTGCTACTCAAGACTTGGCTACTGAGGTAAAAGATGACCTTATCCTAGTAGGAAAGATAAGGAGAGATCCTAAAGAGGCAAGCCTTCTTCATCTTCTGGATACTCACCTACAGCCACCACTGACCCAATGGTCCAAAAGCTGGCAAATGAATTGTTGGCCTTGAAAAGGCAAATGGCACAAGGTATGTCTTTTACTCCTCTGTATAGAGATGCACCAAGGAGTACATTCCCCAATTAGCCATATCAAGGCAACACTACTAGAAGTCAAGGGAAACCAAATTTTCTTCCTCTCCCATAGAGGAACTTTGCCATTGAAGCACCTCCAACCAACTCAGTAGTTGGGTATTTGGAAATAGAACATGTTTCCTATTTCCAACCTGAGTCTAAGCAAGAAAATGGTGTTGATCTCTTCAGGGAGGATCAAGAAGAATCAGCTGGTGACTCCCACATTGGTTTCCTAAATTACCAGGATGAACCTAGGAGTGAAGGTGAAGCAGTCAAAGGATCAAATGCATTATTCACCTAGTCTGAGAATCAGTCAGCCCAACAGGCTGACAAAGAAAAGATAGAGGAGCGACCCCAACTAGTTATTTCAATTACTGAGCAGAGAACCCCTCTTCCTTTCCAGTCGAAGGACCCAGTGATTACCAAAGAAGTAAGTACATCAAACATCTCTACACCTTCTACTTCAACTTTGCAGATCAGTCCTCCCACCCCTCCCATAAACCAAAATGAAGAACTCCCATCCCCTGTGCCTAGTCCAATCTAGCCATTTGACATAATTAATCATGTCAAATGTGTTGAGACCCAAATGGCAGCCCCTACAGCCTAAATTTTTTTGAGTCTTCAGGCAGGGATGAAATAGCAAAAGAATTGGTGGAGTGCAGCATAAGTGCAGAAGAACCTTCCCTTCCAAATGAAGAAGAATTTGAGATATCTGAGGGGGATAATCAAGACATGTGCTGGGCTGAGCTATCAAAACAACAAATTATGGTACTAGACCATGCTACTGCCCATCAAAATCAAGAAAAGGAACTCTTTTCCAGGAGAGCAAATATTCATGGTTTTTGGACCAAAAGTCAAGTCTTGCTTTGGGGCAAGAAGAAAAGAAAGCCAAGGGGAAGACACAAAAAAGTGGTTTTTTGGTGGACAGTTCCATTCGCCCGTCACTAATTTTGGGGACAAAATGGTTTCCTATTGGTTTATTAGGATGAGATGCCATTATCATTGTCTCACAATGGGCAGCATCTGAAGTGCTTCAAATCTTGAGGCATCAGATAAGTTCATTTGTACATATGTATATTTGTATAGTCTTTAGTTCTATTTTGTGCTTTTTGTCTTATTTTTTTATTGCCTTTATTTTTGGGTAGTGTGACTCCATATCCCAATGGCACACTTTAAGGCACCAGAGATTTTGGTTTCTACTCCCCTTCGCTATTCCAAGTTGTTATTTGAAGGAAGTTCCCCAATAAGAGCCAGCTGTTGTCCCTGAAAAATGACTCCTCATTTTTTAGACAACATATGACTATTTTGGTCCTACATGGCCAAAATTATCCCTCCCCTTTCCAAAAATTTGTTCTGAACATTCAATTTTTTCATTTTCTCAACTTTTTGGTAAAAGGGATTTGCAGGTTCAACCAGTTCAAAGGGTCTATCGGCAAGCATTAAAAAAAAAGATTGAACCATTAAACTGTTGAACCTTGAACCATTTTGGTTCATCGATTCAATGGGTTCAATGTTCAATTGGTTCAATGCACTAGGTTCAAAGGTTCAAAGGCCACCTTAGTTAAGAAGAGAAATGTGCACAATAGAAAGAGTCAAGTGGATGCTGCCAAGTGTTGTCAGCCAACCCCCTTTATGCTTTGTTTTTATGAATTAGCGGATGCTGCCACATGTCCCTTTGAAGCTTGTCAAAAGCCTCCAAGTGTCAATATTTGCAGTCTCTTCCCTTAACTTCACTATTTTGAGCAAAGACCATGGTGGGCCTAGGGACAAGTGACTAAATGAAGCAAAACACACCAAGTGTCTGCATCTGCATGACTAATGAATGTATTCAGACCACGCCATGTGTCCCTTGTAGAGATCGATAGAGGCTGACAAGTGTCATCATCTGTGAGAGCCCGACTAAGCCCCAAACATTTTTATGATGTTACAAAGGCCTAAGAAGGTGATGCTTCCAAGTGTCAATAGTAGAAGATGCTACGTGTCCTCACCTATTCCTACAGAACACACCACATGGCTCTTGTTCAAAGAGTGGAAGGTGCCACGTGCCACATGTCAAAGGAAATGAAGGGGATGACAGCCCCATTGAAGAATCAAACTCAAAGGCCACTAAGAAGACCCCAAAGGGTAAGTTCCCTTTGGGAAAGGTTTGAGCCTTAGAGGGCCACAAAAGCTGCCAAGTGTCACGAGCTGAGACACAACGTTGAATAAAGATTCATAGAGTGTAACCCACCGTGTGTCCTGACCCAATGCAGCAGAAGCTACCATGTGTTTGTGTCTATACCCCCCTTAGCCACTAATCAGTTTCAAAGCTTATTTTGATAAGCCAATCTCAAAGCTGCAAATCCCTCCACATGTCTTCACTTGCATCACAAGTAGAAAGTGACCATGACAAGCGAGAAAGACACAAAGGAGTTACTAGGAAGCATGACAGGCTTGCAAATGTCAAATTTGTCACAATGAAGTGTCTATTTATTCCAGTAGACTCAAGGCACAGACCCAAATGCATTCAAAAGACTCTAAGGCTAGGATCAAGAGAAGGAAGAAATGGAGAGGGAAACTCAGCAGGAGTTACTGCTAGTAGGTGAAGCAGTTCACCAAGTAGATATTTGGGAGCTGGTAACATTAAAGGTGCCATCTTCTTGTCCCCTTGGAGGGGAAGATAAAGTAGATAGTTACACAACTAAGCAAGTGAATGAATGAGTGATTTGGGCTAAGGAGGAGGCACTAAGAGAGGAATTGACATGCCACATTTAAGGCAGCCACCCTGCTCCAGCAGGGCCCTTCCTGACAAAACCAAGAATGCATCCAAGGCATTGAGTGCGCCGAATGGGTCACTTCATTGGGAGAAAGTTCCAAGCCTCCCTCAAGCCTCTATATATTGTAATCTCTTGTGTTATTTCAAGGAGACCTTTTTGATTATCAGAAGCAAAACTCTGCCCAAATTGAAAGGCATTACTGAGACTTTGAGCTCAGATTGTAATTCATATTATTTTATCTGAATGAGAAAACAAGTTACTTGCAGACTTTGTGCTGTTATAGCTTGTGCTATCTTAGGAGATTGTTCATATGTCTATTTCCTAGGATCTTTCTTGTCCATTTGATTTAACAAGCAGAAATAGTGGAGGTGATCAGGAAGGTGTCTTGAAGGCCAACTGTGGGACTACGTTGTGCCCCCATAAGTACCTTCAGTGTGTTTGCATTTTAATTTCCTATGTAAAGAGCCTTGGGATGACATGGTGCCCCCATTGTTCTTTATTTTTCTCTCTCAGGTTGCTGGTCACTCAGCATTCCTGTTACTGGTTACTTGCTACTTGAAATATTCTTTATGCTTGCTGAAGAACACTTTTGAAAGAAGAGAAGTGCCTTCTATCATTTTACTAGGATTTCTACTATTTATGAAGGAATCTAGCTCTTGGCTGAAAGTTGCTTCTGAAAGAAGAGAAGTACCTTCCCCATCACCCAAGATTTCTTCCTTGTTTGTTAGCATCATCTCTAAAAAAAGAGAGATGGATGGTTCATCCCACCTCTGTGTCTTACTTTTTGCATATATATATATATATATATATATGTATATATATATATATATATATGTATATATATATATATAGTATATAACCTCCACATATTTAATAGGGAACCTCCCCTTGATGAGAGGAGAGATTTGTCCCCTTGTGATGCAATAAACCTATACATCTGGATGACCAATCTCCCTATGCTATGGTGATAGGAACTATTTTGAACTCCAGTTAGCTGGTCGATAAAATATTCACCCAACAAAATCTATCTTAGTCATCACTTTATCCACACACAAGCCAAATCACTATCATAAATTAACATCTCTAAACACTTGACATAAAGAAATTGATAGGGATTTCATCACCTCATGACAACCTTCTTCCTGGTGATCCCACTTGGATTTCACCACCAAGGGGATGACCAACTAAGTTATCTGGCTAAGTATAATCTCTAGACCATTAGTATATATTGGCTAAGCAACTACACTAGCTATGGGATTGTGACGTGAGTAAAGCAAGCCCTAAGTATCAGGCCACATATCAGTACCACTATAAATTTCCTTTGAGTGCCAAAAATAACACCCAAAATCATCCTTATATTACCATTTCTTAGGACCTCCATTATCCTTTTTATTTATTGCTTTTCACATCTTAAAATTAAAAAAAGATAAAAAAATTTTGGTATGACTTTAGTTTGTGTATCTGTCATCTACAATTAAAAGAGAGATAATTCAAAAAGAAATTGTTATTTTGTTTTTGCTTTTCTTTTTCATCTCATGGTTCTGACTAGGCAATATTCAAAGAAAGAATTTGAGGAGGGTGTTACATCCTCTCCTATGGAATATACACCTAGCTCCTCCTCTACCCCTAAGTCCTTTGAGAATCCTGTATTCTCACACTTTTATTCTCAAGGAGATCCTTATTTTACATAAATATTATATAATAACCCCATTTCTCTCAATTACTATATTAATAGTTGATCAATACATATTTATCCTTCCCCCCATGCCCAAGATTCTTGATATAAATATGGGATGCCTTTCAAGGGAAGTGAGAAACCAAAGAATATACCATGGCCATGGTAACCTTTTCCATTGAATATCTTCCATCTAGTTCTAATACCCAGGTGATGCAATGTTTAGAAAACCAACTACCCATAATATCTACCTATTCTTCAACCCCTGTTACTCAAATTCAAAATACTTATACCACTCAACCTGTATCCACTATTCCTACTCAAACATTAGTAGTATTAATTATTTCAAGTCTCCTGCCCATTAGAATGACTCTAATATACATATATCAATCTCTACCACACACGTAATAAATCCCACACACACAAAAAATCCCTCATACACAACAAATCTGTCTAACACAACCTCCCCAATAGTATGTCTCCTCAACTACCTAGTACATGGATTCATCATAACCATTGGTAACACCTTACTTCCAATCTTCTACGTAGCAAAATATTCTACTAAAAATCCCATAATGTGGTGGCATCCCAACCCATTATGTACACTATAGTTAGATACTCTTCTTTACAACCTCTATCTGCTCCCTTGCCAAATTTTCAAACTTTATAGCAAGGTATATTAGGGAATGTGCCTCAGAATAACACCCAAGTAAACCTCATAAACATCCTTATGAATAAGATGGATAACTTGAAAGCCTCCACCTTTGGGCACAATAATATGCTCAAGTATGAGTAAATTTTTAATGAGCCATCCACCCATATCTTCCTATCTGACCATATCCCATACAATGGGAACTTCCCAAGTCTACTAAGATTCAAAACAAAGAATATCCCTATCAACATCTTAGAGCCTTTTGACATGCATGTTACCTTATAGCACATGATGATGAGTTATTGCTTATGACATTTCCCATGTCACTAGTAGGGGCAACATCAGATTGGTACAAATCTATTCCTTAGCATTCACTCTTTTCCTTTGGGAAATTAGCCCAAATTTCCTTAAAGCACTTATCAATCAACATTGCTTGGAAATTGACTATCATGGATTTATAATCCATTCAATAATTTGAAGATGAATCCATATCAGACTTTATGGCTCATTGGCATGACCTAATTAGCCAGTTAACCTTTTCCTTGCCATAGCCTGAATTAATTGAATTTTTTTCACTCTCTTGTAAAAAGTGTATGTCATTCATGTTACAATTCCAAACTTTTAAGACTTTCTATGAAGCCTTTTACCATGTCAAAAAAACTTAAAATTTGGGGCATTGAAGAGGGAAAAGTTAAATTATGCAATAAAAAATTCAAACCTGACCAATCAATAAGTAATAACAATAATCCTAAACCAAAAGGGGCAGAAAATGCTATTATTTTAAAAACTTCTACCCCTCCAACACCTAATTAATTAGGACCATATAGTTCACAAACACAACCACCTAGGGGCCTTACTCATTTTCCCCATAAGAAATATACCCCTTTCAGAGAACCTTACACTTATGTATTGGAAAAACTCCTACAAGTAAATGTTATTGAGCTCCTTCTGATTAAACCATTTGATGATACGTGTCCTAAACCCACTTGGTATAAAGAGGATGAGTTTTGTGCTTATCATAGGGTAATAAGACATGGCATAGAATGATACCAATCCTTTAAATGGTTGGTACAAAACCTCATTGACAAGGGGGACATCTATTTAGATAATCCAAATTCTCCTCCTAATCAATCTTTAGATATTTTTAGATAGCCATTTATAAACCATCCATCCACATAAAACACAGTCCAAGCTAAACTTGGAAAAAAAACAAAATCAGGCCACACATATGATTGATACAATCTATGATCAGTTATTGCCTAAAGAAGTTCCAAAAAAATCTTTGGTCTTGGATTTCCTTATGGGAGATGATTTCAATGTAAGTCAATTTAAAATATCGAGGAAACTCCCAAAACCTCTATATATCTCCCAGATCTCATTACATGGGATTATTCACATGAACCTTCCCCTTTATCTTCTCACACTAAATCTCCTAAATAGGAAAATGAAACTCCTCCTTAGGATGTCATAGATAAACATCCTGATACTTCTATAGTCAAACATTCCACCCCTTTGGTCCTTAGTGAACCTAATTTTAATATGTACTAAGATTGTAATATAGTAGGATCCTATCATTTTACCCAAAACCAAGACTGTTCAAAATCATCCTCTATCACAACACCTCTTTACCCTGAAAATACTAAGGGAAAGGGTAAAGATCCTATAATTGATAGCTGGGACAATTGTCTTGGTATTCCACCAAAGAAATCCTTAAGTCATCCTTAATTTAAAGTAGATATTTTACAAACATCAAAAAACAAAAACCTTAGTCTAAATACCCCCTCTTTTTTCAATACATGAAATAATAAAGGGCCTATCCCTTTTGTATCATCTCCATCATCTATTTTAGGTCCCCATCCATTTTTTGTCCCTATCATAGGTTCTTCTATTCAAACACATGGGAAAATTTAAAATCTCCCCCATTATTAGCCACACCTCCATCCTGATATCCACCATCTTTTGCTAAAGTCCCATTTGAATAAAATGTGCCTAAGGTCATCGCTATTGTAAAAGCTAAACATCAAAACCAAATAATCAATACTTTGCCAAAAGAGATTGCACAAACTACTGTAAAACCACAACACGACCCTTTGAAAGGATATTATGTTGTAATCTTAAAATAATTTTTGGATACATCCCTCATTACACTACCACATATACAGTCCATTAACCTTCACCCACAAAGACTTGCTTGGTATAGAAACTAGGAAATAGGTGCATATCATAGAGTACCTAGACATGTTACACAAAATTATAAAGCCATTAATGCCATAATCCAATATGTAGTATAGCATGATGATTTATTAATTGATTATCTAAATGATAACACTCCTAAGTAAAAGGTCACTAATCCATCCATTCCACCTACCCATAATCTTGCTAGTCCTATAAGCGATAAAGAGTCAGTGGCTTCTTCAGACCCTCCATTATTACACATTGATGTTGTCCATGTAGCCTCCTACTCTCAAAATTAGAATCCTAACAAAGACAAATTTTCAATTATAGGTGGATCTACTCATAATATTCCTAAACCATCTAGATAAAATCCTTAAGTCTCTATTATAGGAACTACCCCAGTTGAAGCCAAGGATTTGGTACAAATCTCCATATTAGAATAATTCCACCAAATGCCTACAAAAATGTCATTATATGAACTTATCAAAAACTCTCCAAACCATCGATAATCAATGGTAGAAGTACTCTAGGCTATTGAGGTCCAGACAGATGAGCCTCAACCATTGTTAACATTTATAAGGGCCCTCCAAATGGTGTCGATTGTTAGTTTCATTGATTCCAAGGTCGTTCTTTTATGACCTGAAGATCAATATTTCCCACTTTTCATCATAGCTCAAATAAATCAATATTGAACTAAAAGAGTTATGATTTATAAATGGGCTAGTATCAATATTATTTCTTCACATGCTTTCTAACAATTACAACTACTAAAAACCATTGTTTCTCAATCCTTAACAATTCTTTGCATGTTCAATGACATGGTAGAACCCATAGTAGGAATGGTCATCCTCCCCATTTGTGTAGGTTATCGCACCCTCCATGAACTCTTTCATGTAATAGAGGGGACTTTCTAATATAATATTTTATTAGGATGTCTGTGGAATCATGCAATGTGATGTGTTCCTCTACAATCTATTGATGCCTTATGTATGAACATGAAGGCCATGTACACATCATCCCTGTCGATCTTCATCCCTTCAAATCATGCAACTTCACCTTTTAACCAAGTGATGTCATAATATGCTCTCCTGACACAATCCCATCTTCATTTTCCAATCAAGCCTTAACTAGTAAAACTATTATTGCTTCAAAACTACCAGCTTAGGAGTCTATTGATTCCATGAAGTAATATATTTCAATGGGGGAATACTAGTTATCAAACCTTAACACGTTACCCACTCCTAAGGAATACAATCATCCTAACAAACAACCCATGTATTCACCTAGCCTAGGTGAGCTCATCCCATTTGCACCACCTTTATTATGTACTCATGTAATATATGGTGGAATTGATCAAACTACCCTAGGACCTAAAAATCACACCCATGCTAAACCCTTCACATCTAATTTATCATTTCTTAATAAACCCTAGTTCTCATAAACCTACCTTTATCATTATGACTCTAAAGGCTTTGGCATGGGTAGATATGAGTAGGGTCCTCACGATGTCACATTAGGAGATTTAAAAAAACCATATGAAAAGCATACCTTAGTCTTTGAAAAAGATCCTAAATCTTCTCCCAAAACCATTCTTCTACTGTTCTTAGAAGAAGTGCCATCTTCATCATCTGATACCTCTTCCTCGACCAACAACACTGTATCCATCCCTCCTAACTTTTTTTAGTCAATTTAATCTCCATATAAATCCTCATATTTCACCATGGTGGGAATACCCAATCCATCCCTTTATCATATCCTAAATTCATAGGACCTAATACAACAGCTATCCCTATTCTTTAGTGTCAAGATGATGAGTTAATCTTTACTTATTTAGGTGCTAAAAACTCTTATTTATGCAATTATCTTCCATCTAAAACATATATATTATTAAATGAAGCCATTGATGATATTAATATTGGATCTCAGGAAAGCCCATGAATTATTAAAATTAGCAAAGCCTTAACTCCTGAAGAAAACTAGGATTTTACTACTTGTTTATCTAATCATAGTAAGGCATTTACTTGGTCTTATAGTGATATGCCTGGTATTGACCTCACAATAATTATCCATAATATCATCACCTTTCTTGATGCTAAGCCAGTAAAACAAAAGCTCTACAAAATGCATCTTCATGTTTCACTCCTGGTAAAAGAGGAACTACAATGCCTTTTATCCGCTAACTTTATTCAACCCATTGATTATCCTTAATGTATGTCTAACATCATTCCAGTCACCAAGCCTATAGGGGGACTTCGTATCTTTACTAAAATTTGTGATTTAAATCTTGCCTATCCAAAAGATGATTTCCCTCTCCATAACATCAACCAATTAGTAGATATGATGACTGGACATGAAATGTTATCCCTTATTGATGGTTTTTCTGGTTATAATCAAATACTTATTTCACCAGGAGATCAACATAAAATTGCATTCATTAATGCTTAGCAGACCCTCTATTATCATGTTATGCCCTTTAGCCTAAAAAATGTAGGATCCACCTATCAACAAGACATGACTTATATATTTCATGACATAATCCATAAAATCATCAAAGACTATGTAGATGACCTCTTTGGGAAATCAAAATTCCATAAGGACAACTTATCTATACTTAAGGTTATTTTTTATCATCTACTCTAGTATCATGTGTGTTTAAATCCAAAAAAGTACATTTTTAGTGTCTTGATGGGTAAAATCCTGGGTTTTATTGTTTCTATTCATAGAATAAAAGTGGATCCCACTAAAATCAAGGCTATTTTAGAAATGCCTCCTCCATCTAACCTTAAGTAGCTACATAGTTTACAGAGCAAGCTCCTCCATCAATTTATCTCCTAGATTTTCTATCGATGTCAAACTTTCCACCATCTATTAAAGAAGAATAGTCACTTTATGTGGGATCTTAATTATCAAGAGGCCTTTAATGCACTAAAAATTTATCTTCTATCACCTCTAGTCCTCACTCCACCTAAGGAAGGGAAACCTTTATTCCTTTATATCTCAGCTACAGATCATGCTTTGGATGCTATGCTTGCTCATAGAGATGAGAATCACAAAGAATAAGCTATTTATTATATAAGTCATACCCTTGTAGAATATGAAACACATTATCCACATGCTAAAAAACTATGCCTAGCATTGGTCCTTATAGCCTCTAGAAGCTTCATCACTACCTGCTTAACCACATGACGTATGCAATTATGACTTTTGACCCCCTTAAGTTTATGCATTATAAACCTTATCAAAATCAATGAATGGATAGATGGATCATGCTTCTAGATGAGTTTGATCTAGAATTTCTCCATCAAAAATCTTTTAAAGGTTAAATTATTTTTGATCAACTAGTTAAATCACCTCTTAGTGACAACTGACCAATCAATTGTGAGTTTCCTAATGAATCTATCATATCTACTTCCCAATCAATCCTAAAATATCAAATGATCCTATTCTTTGTTGGGTCCAAATGTGATTAGAGAGGTGATGTAGGAATTATATTAATCCTACCTCAAAGCATTCTTATGATTTTATCTTTTAAACTAGACTTCGATTGCACCAATAACATGGATGAATGTGAAGCATTGATCATAGGCCTCCAAACCGCCCTAGCATTATGAGTTAGATCCATTAATATCTATGGTGATTCTCAACTGGTGGTCAATCAAATTACTAATGTATATCAATGTAATAATGATATCCTCCAAAGATATAAGACCTTCACTGATCAGCTTTTATCCACTTTTGAACAATATGCTATCCAAACTACTCCTAGATGAACTAATAAGTTTGATGATACTATAACATCTCTTGCCTCTTTTATCCCATCCTCATCCCAAGAGTCCAAGCTATTTGTCCTTAGCCATCAAGTTAACCAACCTTCTTACATGAGAACTGATCTTCCATCTATTAATAATATTGAGCAAAACCTAGAGGAGCCATGATATGCATAAATATTCACTTATTTGTCTATAGGACTATCTCCTCCCCATCTATCCAAAGGTGTTAGGTGTGTCTTTCAACAGAAAGCTACTATCTATACTATACTAGGGGGAGTTCTATTTAAGCATGGTTTCAATGGAATTCTTATTTATTGTCTCCAAAATCATGAAGCTACCTTATCTATTTAGGAAGTACATAATGAGTCATGCGGTGGACACTTTATTGGCTGCACAATCACTAAAAAAATCCTACATCTAGGATACTATTGGCCCACTCTAAATCAAGAATATTGTGCATATGTTAAGAAGTGTTTAAAATGTCAATAGCATGAAAACTTATCCCATGTCCTTAGTAAATCCTTTCAAGCATCAAGGGAATTATATCCATTCTCCCAATGGGGGCTCGATCTTATAGGTCAAATCAACCCTAAGTCCTCTCAGCATCATAGTTTTGTTATTACCACTACATAATACTTCACCAAGTGGGTAGAAGTTGTGCCACTTATCTCAACCAAGGCATAAAATATTGTGGAGTTTATCCAACATCACATTATTTGTCATTTTGGAATTTTATATAAAATAATAATAAATAATGGAAAATCTTTCAAGAATAAGTAAGTCCAGGCACTATGTGACTCATTTAAAATCAAATTAAGTTTTTACTCACGTTATTATCCCTAGGTCAATAGTCAAGTAAAAGCATCTAATAAAACCCTAGTCAAAATACTAACCAAAGTTGTCAATGAAGCTAAGAAATATTGGCATCTTTGCATCCCTTTCACCTTATGGGCATATCAAACTAGTATTTGAACCCCTACAGGTGATATTCCTTTTTATTTAGTCTATGGTATAGAAGCTATACTTCCTCTGGAAGTCTAAATTCCCTCTCTTTGTGTCTCTTTTAAAGACATCATTTTTGATGAGGATTTTCATCAGGAGTATTTATCCTAGCTTTAACTCTTAGATGAGCATCATGCGGTAGCCCTTGATCACCTTCGTATATATCAAGAATAACTAAAATGATCATATAATCAACATATAAGAGAATGAGAATTTAATATTAGAGACATTTTACTTAAATAAAATCAACATGTCACTAATATGGAATGAAGTAAAAGTGGTAAATTTTCTCCTAATTGGCTTGGATCATACATCATAACCCATAAATAGGGATCTAGAGCATATCGTTTGGCCTCTCTTAATGGTAAACCAGAATGAGAACCTCTTAATGCATTACATCTACATCATTTATATAGTTAATATATCCTAGTTCATATTCATTAGCTTATCTTACATACTATCATATATCTTTTATCCCAAAACACCAAATAATGATATGAGAGTTATGTGGTTATCCAGTAGTCACGATAACCTCAACCTTGATTATGTATACCCCAGCTCTATACATAGAATTCTCTCATGGATAAGTTTCAACTATGATGGGAGAAACCCTAGATCATTATTTCCCTTATTTATTAAAGCCCACTAATTTCCATAGATAAAACCATGATCTCATGTCTTGAATTCATGGAAACTATCCTAAGGTATCTTTTTATGTCAAACCTTGCATTATTGGAATCCAAATTCAAGTAAGCAGTGAAAATAAAAAATATCAAAATGGGCTAAATAAAATAGAATTATCCCTCAAAGGATATATATAATCAAATATAATGGAAAATAATATACTGATCCCTTGAAGGACAACTATGCAAAAATGTCAAAATGTAGACCACTCCCTTGAAAGATGGCTACCAAGCAAAAAACTTCTTGCATTGACTAGTTTTCAAAATTATAATGCTTAAAATCCCTAAAAAAGAAACAAAACAATAAAATAAATTGTCAAAAAAAATATCCCATGAAATCTTCCCATATTGATTAGCTTTCTAATTGTAGACTTCCCATATTGATCAGTCTACCCATTGGCATAAAAGTGATTTCTAAAGGATAACTCTTGATTTTAAAATATGAGGTGAAGAAATTTATCTCTAAATCAATCCATCCCCCATCCTACCAAAATCATATCATCCTTTCCTAAGGTTAAATCTCTAACTAACCAAGGTTGAGTCAATATCTTTTATCACCTAGCTAAGGATACACAGACCATGCATATGAGAGATTATCTTTTTGGTTATGTTCCAAGTCAATGAAGTGAAAATCCATAATATATAAACACTAAAACCCATAAATCCATCACAATAAAGCATTAAAATCTATCTATAATCCATAATCATCACTAAGCATCAATCCAGAATCCATAATTTATTTACATTCAATCATCTAAAAACCATAAACATCTAAAAAGGTTAATAATGATCTATATCAAAAGCTAGCATAATCCATAATCGTAATCCATTAGTAAGAACGTATATCATGATATAACATGTCAAATCTATAATACATCCATAACATACATGATAGCAATGATCAAAATTAAAAACATAACATTTAATCTATAATCCATCACCTCACATCATCAATAAAAGCATAACATATCCATAACCATTACTAAATTCATAAACAAACACACATGATCCATCCATAAAACAAAAAAATAAATGTCTGTGTATATATATCAAATGTCTATACCAATGCCATAATACAAATAAAATGGGGCTCTCAACCCATACAATATAATCTACTCAGTAAAATTAATCCTATTGAGGTGAATGCTATCACCTCCCTCATCATCTCCTCCTTGACTTGTTGCACTCCCTCTAATAATAGAATCCCCATGATTCCTCTATGATTTGATATGACTAGCCACATATAAATCAAATCAAGCCACATCTAGTAGCCATCTCTGTACTATCCTCTCATAATATGACATCTCAGTAAGCAAATATCTATATCTCTAAAGTATTACTATATCTAAAGCATAACACTAGATCCTATAATGTCTGGAATGGGTCTCTCTACCAAAGTAGACCTCATCTACTCTAGCTCTGCTTTATATCTATCTCACTCCTATATGGCCTAGTCATGATAACCTCTCATACTCTCTAGATCACTTTATAATGTGGCAATCTACCCTTATAAAGTAACATGGGCTACTTGTGCCTCCTATAGCTCAACCCTCAAACTATCCCTCTCAGTAATAATTAAATCCATACCCATGGGATCATCTACAGGGGCATCTTATAATGGTGCCTCCTCCATGTGTATATATGGGGCCTCTTGCTCCACCTCTCCTCTCTCCTCATCCTCCTCCCTCACCTCCTCCACAACTACCTTATGTCATGGTCTCATTGCTCTCTCTTACCTCCTCACCATCTCAACTGTAAACCAAACTACATAATCATTTATATACTTGATATCATCTAGGTCACTCATCATGGGCTCCTTTTGTGGTCCCATCAAAATAACTATAGTGTTAGGTGCAGGCCAATCCAAATCTATATCCTCCCATTTATACAAGAATGGGGCTAAGGGAATATCTTGTAATAATCCAAACTACTGACAACTTGTCAAAATAAAATAACTTGAGGTGCTCCCACCATCATCCATATACCCATATCTCTTGAGCAATATCACCTATCTCCATTGCTAAACTAGGCCATGTTGGGAAGTGTACTTAAGGCCTCCAGATAACATCTCTTATCTATAAGCTACTGAACACCTATCTATAATGCACTAGATCTTACACTATCCTATCTATATATGAAATGACTAGGTCTTCCTTCCATCGAAGGAAGCCTACACTATATACCATCTCTCTAAATCCTTTCCATGGGGTCCTTATGGGGTGAATCACATGGATGTGCTCATACACCCAATAATGTAATATAAATGTGATGTAAAGCCCTAAGCAGAACCCAATATGCTAGCTCCATAACTCGTTATATATCTACCCCAATAGTGTGGGTGCCCAAGAAAAAATGGTTCAAAACTCCACCATGTCTTTTATAACACCAGTAAAACTCCATGGTAATCATCCTCCCCTAGAATCAAGTAGCACATATCAAGTTAGTGCAACCATCATCATCATTAGCACTAGTCTCTCCATAGGATCCTAGTCATATAATGAATAGAAGGAGAAGCCCTCAACAAATACTTTGATGTCCACTACATCTTTATTGTATAATCATGCGTGCACCACCACTCACCCATCCTTATCCATAGTATATATAGGAGTGCCTATAATTGATAGTCAAATAATTTGATGGATGTCCTCTATGATGATCATCATCTCACTAGTTGATAACCAAAAAATTTTGGTGGTATAATCCCACTGCTCTAGCAATACCACTATCGTACTAATATCTTAATGGAAATGGTGATAATAGTGAATCTCTCCAAGTCTAACTATCTCTAGATGAGCCCAATCCTCATCACCCATAAACTTTCATAACTAATCCAATAGTGGAGGGACCCTATCCCTCATCATCAATAGCTCTCGTGTCTATTATAAACATATTTTTAGTTAATCAAAATCCTAAGTTTTGTACTTTTTATCAATCCTCTATGGATCGATGTTGATTTAACCCTAATCAACAATAATATTTATGGATCATCATTGATTCATTTGAATTGTGTCGATCCTAATAGATCGACATCAATTACTTCAACCCAAAAAACATTCCCCATAGGCCGTACATTCTTAAAAGTTATAATAATAAACATATAGTAGAATCTACCTACCTACCCACCTTTCCCTCACAAATTTCTTAAAAAACCCAATTTCATATACAAAACCAAAAAAGTAAACAAAATAATAAATTTAGCCAAAAATACATAATGCCTACCTCATACTATAGTCATCATCCACTCCCACTCACCTCCATTATCTCTCATGTTTATTTACAAGGTTACCACATGTCAAATTTTGCTCTTAGATTCTTGTTCACGTTGATAACTAAATGAGCCTTATGCAACGTTGGATGCCTATATATAGCCTTTCTCATGATCAACATCGATTACCCTAATCGATGTTGATCCCCTAAATCAACATTGATCCCTTACAGATCGATATCAATTGTCTTAACTTGTTGAAATTTTTGCATTTATGGATCATTTCACATGCTCTTAGTTTAGCTCCCAAGCCCCATCTTATTACCTTTGCTTCAGTTATCTCACTTTTATGTCATATTACCTTTTATATTTGAGGATTTTGACCCCTTGTTAGTTTCCCAATCTCCTTAAAGGCATACCCCTTTTTTAGTATCTTCCTATTGTAAGATTTTGAGGGTATATTTTGTTTCAATAACATTCATCTATAGGTAATGCATACACCATACACACACTAGATGTTATGGTCCACCATTCCTATTTTTTGTTCTCTTTATAGCCTTTACTTGTACCCACCTATTTTAGCTATGGCATTTTTTTACTTGATTTGGTCTTTGGGGCATTACTATCTGCATTAATTTTTATCCTATTAAGTGAAATTTTGGAGCTTCCTTTCACCATTCACACTTTTGATTATCTTTTTCTATCACCCATTTGTCTATTTCCACTCACCCCATTATGCTTTTACCTTTCATCTTTTTAAAACCCATCGTCCATTTCATCTCACTTCTCAGTGCTCGATTTGAGGGGGAATAACTTCTCACAATAAACTTGGAGCATTAGATACCTTATAGTTTTTATCTCACAGCTCGCTATTGCATACCATTCCAAAAAAAGGGTAAAATATAGATGCTAATTTTATACACCCTTGTCTATTAACATGGTGCATCATCACATTATCATGTTATTTCTAACATAATGACCCCCATTCATAAATATTTAAAATAATTACATTCACCCCACCCATTTATCTTTACCACATAGGTTAGTTAAACTTAATTACTATAGTTAAATTATAATTAACCCCATTTTTACCATTTTAAACCATAAATTCATATAAGTAAATAAAAACAAAAACTAAACATGGTGCATCATCACATTATCATCTTATTTCTAACATAATGACCCCCATACATAATTATTTAAAATAATTACATTCACCTCACCCATTTATCTTTATCATATAGGTTAATTAAACTTAATTACTATAGTTAAATAATAATCAACCCCATTTTTACCATTTATAACCATAAAGTCCTAAAATAAAATAAAAATAAAACCTATTCAATCTCCTAACAACCCTTCCAACAACTTACCCGTGTCAAAAACCTGTACAAACAACTTAGTGTTACATTTACTTAGTTTGGCACGTGGTTCAAAATAATCCAAGACAACTTTTGACCAAATTGGAATAATCGATGTCGATCCTCCATGATCAATACTAATTATCTTGGATTGACATTGATCCATTTATACATAGCAAACCTCCATGGCTCAGGAGAGATGGTGTCTATGCTTTTGGACTTCAAAACTCTAACAAAATCTCATTGCAACCTATATATGGATGTTGTCAACATCTTGTTATCTTATGGAACCTCTACTTGGGAAATTATCAAAGGATTTTGAAGGTTTTTTAACTCATCTTGTCAAGTTTATTGTCAGCCATAAATGTTAGTATTACACCTTAATTTATTCACATTTTAAATCTATAGTCTTCTGCATCTATCTATCACTGTTTTACATTTAATTTTTATTGTTTTATTAATAATATAAGTCATTATTATAGTTTGTTTTAAATTTTAGCATTTTACATAGAATAAAGTTGATCCATTTGAATCAACATTGATCATATAGGATCATCATCAATCCCTTCTAAACTTTTAAAACATTCTTGTAATCTATTTTCGTAACATTTTCAGTCTTAAAACCCTGTCAAAACCTGCATTCTATTTTCTGAAAACTTATCTTTTACATGTAGATGACTTTAATTGGATTAGTGAATGATATTGATAGCATATTTTATCTTCCCATTGTTCAAAAACCATTTTTAATTGATCAAAATGGCGTTGCATTCAAATTAGGTCTTTGTATTGTGGTTTTCACACCTAATTAGGAAAGCATTAATGAACATTTGGTTGTAATTCAAGAAGACATTGATATTACTTCTGAATTCAGGGATAATTACTTTGATCATATTAATCTTGTAATAGATTAGATATCTTTGGCATTGTATATTTATATCTTATCCATATATATCTTTGTAATTTAATGTTTATTTATAAACTTGAATGTTAAATGTGGGATGACATCCATCTAAAGAAGCACATCGCTTCTTGGGACTAGTTTCTTACCAGGCAACCCACTCATCTTTCTATTGATCTATTTTTTGTGAATTAGTGTGATTTGTAGGTCATTCCTCCCTACCCAAATAGGATTTCCCACAAATCTTGATCAATGGTGTACAACCAACCTTCATCTCTAGGTAATCTTCAAAACCCTGAATTTACTTTATTTCTAATAACTAATTAATCCACATTAAAAAGAAAAAAAAAATACTAAAATAAGTGGACACATATGTTTTAAATACACCATCTAATCCATGTATGCCTACTCTACCTAGTGATGATGCATTCTTAAGTATACCACCACCATTTTTTGTTTCTCTAAAAGATACTATTTAATAATGTTACATCTCCAAAACATGTGGATGAAATTCCACTTATTATGCAAGAGCCTATTTTTTCTAAATAATTACCGTGGTTTCAAATTTTAAACTTCTATTCCTATATTAAATGAGATTCTATAATTTTCCATCTGTTAGTGGAATGCCTATGGCTATGTTGCAAATGATAATATGCATTCTTATCATATCCCTATGGAAGAGGTTTACTCATATCAACCTCTATAATAGGTGTGGGGAATATTAATATTAAACAATGTAATATAATATTATATACTATATATTATAAATTTAAAGTATTTATACCAAAATATATAATATATATTATTGATTTATAAACTTTATTAACATATAATATAGTTCATATAAAGTAATTATGGGTATAAACCTATCAAAATCTAAATTACCATGCAATATTTTAGTCTACGATGGATTGAATTATTTGTGGAAATATATTATAGACTCTTATAACATTATCTCTACATCAAAACTACAACTCCCTTTATTTTGAATAGGGGGATTTTGTATTTGCTAGATAAGAAACTCGATTATCACTGATAAGGGTTTGTCTTGGTGATTGTAATGGAGAATTTGATTTTATTACAATGGTGCTAAAAAAATTAGAAGTGATAAAGAGGAATTTTGGGTTTAGATTTTGGATATAAATTTTAAGTGGAAATATATGTTACAAAGATACTATCTATTCCATTCAGGCTTACTATGCCTAGTGATGATGTATTCTCAACTATACCACCACCAACTCTTGTTTCTCCTAGAGATACTATTTAATAATGTTACATATCCAAAACATGTGGATGAAAATCCACTTATTATGTAAGATCACATTATTTCTAAATCATTATCATCAGTTATAAAGTTCTAACTTCTATTTATATATTTGAACTTCTATAATTTTACATCTGTTAGTGGAATGCCTAAGGCATGTTTTAAATCGTGATATGCATTCTCATCATATCCTCGTGTAATAAGTTTACTCATATCAACCTCTATAACAAGTGTGGGGAAATATATACTAAATAATGTAATATAATATTATAATATTATATATTTAAAGTAATTATAATGAAATATATAATATATAATATTTATTTATCAAATATATTTACATATAATATAATTCATATAAAGTAATTATGGGTGCAAACTTATCAGGATTTGAATCACCAAGCAATGATATAGTCTACAATGGCTTCTATTCTTCATATAAATATATTATAACCTCTTAGCATATTATCTCTACTCAAAAATTTAACTCCCTTGGTTTCAATTAGGGGGATTATGTATTCGTTGGGTAATGAGCTCAACTATGGCTGATCAAGGGTTGTCTTGGTGACTACAATGGAGAAATTGATTTAGCATTACAATGGCACTAAAAAAATTAGAAGTGATAAAGATTAATTTTGGTTTTAAAATTTGGATATAAATTTAAAGTGGACATATATGTTGTAAAGACACCACCTATTCCATGCATGCTTAATATGCCTAGTGATGATGCATTCTCAAGTATACCACCTCCAACTCTGATTTCTCCTAAATATACTACTTCATAATGTTACATCTCCAAATTATTTGATAGTGGATGAAACTTCACTTATTATGCAAGATCTTATTATTTTTAAATCATTATCATTAGTTCTAAAGTTCCAAATTCTATATATATATATATATATATATATATATATATATATATATATTTGTACTTATATAATTTTGCATATGTTAGTGAAATGCCTATGGCCATGTTACAAATCACAATATGCATTCTATTAGAAATAAGATGATTGAGAGGGGGGTGAATCAGTCTTCAAAACTTTTAATTCATTTCCACTTAATTATGCATCAACCATTATTACAAGGATATAAATCTTATCAATAATAAGCATCAAATCAAAAGAGCATGAAACACATGAACACAACATATACATGGGAAACCGTCTAGGGGAAGAAAACTAATTAATGAAATAAATGGAATACAATCCTTTAAGACAAAAATAAATTTTCAATTTAGCATGCACTAAAATTGGATTACCAACCCCAATCTATCAATTACCAGCTTGATAGAGTCTTTAACTGAGTACCAACCCAACAAGGAGTACCAACCCTTAATTTACCAAGCACCTACTTGGCTTTATCAAACACCAACTTGCAAGGAGGCACTAACCCCCTAGATGAATTAGAACCAACTCAACCACTTGATTATTTTATCACGTTAGAAAACCCTTAATTTTTATGCAATAGATGACAATACACTCCTTCAACTCTTCGCTCTCTTTAGTCCCTCTCAAACTAAACTTTATCCTTCTTTACTTAACTAGCCCTCTTCATGGATTGATTAGATATTCTAAAATTGATCCTTAAATATAGAACCTATGTTAGATATTCATAACATTTATGTTCGTCCACATGACCTCCTTCTACTCACCAATGATCTATATCATTCACTTATCCTCTTCTGCTCTCACTCTCTAAGCATACCCAAAATGGGCCTAATGACCTTGCTTTTATACAAGTCACTTGATAATATCCTTCTAGATAGATTACATATTCAAATCACTTAGGTTAGACATGAATATATCTTTTCATATTATAATAACATGCCTTAATCATGAATCAATCACTATAATAGGTCAGCCATACATCTTTTGGCCCTTACTCCTCTTTTAGGCTTATGAAGACCTAATAGGTCTTCTTAATAACATGTTACCCTTTGATATTTATTTAAACATGTACACACACCTCACATTATAAGAACACATAATAATCCAATTAAATATCCCTTAACCAACTTAAATTTAGGTCTACAACACCTTTTAGGTCCAACTACCACTTAAACCCTTCTTCAAATCATTACTTATAAAAAATCTACGCATATACGAAAACTTTGTCTTAAACAACTGAGGCATATACTCAATTTAAAAAAAATGGAAATAAATTATATATTCAAAAACCTCATGACCTTAGGGTCATTAACATATTAATCTGATGCTTCAACTTAGGGTAAACAAGCTCAAACACTTCTTTGCAAGATGTTCACTTAGAACTATGAACTGGCTCCAAAACATAGTCAAAGAAACATGAATATATGACACATGATTGAATATATTCAAGATATTTAATTGCATGGATAAGATATTATAACATCCTTAGATCAACATCAATTAATCAGATCATGAACTCTAATGAAAACTAGTGGTCTTATAGACCAATCTTATATCCTTTTCTCTCACAGACTCTACTCATCCAGATAAGCCATTTTGGATTCAATGTTTCAACTTATTAATCTACCTATAAATATTATAAAAATCATGGATAGATCATTCAATACCCCAAAAAAACATCATGTATTTATATGCATCACTCTCACATGAAAATATATCAAGAAACATTTTCTCACTTCTATCTGATTTCCTTACTATCTATTCCATAAGGTCTATCCAGTGACTGGCCAAATTTGGTATTCAATATTACACACTCAAGATCTATAACCTATCCAAAAATATTCATGGAAATCTACTAAAAATCTCACACTTTTATCTTCATTCACTTGGAAAATTTGACTCAATCAACGTTGTCTGCTACAGTAAATCTTTGAAAGATAAGCAATTTCATTTAGTGTCTTCTCACTCACCTAAGAAATTTATCACATATATAGATGATTAGGAGAGTTAAATTTAACATCAAATAACTTGTATGACCATATCAAACTATTCTTAGCTTTTTAGAAAAATATTTTCAAAATTAGGTCACAGTTAAGGTTTTATGAGGATTTAGACTATCTTTCAGTCTTAATGATTATTCATAAAACTTAGTTCCTTTTAAAAAAACCAATTATTGAAAATTTGAGATAGAACCATTCCTCATCTACCATGAATATATTAGGTTCTCATGTATATTATTCACATGCTAATTATCATTGAGAAAACCTTCTTAGGTAGACCATTCCTCATTCTATGCATTCAAGAAACCTTGAAATATTTTTAAAGCCTTTTCTTGCAAACATTGATATGAAACTTCATGCACATACTTAAAATAAATTGACTTACTTTTATTAATGTTTATCTACTCACTCATGTCATGAAAACTTATCTAGTTATCTTATCTAGATACCATCTCTCTTTTTGTTTTCTAGGCTTTGACCTGCAAGTCTTATTAGACCATAAATTTGACTTTCTAGCCACTTTGTAGACTTCACCTTAAAACTCTCCTATATTTAAATGTATCTTATGTATGCTCAAGCAACCTCATACACTCATTCTTCTTTATAAATTCAACACTACCTCTTTAGATCTACTTACAGATCTTTAGATCTTGACTGTATCATCTTTAGAGTTGCATACATAGATATTTAAAGCTATATTTTTAATCAATTAGAGGGTCCTCAACACCTTATATTAAACCAAATACAATCTCTCTCATGATAAAATATTTTTAGGTATTTTTTAGATCATTATCTTCAGAGCATTCTCATCTTCGTAGCTCATATAGAGCATCTTTAGAACTACTTCCACACATCTTCAGATCATACTGCTTCTTCTTAAAATACCACTTATTTCATCATTACACTTATAAACACCATCTCACAAGGTCTAGACAAAGAATTATAAGATGCTTTATACTTACGATACTGACCTATATTCCCTCATGCTGCTTCTCAATGATTTCACTTAAGCTGATATTAGAATATTATTCAAACATCATTCTCTCATCAAAACAACAACACTCATTATGTTGGAGATATAACTCATTCAACACATACCTCTAGGCTTATTTGATCAAGAACCTTTGACATTAATGATATTATATTGACATTAATAAAGAACCATGCATATTCATAAGAACCTTTGACATCAATTAGAACATTAAATATCAAATCCCAACACTCAATTCTAATGCTCAACAATCTCCTCCTTAATCAATGACAATGTTCAACAATCTCCCCCTTTTTCATTAATTGTAAACACAATAAAAAAACTCTGTCAATCACTTTTTGATGGCAATAATCTAATAGTCCTAGTTCTTGCCTTTTCTTTCTCCCTTTTTGATCTTTCCCCTTTTTCATATATATATATATATATATATATATTACTTTTCTCATATTTTATGATCTTTTATAAATTTTATGGTCTTTCTCCCCTTTGAAATTAATGATAAAGGTCTTCCACAACTATCAAATCTTTCAAAATTAACTCAGATTACAAAACCACTTCAACATAGATCAAGCTCAGTCAACAATATGAATAGCTCCCCCTCAAACCAAGCATCCAACATGTTTCTATCATCATTATATATCAAAGATCATCTACAATTATTGAAAACATACTCTCTCTCCTTATGAGCTAATACTATCTATTAAAGATACTAGATGCTAAATAGTCTTCAGAAACTATGGCAATTACTTATGACAACTATTCTTATAAACTTCTTAATCAAGTCATTCTGCTATCTGACTCATTAAAAACTAAACAAATAGAGTCTATGAATCATCTTAAGCAAAATCTCTCTTTATCTTCATGTACATAAAAAATTAATCACTTTCTTGACAAAGAAAACAAATCTACCAAGATCCCCTTAGATCAAGCACATCTTCTTTTATAAGAACTAGGAACTCAAGATCGCATACCTTTATTTGACATGGTTGAAGAAGAATAAACTCTTGATCACACACAAGGATATCTCATACTAGATACAATAATATAGAAATAGGGACTCCCCCTTTGTCTTCATAGATTAGGCTCAATTACTCATAATAAATAGATCTCAAAAGCTTACCTCTTATATAACAATTATCTACACTTGACTTTAGATGCTTGAAATCAGTCTTGGATCTCTCATCATGTTGCTACTTCAAACCACATAGATATCTATACATGAATGAATAAAATATATCTTCATCTCCTTTATTATAATATATACGACTTGAAATCTTCTTATAAGAAACCTTCTTTAACTTCACCCTCATTCTTCTCTTGATATAGTAATGTCTCCATGAAGCTTAATGGAGCCACCCCTTTTTATAGGGTACTAAAATAATATGAACTTAGGAGATTCCCAGATTTTTATATCTTTACAAGACTTAATATTCTTCAACATTCTTCTATTCTTGATTAGCTCATTAGGCTTGATCTCAGCATCAACCTTGTAATCCTTATTCTTTTATTTGACTATCTTGTCAACACATGTAGAGAATAAGTGTTATTGATAATCCTTCACTTCTAAGTTATGTTCTATAGTAGTAAATATTCCACCTTATTTTATGAGTTGATCAGGACTTACCTTGTCTTTCTTCTTCTTCTTAGCCAATTCTTCATTTTTATTGTTTTGATCAACCATATGAGAATCAATACTTCTCTTGTCTCCTGACATTTGTCTTGAGAAACCAATATCTATACTTTGAGCTTTCATATAATCTTCTTCTCTATTATTTTGTTCCAACTTTACCTTATCTATAAGATTTGTCTTCTTAATCCATTTTTTAGTGGCATGACTATGAACCTCCTTGTCTTGATTGAATGACCTTCTTAATTTGTTAGGATATAATCTTGAAATATGTCCTACATTATGACAAATGTAACATACCACATTATACATACCATTTGACTGATACTTATTGTGATCTCCCTTTAGCCAACATCTTCTCCTTCAATAGTTCCATGAGTACTCATTCTTGGAAGGTCTTTTACCTTCTCTTACTCTATGACCAAATAGACTACATGTAAAATAATAACCATTGAAATAATTTTCATATCTTGTAGCATTGGGTTATCTAATAGGTCCTTTTATGTTGAACTTCTTGTCTTCAATAGTTTTATCTTTGACTTGAGGTGCTTTATTTTGGTCTTATTTGAAACTAAGACTTGTCACTTGAAAAATTATGACAACTCAAGATATCACCTAGAGCCTTAGAGTTATTTTTAAACTTCACATAACTCTTCACCTTATTAGATGCTTGATTCAACTCAGATTTCAAAGATTCTATCTCTATGTAATATCTACTACAATCTTTATCTTTAGCCTTTAGGTTTTATACCATAATCTTTATCTAGGTTTCAACTTGTTGGATGATCTCTTCATACTCCTTGGAATTACTACTCAACCTTTCCAAAAAACATACCATCTACTCCTCAAAGTCTTGAGTTAATAAATTTAGTTTCTTATTATTCTTCTTCACAATCTTCAATTATACTAGGGAACTTACTAGTTATGTTTAAAGATCCAATTCAACTTATTCAATATCATAATATATCTCCTTATTTGATTCTACATCAATCATAATGCCTTTTTCCATTTGAACAACCCTCATTGTTTGATTTTATGCCTATGAATAGGGTTTCATTAATGTCATATTTAGATTCATTTATGTCATCATCATTGTTAGATGTGTGTGAATCACTTACATTTGATGAACTATATTATTTGGTGTAGAAGCTCTTCTTGTTCTTGAATGACTTCTTCTCACCTTCATACTTTCTAAAATTCTTCTTATTCTTGTTAGACCTAAATGATCTTCTGTCATCTTGATGAGATTCATCATGTTCTTGATTATTCTCAGACCTATCCTTATTAGGATACTTGGTTACAAAGTGATCAATCTTACCACAACTAAAACATTTTAAGGGTAACTTACCCTTGTGATTTCCTTAGCCAAACTTCAACTTCCTAGAAAACATAGCTATGATTTCATCATCATCAATATCTTAACATACCTCATATTTGAATTTATTTGCCTTTTTTTTTAATTTTCAGCCTTGAAATATTCTTCCTTCTTGAGAGGTATTTCTTCATTTGTTCTCATCTCATAGGTAGTCAAGATGCCATGAGACCCATCAATCTCTAGCTTGTATATATCTTGCATCTCTTCTACTATAGACACCTTAGAGTCAAACTTATAATTTAATGATCTTAGTACCTTTTTAAAAATGGTAGACTCTTTCACTTCTTCTCCCAATCCTTTAATGATATTGACAACTGCATCAACTCTCAAAAGGTAAGATGCAATAGATTCATATTCATTCATCTTTAAGCTTTCAAACTATCTTTTGTGGGTTTATAACTTGGCTATTTTCACCTTGGTGTCTCCTTCATAGATGGGTTTCAATTAGTCCCATATATCTTTGAATTAAATATAATGCATTAATTTTACTAGCTCTACCTATTATAGGACACACAAAATGGCATTCATTGCCTTGGAGTTATTTTAACTAGCCTTCTTACCTACTACATCTACTGGTGAAATTAGAGGTGAAATATATCCATCCATAAATGACTACCAAATATCATGTCCTTGTGACATTAGATATATCTTCATTATAACATTCTAAAAGGCATAGTTATATCCATTCAATAATGGATCCTTACTTTAAGAGAAACCTCTTTAAGCTTGTTGACTAGTCATCCTTTCTTCATAGGATCTCCTTCCTATTCTAAAGAACCTGCTCTTATAACAATTATTGGAAATAAGATGAATAATATAGGGGGTTAAATTAATATTCAAAAAAATTCATTCATTTTCACTTAATCATGCATGAACCATTATTACAAGCATATACATATTAGCAAGCATAAGCATAAAATCAAAAGAACATGAAACACATGAACACAAAATATACGTGGGAAACCTTCTAGGGGTAAAAAACCCACTAATGAAGGAAATGGATTATAATAATATAAGACAAACATAAATATTTAGTTGAGAATGTAATAAAATTCAAGCACTAACCCTAATTTGTCAAGCACCAACTTGACATAGTATTTAGTTGAGTACCAACCTAACAAGGAACACCAACCCCTAATTTACCAAGCACCTACATAGATTTAGTAAGCACCAAATTTTAATGAGGTAACAAAATTCTAGATGAATCAACACAAACTCAACACCTAATTATTTGATCACGTTTAAAAAACCTTATTACTTCTACAACAGATGATGATCTACTACTTTAGTTCTTCACTCTCTTCAATCCTTCTCAAACTAACCTTTAGCCTTCTTCACTCAACTAGCCCTCTTCATGGATTGATTAGGTCTTGTGACCTTGATCCCAAAATTCATAACCTCTATTAGATATTCATAAAATTTATATTGGTGTACATGATCTCCTTCTACTCACCAATTATCTATATCATTCACTTATCCTCTTCTACTCTCACTCTCTAGGCATACCCAAAATAGGCTTAATTATCTTATTTTTATACAAGTAACTTGATGATATCCTTCTAATTGGATACATATTCAAATCAATTATGGAGTCCATGAATAGGTCTTTTCATATTAAAATAACATGACTTAATCATGAATGAATCACTATAATAGGTCATTTATACATCATTTAGCCCTTACTCCTCTTTGAGGCTTATAGAGACCTAATAGGTCTTCTTAACAAATACATTACCCTTTGATATTTCTTTACATGTATATAAATACCTCACATTGTAGAAAAACATCATAAAATAATCCAATATCCCTTAGACAAATTTATTTTATGTCTACAACACTTTTTAGGTCCAATTACCACTTGAACCCTTCTTCAAATCATTGCTTATAAAAAATATGTGCATATATTAAAACTTTATCTTGAACAATTGAGGCATATACTCAATTTTCCTAAAAAAACATGGTAACAAAATACATATTTTAAAAAATCATGAAATCTAGGTCATTAAAATCTTATCTTGATGCTTCAATATAGGGTAAAAAACCTCAAAAATGTCTCTACAAGATGTTCACTTAGAACTGCCAACTAACTCCAAAACACGGTCAAGGAAACATGAACATCTGACACATGATTGAATATATTAAAGGGATTTAAATACATCAAAATTATATTATAACATCTTAAAATCAACCTCAATTAATTAGATCATGACTCTAATAAAAACTATTGGTCTTACAAACCAATCCTCTAACCTTCTCTCTCACAGACTCTACTCGGCCAGATAAGACATTTTAGATTTAATATTTAAACTTATTACTTTAAATTTAAAGTTTTTTCAAATCATGTATATATAATTAAATACCCAAAAAATAACATTATGTATTTCAATGCATCACTCTCACATGAAAATACATCAGGTAACATCTTCTCACTTCTACCTGATTTCCTTACTATCTGTACCACAAGGTTTGTTCAATGAATAGGAAACTTTGGTCATAAATATTACATACCTAAGATATATAACATGGAAAAAAATCTTCATGAAAATTAAATACAAATATTACACTTTGATCTTCATTCACTTGAAAACTTTGACTCGGTTAATGTTATCTGCTACAATAAATCTCTAAAAGATAAACACTTTCTTGTAGGGTCTTCTCACTCACCCGAGAAACTGATCACACCTAGAGATTCTTGGGATATTTTAATTCAAAATAAAATAACTTATATGACCATATAAAACCATTATAATCTCTTTAAAAAAATATCTTGAACATTATGTTGTAGTTAGGGTTTTATGAGGGTTTAGACCATCTTTTAGTCTTAATGATTATTCATAAAACTTAGCTCCTCTTTCCTAGAAACCAATGATTGTAAATTTGAGATAGAACCATTAATCATATACCATTAACATATTAGGTTCTCATGAATATGTTTCATGTTCCAACAATCACTAAGAAAATATTATCGGGTAGACCATTCTTTATTTATGCATTCGAGAAACCTAGAAATAATTTTTAAGCCTTTTCTTGCAAACCTTGATTTGAAAATTCATGAACATACTTAACACAACTTGAATCACCTCTGTCAATGTTCACCTACTCACTCATGTCATGGAAAATAATCTAATTATCTCAATTGACCACCATATATCTTCTTATTTTCTAAGCTCTGACCTTCTAACCACTTTGTACACTTCACCTTGAAAATATCCTATGTTTCAATATATATTGTGCATGCTAAATTAACCTCATACACTAACTCTTCTTCATAGCTTCAATAGAACCTCTTTGAATCTACTTACATATCTTTGGAGCTCAACTATAGCATATTCAAAGTTGACATTTTAATTAATTAGAGGGTCCTCAACACCTTAAATACAACCACAAACAATCTCTCTCATGTTGAAATACTATTAGGTATTCTTTAGAGCATTCTCTTTGGATAATTCTCATCTTCTTAGATTATTTAGAGCATCTTTATAACTGATTCCATAGATCTTCGAAGTATACTACTTCTTATTCAGAGCTCACTTATTTCATCATGCCACCTGAAAATACTATATCATAGGGTCTATAAAAAACATTACAAGATGATTTATACTTATTGTATTGACCTATATTTTCTCATGTTGCTTCTCAATGATTTCACTTAAGCTAATATTCAAACATTCATCAAACAACATTCTCTCATCATAGCAACACCACTCATTGTGTTGGTAACAAAACTCATCATACACATACCTCAAGGATTACTTGACCAAGAACCTTTTACATCAATGATAATATTAAATATCAAAGCTCAACGCTCAATGATAATGCTCAACAATCTCCTCCTTAATCAATGACAATGTTTAACACATTCTCATCATATCCCCATAGAAGAGGTTTAATCATATCAACCTCTATAATAGGTTTGAAGATATATATTACATAATGTAATATAATATTATATATTATAAATTTAAAATATATACTGAAATATATAATATATAATATTAATTTATAAACTATATTAACATATATATTATATAATTAATGTTTAATATATAAAAATATTATGATAATATATATAATACAATATTTATACTAATATATATATATATATATATATATATATATATATATATATATATATATATATATATATTGCACATACATACCTACATGATACATATATATGCATGTGTGTGTATCATATATGTATGTACATATTGGTAAGGGGTTATGTAAAGAGAATGTATCATATACCAATGGAAGAGGTTTATTCATATCAACCTCTATAGGTGTAGGGAATATATATTAAATAATGTAATATAATATTATAATATTATATATTCTGTAATATATATTTAAATATATTATAATTAATAATATATTTTATATAATATAAATTGAAATATTTTATACTTAATATTATATATTATATAATATAAATTTAAATATATTATACTAAAAAATTACCATGTGTCTAAATCAGGGTTAATTTTAAATATTTTATTTTACCATTATTTTCTCTTGTCATTATTTTCTTTCCCATTAGAAATCCAAAAAAAATCTTGTACAGATTGTAAGGTGTACTGTGGTGAAAGCATTGATCTCATTTTATATTATCATTTTTGTAGATCTTTCTTGTCAGGTATTTAATATATTTAATGTATTTTTTTATTGTATCTAAAATGTGTTATTTGTTTGTCTTGACATGGCCTTTTTATTCATTGTTTACTATTTTATGTGATAAAATTGTTGAGATTCAAATAAAAAAGGATTATTTTTATGAAATGGTTGAGATAATGAAATGACAGAAATTAGGATTGTTTATCACTCATTTCTATTGATTATTGTATATTTCCTTGTGTTTGGAAAACCAATAGGACCCAAATGAAAAATGTTAGGGTAAAGTTGTCATTTTTAATAATGTAATCAAATAATATTAGTAACTAGTATATTGAATAGTTTTAGATTGATTTAACACTTTTGGGAATATTGGTGTTTTATTCCTAATTTAGTTAAGGGTCTAGAATAATAAAATTGATATAATTAAGCTATTTATTTGTATAATTTAACTATATTTGTAACCTTCTATAAATATCAATAAATGTGAATAATATAAGACTTAGTTGAAAACTAACTGAGACAACTGTTATAGGGTCTAGAATTTACTGTGCAAGACTGGGATAGTATCACAAATTAGAATTTAGATTTAATTTTATGAAAGGATAGGAGAACCAAAATAAGACACCCTAGGGTCTGAAACTATAGTCTTCTTCTGTCACTATTATCCAGGGGATCTAACCTTTATGGATTTTGTTCACTATCCTTGTGTGAGCCTACCTTTGAAATTTTGGATGTTAGATGTTTATAAAAATCCCTTTAGAATTTATTTAGTCTTAAACCCCTAGACTCCATTATGATTTGACCATATTTAATAAACATGTTTGGTTAGTGTGTATAAGATGCATTGAACATGTATCCACACCCTTTGTGTGGTCATGCTACCTACATACTAATACTCCAAAGAGGGATCAAGCCATATGTAGTTCTTTCACTTGATGTGCTTTTTGAAATAGTGTATATGAATATTAAAAATGCTAAATTAGGTGTGCTTGAGGTGGCTAGGGATTGGTATGAGGGTTTGAATAAGCTTGTAGTTATATTGGCTAGTTATATGCAGAGAATAAGGAAATATGCCTGAGTAGTCTTACTTGTATTCTTGGTTGCTTTTTGATAATTGCCAACCCCTTATAAATGAAATTTGAATAGTATTTTATAGGGATCTATTGGTCATATGTCTAATGTTTTCATGTTAGGCTAACAAGAAGGAGGATAGGAACTAAAAATAAAGGACCATTGGTGGTAAAAATTTACTTGGATATGAGTGCCAAAAATAGACACCCTAAGGTCTAGCATTATAGTCCAAGTTGGGCACTATTATCTTGAAGGAATGAGACCCAAGAGGATGGAATCATCATTATAAATTCCACCTTGAGGATGTGGAATCACTATCTAGAAGGCTATGAATGACTGGGAATCAGTGAAAATATGCTTATGAGGGTCACGAGAGCAAGCAAGAGGGACCTATGGGTTAGGTCTCACAAGCCACACTCAAGTTACTAATTTTCATATATTATATTACTACATTTTCTCCCCTTTATTTTAGTGATGAATCAAAGTAAAATAATAGGATATGTGAACATGGAATTTGACTCAAGAGAGGATGATTACTATTGTGTTAGTCCCAAAATGAAAACAAAATGAAATAAGCACACTAGCATAACATCTCTAGGCCTAGTTACTAGGGAGAGATTAGTTAACAAAAAAAAATGGAAACATGACTAAAAAATGAAAGAAACCTTCTTTCAACTTCCTTGTATACTCTAAAATACTTATTGTAGTGGCTTGTTTGACTTTTTACTCATGAAGTTTGCATCAATGGAAACTTGGATACCCCCATCTCTCCTTGGCACCATGTGTGGTTTTTTTTTTGGATTGGCTTGATATTTTAGCATTATAACACTAATTTTCATGAATATTTGGAATCAATTAAACATTATAACTTTGGCATGTGAGGGCTTATAATTCAATAGGCAAGGCCTCTTATTTATAGATTTTTTGAATGGTTTGAGGATCAATCATGACCATCCATCTCAAGATTGTGATGTGTGGCCATGAATAAATTCAAATATGTAATTCATTATATAAATATAAATATTAATATTTAGAATAGATGGGCATTAAATAGGCATGGAAAGGCTTTGATGAGGCATGGGAGGGATGATCTTGATATTTGTGGCATTTATGGCCTAAGGATGTCTTCTTAAGAAATGATGTCACCTAATGATGCAGATATTCAATATTCATTTACAAAAAGAAATTATTGAAAAATTTCCATGGAATTATTAATTATTCTCATGATTTCATTTAATTATATCTTAAGCATGATTAAAAACATTTTGATGAAAACCTTGGCAATTTGTGCACAAACTAATCAAATTGGTTAGAATGTCTTGTTATTGGCCCAAATTTTAACTAGATTAAAATTAGAATTCAATATCAAATGATTTGGATCCATTATAAATTTAGGATGTTTTCAACACCAAATAATAAAGGCACATGTCTTATGCAAGAGATTTGACAAAAAAAAGTAATCCAGGGCACCCTTGTGCAAAATTGGCATTTTGACTCGAAATGATCTGATCAAAGTTAGCTAGCCCATAAATTATATTTCCCCATTTAATAATACCCTAGCCAAAATTATAAATTTAATATATCAATTTCAACTCATTTAATTTGTTTTAAGCTAAATTATGCATTTTGATGGAAATTGGTCAAAAGCCTAGTTAGAGGTCATTAGTAGTGATATTTAGGTGTCTACAATTTGCCCCTATTTGGGAAGGTGTTGCAAGCTATAAGAATAATAACATATTTTAAAATAATTAAAAGGTCTTATATGCTTAAATATTCAACAATAATTGATGAACTGTATGATGCCTCCTTGAGGGAATAGTTGGCATAAGTAGGTCAACAAATGGTACCTCGAAAAGAAGAAAAATGAGGGGATCAAAGAAAGGAAAATGATGGGGTGAAAACATAATGAATTTGAAAAATTAGTAAAAATAATTGAGAATGTAAGTGGGATGGTGTACAATGGTTTGCCCAAATGTGGTTATATGCATTGTACCTCGATAGTGGTAATGTGGTATGAAAACACAATGATTTACCTGAAGGCAGTTATAATCATTGAGAAGATGAAGCTACCTCAGTTAGGATAGATAAATAAGATAAAAACATGCCTCTATATGGTCATAACAATTAAAGTGGTGACAACATAATTATTTTCCTTAAAGTGGTTATAATCATTGAGAAATACAGGTGGGATGGTGTGCAATGATTTGACCATAAGCAGTTATAATAATTGAACCTTGATTATGGAAAACATGATTGATTTGTCTAATTGATGATGGTGAATTAACATAGAGGGTAAAGATGAATTGGGACAACCTGTTAGTAGGGAGATGCTCATCCAAACTAAACAAAGGTTAAAATTCTTTCATTCCTTAATTACTCTGTTTATGATATGATTATGATTGAATCAAGATGTCAATGCCAAAGAGATGTTAATGCTACCATTGATGAATAAACTTCATAAAGCTAAGGTTTTTTGTATCACATGTTGGTAGGCATCATGGTAGAACATCATGAGGACTTGGTTGAAATATGCATAAGGACTAACTCTCGTAATCCAATAGTCAATATAAAAATAATGCAGTAAAGATAAAAACCAGGATAAAAATATAAACATATGAATATGGATGGATTCAAGTGTAAGTGTAGGCAAGTAATCACCCAATGAACACACATAAAATAAATCAAGGCAATAGTATTGAAAGCAAATAAATAGACACATAAACAAATAAGCAAAAACAAACAAATAAACAACTTAATATACACCGTAAAAACATTACCCCTAAAAAATAGGGGACAACTTAACAAACTAATAGAATGGGGGAATAGTAGAAAAGGAAGGGGTGGTCAAGATATCTCCATATGCATTAAGCAAGTAGATGCTACCTACATATTTTTATGGATGCAATATCCAAAAAAAACTTCAATTCAAATGTAGTTCTCCCAAGAAATAGGAAGAAAATAAAAACTGATGAAAAAGATAGAATGGATGTGATAGAAGAATAGGAATGGTCTTGAAAAATAACAAGTATGAGGGATAAAAGGCCAAAAAGGATGGGGAGACTAAGGAACAACTGATTTTCTTGTGACTTAGTAAGGGTTCCTAGATTCTTTAAGGAAAAGAAGTGGTCAATGTTTTTTGGTTTTTATAATGGTTTTATAAATGTTTTTGGAATTTTAGAGTCTATCAAATCAATTAAAGATGAAAAGATAATAAAATGGTTAAATCTCACAAAATGGTGAGAGAATAGCTTAGGTTACTCGCAAAATGGTGAAAGTGTGGCTTAGATTGCTCACAAAATGGAGAGAGCATTCAACCTTAACAATTGATCATAAAACTATGAGAGTGTGGCTAGAAAAGGTGACTAAGCTAACTTAAACAAGTATCAAAAACTACCTATATAGTCCTAGAGTAAGACCTCAAGTCACTATAGTTCTGCCTTACAATAGAAGAATCTGACTAGTGTAGTAGTTAATTCCAACAAAATATGCACAATTGGGATAAAGGCATAGTATGCCATAGAAAATGGCAAACTAGTATGTCAAGGATCAATAAACAAATGTTTCACTAATTTCCTATAAAATGACATAAATCAATGGTACTAATTTTCCTGTAAGTGATTATAATTAGTAGCAAGATTGGTGATAAGAAAGGAACAACAAACAAATGATACAACTACCAAAATTTTGTCTGAAATGCTTGAAATAACTGCTAAAGCTAATTAGATTCATTGGTGATGAAAATGTGTAACTAATGGTGAAACTAATGTCAAATAGACAAGGTAGATAGGATTCAAAATATACTTGGTTGATAGAATGGAATTGTAGAGTGGATAGGTAATATTATAAGAGGAATGATAAAAATGATATTCATACAAAGAAGAATAGTGATAAAATGGCATAACTAAAGCAGTCCTTATAGAAAATACACCATAGTGCTCAAACATAATACCTCTTGAGGTGAATAATATTCATCAGATTAAGAATTTCATCTACATCTAGTGTGGTGAGCTTGTATACTCTTGGTCTATAATCTGTAATAATGATGAAAGGCCCTATCTAGTTTGGTTTGAATTTACCTTTATGTTTTTTCTTGACCATGGTATTATTTAAGAATAAGATCACAAAGTTCAAATGTTCTATGCTTGATGCATTGATTTTAGTGGCCTTTGAGTCAATTTTGATATGATTGAATATTATTGAACATAACTATGCATTTTTCATCAAGTAGGTCTAGCTCTTGTAGGTGAGCTACTCGATAGTCATGATCATTTAAGACATGATTGAAATATATGCATAGTGAAGGCAACTATAACTTAATGCGAAGGATGGATTTCGTACCATAAACAAGTGAATATAGATTGGATCCTATGGGTATATTGTGATTGGTATAGTATGTCCAACGGGCATGGAATATTTGAAGGTGCCTATCATGATTGGAATTATTGATAATATTTTTGAGATTGTGAACAATGGTTTTGTTTGATGCTTCATCTTGGCCATTACCTTAAGGGTAATATGTTGTAGAAAAATGTTTTGTGATGTTATATTCAACACATAGCTTATTGACATCTTTATTCTTGAATGATCTTCCATTATCAGATATAATGTCAAAGGGGATATCATAGCAGCAAATGAGATGGTTGAAGATGAGTTTGGAAATTTGCTTTCTAATCATGTAAGTGAGGGGTATAGCTTTGACCCACTTAGTGAAATATTTAGTGGTGGTAAGGATATTTTTATGGCTGTCTAAATATGTGGGATTGATTTTCCCAATGAGGTCGAGGCCCCATATAGTAAATGGCCATGGTGTCAACATTAGTTTCAAAATCTTAGCTGGGGCATGAATCAGATTAGCATACTATTAACATTCGTCACACTCATTTACATATTTAGATGCATCTACATCTATTATGGGCCAATATTAACTAGTACATAAAATATTTTTGTATAATACTACCCCACTAGAGTGGGCTCCACATACTTCATGTACTTCTTGTAATGCTAGTGTAGATTCTACCAAATTTAAACAATGAAGTAGAGTTCCATCAAAACTATGATGGTAGAGGGTTGATACAAGTATAGTATAATGAGTGGAGTGATAGATAAAGGCCTTGGTTTGTTTTTTAGAGAGGTCAAGTGGTAAAAATTGGTCATGAAAGAATTTGTAAAGGTCTAAGTACTAGATAGAGCAAAGACCAACAATATCACAAATCATTATGATAGTGGAAGGCTCATGAGATGGTGTAAATAAGTTCTCAATGAGGAACCAATACTCTCTAGATTTATCTATTTATCGAATCAAATATCTAATAGTGTCAATAGCATTTAAATTTTTGTTGCTTGCCCTTGGTATATGCTCAAACTGAATGTCGACAATCTATTGTTTGAAAGTGTTGACCATCACCTTATATGGAATGAGATTGTCATATTTGGTCTAAAAATGATCTATAACCTGATTGATGATTAACTGAGAATCACCATAAACCTTGAGATGAGATAAGTTCCATTATATCACTTGGTGAAGCCCTATAATAAGTGCTTCATATTCAACCATATTGTTGGTACAAGGAAAAGTGATCCTAAATGTTTTAGGAATTATATCCCCCTATGGTGTAATAAATAAAAGGCCTACCCCTAATCCATGTGATGTGAATGATCCATAAAAATATAACTTCTAGTGTTACTCTACAAGAGGTATGTCAATGATGGTCATCATGGATTCATCAAGAAATTGGAATGTGAGTGGCTCTATGCCTACAAGGGGTGTTTCAGCAAGTTGATCTACAATAACTTACCCCTTAATAGATTTTTTATTGACATATTTGATGTCACACTCACTAATAAGCATGATCCATTTGGCCATTTTGCCTTGTAAATATATTTTAAATAGTATATACTTGAGCGGATCTAATTTTAAAATGATCATGGTCTTATTGTTCAACATGTAGTGTCATAATTTTTGAGTTATGAATACCATGGGTAAACATGATTTTTTAATAGGTGAATATTTGTGTTCATATGTGACCAATGTATAAATTAAGTTATATACTACATGATATTTTCCATTATCATCATGTTAAGCTAGAAGTTCCCCCAAGGCATTATCTGTAGCTAATAGGTACAATAAAAATGGTTTTCTTGACATAAGGGGTAACAAAATAGGCAGATTTACTAGGTAATCTTGTAGCTATTGAAAAATTGTTTAGCAGTGATTATCCCAATGGAATGCAACTCCCTTCTTTATATGATGTGTAAATGGATGACACTTTTCTACTAACTGAGATATGAAGCATCAAATTCACTTGATCTTTCCCTAGAAACTATGAAGTTGCTTCAAATTAGTTGGTGGCGGCATCTCTGTTATAACATGGAATTTAATTGGATCGACTTCAATGCCTTTATGAAAAATGATGAAGCCCAGTAATTTTTTGCATATTATTCCAAACACACATTTTTTTGGATTTAGTTTGACTTTATACTCATGGAGTCTTTCAAATATTATATGTAGCACTGTTGGATGGTCAGCCTTGGTTTTTGACTTGCCTAGTATGTCATCAACATAGTCTTCAATAATATCATGCATCATATCATGGAATATGATGGTCCTAGCTCTTTAATATGGAACTCTAAAATTATTAAGACCAAATGGAATTGATTGATAATATAATGTGCCCCATAGAGTGGTCAATGTTGTCTTGTGCTGGTATTCTAGTGTTATTTTGATATGGTTGTATCTTGAAAAGCCATCCATGAGTTAAAGCATCTCATAACCCATCGTGGAGTTGATGATCATGTCAATATTTGGCAATAGAAAGTCATCCTTAGGGAAAACTTTGTTTATGTCTCAAAAATTAGTACAAATTTTTATTCCTTCAAGATTTTTACTAGCAGATACAACATTAGACATCTATTCTGAGTAGTCAATGGATCGAATACATCCTACTTCTAAGAGTTTTTTCAACTCTTTCTTTACTAATACAACAATGTAAGGATGCATCTTGCATAAATTTTGATTAAATAATTTGTCATCAAGATTTACCACAAGGTGATGTAAAACCAAAGCATGGTCCAAACCTAACATGTCAAAATAAATCCATGTAAAGATATCTACAAATTCTCTCAATAGAGATATAAATACTTCATGTTCTTCTTTAGTGAGGGATGTGCCTAATTTTATCCATTTCAAGTCTGATGAAGTCTTGATGTTTATCTCTTTTGTATCTTTGACTAGAAGGGTTGAGCAATCTTTTAGGATAGTAGGCAAATAATTGAACTATTGGATGATATCAGGGTCCTCTGTTAGGAATTGTTCTTCAACTTCTCCTAGGCATGATGAATCAAAGTCCCCTAATGGGAGATCTAGCCATGTGATAAAAAATCTAGAAATTCTTGAAGAATTTTATCAAACATTTTTTGTTGTTTAAAATTGAACTCATATCCATAGGAAAGTTCATCATTGGTGGTCTCTTGGTCTAAATCTGAATAAGAATGAACACCCCTATCTAATGGTGCCTGAAACAATTTTTAACAACTAGACTGGCCTTTATCTTTACTTTTTCCTTGGTTAGAAAGTGCCTCAAAGAGGTTTTCACTTTGGGACCTCAATGTTTTATTTATTTTTTTTTGGCTAAAGGTGTTCACCCACTCTCCAAAATAGGCTTTAGGATTTAATGTGATTGAGAATCCTGATTTATGATCTCCCAATGAAATTTTGTCCCTAAGGCTTGGAAAATAATAGAATGCCTCATCATTCTAAAACTCATCAATTGATAAACTAGATTCTTATTGGTCCCAATATATCAATTGGGGATAGTATAATGGCAATGGGTTGTGATGAATGACTAGGGTAAGGGTACAAATAACATTATTATCAAACATGTTAGTCTCAGCTATGTCATGAAAGATAAGGCTATGATTATACTATATTTCACTATTGACATCATCATCATCACTATTCACTAGTGATGGAACTCAAATAAGATATGTGGGGTCACCCCCAAGAAGTTTAAATCCAATTCTATAGGGTCTTTTGTACCTAGTCATGAAAATTGGCTCAAGTGTTCCTTTTTTATTAGGTCTGAGGCCTCCTCCTTCATAATCTTGATTCTCCATGATTCTATTGGGAATAGGATACTTTGCACTCTTATAAAAATTAGATTGGTTGTCAGTATATAACCATGATTCATCTCCATCGAGAGGGTATGGTTTTAAGCCAAATGCTAGTACAAACATGATAGGTACTTTATTTTTGCTCTTTTTTTTGCAATGCATGTGTGGGGTAACTTTAGGTCTTCCAAAAGTCTTTGTATTATGATGAATATTGGAAATATGAAAGGTATCATGCATTAAATATTCTCCTGGGCCATTATTTGAAATTTTGTAATGATTAGAAGCTTCAAGAGGTAGTATGTGGGAAAGGGAATCTAAGGTATTAGGATCTATGCAATTATCCTCTAGAGAATCAATAAGTATGACTTTTAATTAATCCTACTTGGAACTTGGATCCATGTTGTATTGGTAATTATATACTTGAAACTTAGACTCGAGATGTTTTCAGTGTTCATATGGGTGAAAATCTCTTAGAATATTTACTTCCATCCCTGAGTGGGATAACTTGATACCTTGGTGCAATGTTGATGGGACTACATGAATCTCATGTAGCTAAGGCCTACCTAGAAGCATATTATATGACAACTCAAGATCAAGCACATGAAAAAGTGTATCATGGGTTAAAGGCCCACTGATAACTGATAGGCTAATGGTGCCTTATGATTATCTCTCCTAAATATCATATGCTTTGATAGTTATCATTTCTGGCTAGAGATCTTGCTACGCCCCTAACCTATCACATATATGAGGATAGTATTAGCCAACTTGTGGATTAATTATCCCTATTTGATGTTATATTACATTTATCTATGCATTATTTTGATTAGTAGGTCGGCCTATGGAGTAACCATGGCCTAGTTAGACTATATATAGGAGGTAGTGGGTAATTATTTATCATCATATTGTGAATTCTACTCTTATTAAAGCTTATGGATATTTCCCCCTCGAAGTGGCTTATATATTATCATATATTTGGATATATTTTAGTCATATTTGGATATAATTCTTCTATTATACTTAATTCTTGAAGTAATTTCATTACAAGTGGTATCAGAGCTGCAATTTGGGCAATCTTGTGGGTAAAACACTAAATTTTTAAATTTTGAGATATATAAAAAATGGTTGAAAATTTATTTAAAATTTTTTTACTGGAGGTGAGAAATAATAAAATTAAGCTTCCATTAAAATTTCAGCTCATTTTGATCTATTTTACAAAATTTATCTCTATTTTATGATTTTTCATAAAATTGCTCTATAGTGCGCAATTCAAAGAATTTTTATAAGTTATTTACATTTTTGGAAATATTATAAAAATTTGGATATGGTATTTTATTTGTATATTTTTATTTTAGGCTGAAATAATTCTAAAATAACTTGGTCAAATTTGGGTCAAAAGTGCCAATAAGGGTCGACATCGTAAAACCCTTTTATGGCAGGTCCACAAACTTGGGGCCAAGGAAAGGGTGCTAAAACTCCAGGTAAAAATCATAAAAAGGAAGAGATGGAGTCAGAAAGGGGATGTAATAGACCCTTTGTACCAGGGTTTTTTGACATAGATCACAATGTGAGTCAGCTTGACTATAGTGTGCAAGGCATTCAGAGTGAGGTGCAAGACATACAATCTAATATGTAATCCATACAAGATAGTTTGGGAGATACCATGATGGATTTGAATCTTAATCAGTCAAATCATCAAGCTAACTCTATTTCAAAAACCCACCAGGATGGTTCTCCTAACCATTCTACTTCAAATCTAACTCCATGGCCACAGAGGAATCTATTACCAAAGGTGGATATGCACAAATTTGATGGAAAATATCCACTCAATTAAATCAACCAAATGGAGAGATTTTTTTACCTACATCAGATTTCAGGTGGATAGAAGGTTACCATGGCATCCTTGTATCTTGAACCTGATCAATTCATTTGGTATCAATGGTTGTGTGCTCAAAAGAAAAAGATGACTCTCAATGTCACCTAGTCAGTTTTTATAGAGGAGCTACAATTACACTATGGAAATAGTGTGATAGAGAATTACTTCAGCCAACTGGAAAAATTGCAACAAATTGGCTCCGTCAAGGATTATATTTATCATTTTTAGAACCTATCCTTACATGTGGAGATAATTTCTGAAGCAAACTTGAATGACCTATTTTTGGGTGGACTCAAGGACCACATTCAACATGAGGTATGCATGTTTAATCCACTTAAGATTTCTAATTCTATTATCATGGCACGTGGAGCTGAGGAAAAATTCATAGCCAACAAGAAGCAACCATTCACTCACTTCAAATATCATAGCATATCGTCACCAACATTTCTTCCACCTACTAGATTGACCCCTCAGCAAATTGAAGATAAGCATGCAAAAGGATTATGTTTCGGTTGTGACAACAAGTGAAGTAAAGGACATAGATGTGCTGAGAATAATTTATTCTACATTGAGGGACCAAATGAAGATGATGCCTCCAATGATGATGAGGAAGATATAGAGGAGGTACCTAAAGATTCCAAACCTACAATCTCTTATCATGCACTTGCAGGTATTAGCACTCCACAAACTCTTAAGGTGGCGGGTTTCCTCAAGAAACAGAAGGTGACAGTGTTGATTAATTTAGGGAGCACACATAATTTTATAAACCATAAGTTGGCCACTCGATTGAACTGTTTCATCTACCTAGCACCAAAATTTTAGGTCATGATTGTAGATGGTGGCACAATTAATTATTTAGGTCAATGCCATAGTATTAAGCTTACTATGGGTGGGTAAAATCTCGACTCTCCTATGTTTGATATTCCCATGGGTAACATAGACATTGTTTTGGGAGTCCAATGGCTCACAACCTTAGGTACCTTTGAGATGAACTTCCAAGAACTATTCATGCACTTTCATTCTAAAGGAAAGAAAATTGAACCACGTGGATTACATGAAAAATCTCCAAAATTGATTAGTTCACATCAGATGACCAAGATGCTAAAAAAGGGGGTAAAGGGAATTATTTCCTGATTATGCTTCATAGAAGTTCAACCCACATAGGTATCTACACATCCTGATCTACTGATAATTCTTGAGGACCACTCATCTATTTTTGTGGCCATGCCAAAAAGACTACCACCAAAAAGAGAACATGATCATGCCATTCAACTAATTCCAGGTAGTAAACCACCAAATATCAAACCATATAGATATACATATGCACAAAAGAGTGAAATTGAAAATATGGTCCATGAGATGATGGAGGCAGGGATCATCAAGCATAGCCAAAGTGCATATTCATCACCAGTGGTCATGGTGCAGAAGAAGGATGACACATGGAGGATGTGCCCAGATTATAGGGAACTCAACAATTACACCATCAAAGATAAGTTTCCTATTCCATTAATTGATGATTTACTTGATGAGTTGCATGGTGCTAATTATTTCAAAAAATTGGATCTTTGCTTGGGGTACCATCAAATTAGAATCAAGGATGAAGATGTTCATAAAATTGATTTTAGAACACATGAGGGCCATTATGAGTTTTTGGTAATTCCCTTTGGTCTTACAAATGCACCATTTACTTTTCAGAGCTTGATGAACACTATTTTTAGGCCTTTTTAAAGGAAGTTTGTGCTAATTTTCTTTGATGACATATTGATTTATAGTCAGACATGGGAAGCACATCTGCAACATGCGAAACAGGTGTTGATAGTTTTGGAGAAGCACCAACTTTATAGGAAGCCGTCTAAATGTGATTTTGGATTATAAGAGGTAGAGTACCTCGGTCACATTGTTTCCCATGAAGGCGTCAAAGTTGATCCCTAGAAGATCAAAGCGATAATGGAATGGCCCATGCCAAAAACTCTCAAAAACTTTGGAGGGTTCCTTGGACTAACAGGTTACTATAGAAGATTTGTGAAAGGTTATGGAAGCATAGTAGCTCCACTCACTGCATTGCTAAAAAAGGATGCTTTTCATTGAAATGATGATGCCACCAAATCATTTCAGAAACTAAAAGTAACTATGTGCACCACTCCAGTTTTGGTTACTCCAGACTTCTCACAGACATTCACTATTGAATGTGATGCTTCTGGGTCTAGATTGGGGGCAGTACTAATGGAGGAAGGAAGAACCATTGCATTTGAAAGTCATCAATTCAAAGGTAAAAATCTACAAAAACCTATCTATGAGAAAGAAATGATGGCTATTCTTCATGCAGTTAAACAATGGAGGCCTTATCTGATGGGTAGACACTTTAAGGTGAAAACGGATCATGATAGTCTCAAATACTTTTTGGAGAAAAGATTATCCTCTGAGGAACAACAAAAATGGGTAACCAAAATGTTGGGTTATGATTTTGAAATCATCTTCAAGAAGGGCAAAGATAATTTAGTAGCAGATGCACTATCTAGATGGGATGCATCCACAGAAGCATTACTTTGTGCAATGTCCATGTTGAAACCAGATTGGGTAGATGAAGCTAGGTTAGAATGGGAGAAATACAAGGATACACAAGTTCTGATTCAAAATCTCTAGCAAGGTAATTTATCCTCTGACAAATTTGAATGGAAAGGTAATGTCCTATGGTATAAGGGTAGGTTATACTTATGCAAAAATTCAGAGCTTAAGCATAAGATTCTTGTAGAGTTGCATGCATCTCCAATTGGGGGACACTAAGGGTTCTTGAAAACTTATCATATAATTAAGAAATAATTATTTTGGGAAGGACTCAAGGGAGATGTACAAAATTTTGTGGAAGAATGCTTGATATGCCAATAGAATAAAGGTGAAACAGTTAAGACCTCAGGTCTATTACAACCATTACCTATTCCTAGTCAAAGGTGGGAGGAGGTTTCCATGGATTTCATCACTGGGTTGCCTTTTTCTAAAGGTAAGAATGTTATTTTGGTCATTGTGGATAGGCTTACAAAATATGCCCATTTTTTTTCTCTCTCACACCCATTTTTAGCAAGTACAGTAGCGGCTAGTTTTATGGAAGCAGTTCTCAAATTACATGGAACCCCAAAAATAATTGTAAGTGATCATGATCCTATTTTCACTAGTAATTTTTGGACTGAACTATTTTCTTGTTTGGGTACTCAGCTAGCTCATAGCTCATCTTACCACCCCCAATCTGATGGACAAACTAAAGTGATTAACAAATGTTTAGAGGGTTATCTCCATTGTTTTGTATTAGATAAACAAGAACATTGGGTTAAATGGCTACCACTTGCAAAATGGTGGTATAACACATCTTTCCATACCTCTTCTAAATGTCTCCATTTCTAGCACTATATGGTTACCATCCACCTTCCATAACTTCTTCATTAAAGATTCACACCAAGGTTTGAGATGTGGAAGAGCACATTTAACATCAACAAGAGGTTTTGGCTAGTTTGAGAGAGAATTTGGCCTTGACACAAAATAGGATGAAGCAACAAGCAGATCAACACCGTAGTGACCAAAATTTTGAGGTGGGTGACTGGGTATTTGTTCATTTGTAGCCTTACAAGCAGATATCCTTGAAGCAATAGAAAAAGGACAATAAACTTGCTCCTAAGTATTATGGCCCTTATCAAGTTCTAAAAAAAATTGGAAGTGTGTCTTACAAGCTCAAGTTACCTCATTCATATCACATACACCCAGTATTTCATGTTTCCTATTTGAAGGTCATTAGACAAAAAGTTTCCACCTAGACAGAGCTCCTAGAACTAGATGAAGAAGGATGAGTCATTTTTGAACAAGAGAAGATCCTCCAAACACGTACTAAGAGGTTGAGAACTTGAGAGATTAGGGAATATTTGATCAAGTGGAAAAACCAAAGCATTGAAGATGCAACTTGGGAAGGTGAAGATTTTTTGCAACAACATTCATAGTTGTTCAACATTGAGGACAATGTTAGTTTGAAGGGGAAGGGCATGCTATGCCCCTAACCTATCACATATATGAGGATAGTATTAGCCGACTTGTGGATTACTTATCCCTCTTTGATGTTATATTACATTTATCTATGCTTTATTTTGATTAGTAGGTCAGCCTATAGAGTAACCATGGCCTAGTTAGACTATATATAAGAGGTAGTGGGTAATTATTTATCATCATATTGTGAATTCTGCTCTTATTGAAGCTTGTGAAGGTTTCCCCCTCGAAGTGGCTTATATATTATCATATATTTAGATATATTTTAGTCATATTTGGATATAATTAGTCTATTATACTTAATTCTTGAAGTAATTTCATTACAGATCTACCATTGTGTACCCAAAAATCTTGATGAGCTTTAGAGACATTATGTTGAGGCCTGATACATTGTCGATAAGGACACATTTCAATTTATTTTGCTTTATATAAACTTTTATTTATAATTTATTATTATGGATTTGGCCAAGGGAAGACATATCGCTTTGGTTGAATGTGACTTGTTGGGTGAGAGCTAGGTGTCCAACCAAAGATTTAAATTTATAAGGCGATATGCCACTCACAATAGTTGATTGGGTTAAGAACTCATTCAAAATGTTTTTTTGGATTGTTGACATTCACAACAAATCTAAAATAGAGATCTAGGTTGGTGTCTTTTGCAATTATTACACAATATCAAACTTCTTATCTAGGTCAGTAGTAAATGGCTTATATTGAGGTTAAATGGTTGGTTAGATAATGGACAAAGTGGTAGATGATTTTGGGCCTAAGATGGTGATCTTTGACATTTGAGTTTTGATTACACAATTGGGATTAAATATAGGACCATGATTTCTAACAAATTATGGTAATAGTATGGGACCAAATAAGACAAGTCTCAATTGTTGGTATACTTGTATGTGGTTACATAGCAAGGATGAGTTATCAATATAAGGTCCAAAAGTGGAAATCCCAATTTACTAGTTCACCTGCATGTGGTCCCTAGTCAAAGAAGGATTATCTATGTAATTTGGCTAAATGACATTGTTCAGAAATGGTCTAGATTGATTGGTGTTCTGTCTAAGATTAATAGAGATCATATTAACACTACCCCCTACAATATGACCTACAAGCCTATTATAGTCATGTGTAACTACATGGTAGGTTTGTTGGTTTTTACCATTTTGACCTTGATTTTGTCCATTATTTTGATGTTTTTGGTTCTGTTAATGATTTTACTAGTTCTAATGGTTTTATTGGTTTAGCCTTTGATTTTGATACTATTGATTTTGTTTTTGCACTAGTTGTTGTTACTGTTATTGATGTTGTTGCTGTTGCTTCTGGTTATTATGTTGGGAAAAAGGGTTCTGATAGATCCCAAGAGTCTAATTAGAGGTGGAAGCACTACCATCTAATGTGATCTCCCCATTCTCTAACATATTCTCAATCAAATTCTTGATTTGTGCACATCTTCATAAATTGTGACCCTTGACTCGATGATATTCATAGAATTCATTTTCATGGTACCAATTAGGATAAGGAATGCCTTGGGGATAATGCTTTGGTATAGGCTAACTAATCAAATTAGTGGTAGAAATTTTATGAAACATAGATTTAATAGGCTCTCCAAGGTCACTAAAAACATGGTGAGTAGGTATTGTTCTCCTTAAAAGAGGGTTTTGCAATGGCAAAGGTTGTGGCATTTGTTGTGTGGGTCTTGGTTGTTATACTTGCATCATTGGTTGAAGAGGTTGTCAGGTAGGATTAAGTTGAAAAGGTGGTGTAGGTTGAGTAGATGATGTTTACACCATGTGGACATGACATGACTTAGTTACTCCATTTTCCATAACATTCCTATTACGATTTAATTACTTTGGTCTATGTTGGTTATTGGCCTGTACTAGTTGTGATGATTTCACTTGGATTGGATGTTATTTTTGGCCACTTTCCTAATTGATACCTTGGTTTTGATTAGTTGAATTAATATTGATGGCTCTTTTATTAATGAGCACTCGCTCGATCAACAAACCTTTGTCAATGATCTCTTTGAAAGTATGCACACATTGTAGTTCTAAATGATAAGATATTTCACTATGTAATTTTTTAGTAAACACAGTGGCTAATTGTTTATCTAGTAAACTATGGGTAAATCAACTTACAAGGGCTCTCCATCACTATAGATAACTTGAAAAACTATCACCGTATTTTTGTTTTGCTTGCATCAAATCAACCAATGAAATATCATATTCAAGATTATAGGAAAAGTGATGCACAAACGTTTCCTAAAGGTCATAAAAATCTATTATTGAATTCTTGGGAAAATTTAAAAATCACTCCAAGGATTATACATCTAAGCTGCTTGGAAACAAAAATAAAAGGTATATATCTCTATATACCACTAGTTGGCATGTGAAAAAGAACCTTATTAAATGGGCTTTGGGGTCACCCTTCCCTTTGTATTTATCAAAGTTTAGTGGCTCATATCTCAAAGGAAATAGAATATATAAGTACTCCATATTGAAATGATAGGAACACACATCATCCAACTTAAACTTTTTAATCTATTTCCCCACTTGGATGGTGGTGATTGTCTCCTTCATTTGTTGTAACTCTTGCTCTAAGAAAATTGTGGGAATATTGGCCTGGGTAGATAGTTGGGTGGTCAAAATTGAAGCACTTTGACTAGGGTATGATGGGGGTATTTGGTATATATTGGATTAGTTGGGGAATGAACCAAGAATACACATACATAGGATATACTTATTAAAATTGTACATTTAGTTATATGATATTATGGTTTGGGCTGGCAATGAAGGTTTGACTTGGAGGATTTTGAGTTTGGGATGGAGGGATGTAACTATATTTTTATTGATGTGGTTTAAAAGGGACATGTTGCCAAATAATTAGACCTTGTTGAGTGGGAACTTGTGAGCCAAGACCTTTCTTCTAAATAAGTGGCACATTTTGAACTAAAGGTAGTTGTTGCCTAGTAGGTACTTGAGAAATATTGGAACCTCCTTGTTGCATGAATCTCTATTGGGAAGTTGATGTTTGTTAGAGATTTGTCACCCATCACTAACCAATAGTTATCTATTTTTAGTTAGACACAATTTGGTTTTAAATTGGCACATTAGCCTATGACTGAAGAGGTATGGTTGATACTACCTGACAAGGTGGAACATTAGTTACTCCCTATTAAGGTGGAAACATAGTTGGCCTTTATTGCACTGGTACACCTGATTATGCTTTCTATTTTGGAATACTACTTGTCACTTGTTTAGGAGGAGTTGGATTAATCACATTCTATTGTTAAGGCATAGCATTGGTTGCTAGTTGACTACCTAATCATGTTGTTTGTATATTTGAAGAAGTGGCTGGTTGAGATTGAGATATAAAAACTCCTACTCCATAATTTTGAGACCTAATTGGGTGTTAACTAAAGGCACATTTTATGGGATAGATACTTTCATATTAACACCTCTTTGATTTGGATTGGATGTTATTTGCACATTATCCACTATGTTTTGGCCACTATTCTACATAGAATCAAAAGATACTTCTTCGATGGTTGGCATATGAAATAAGTTTTAAACTAAATTATTATACATGAATGGGTTTGTACCTAGATTATCTTGACTAGTTAACTCTATCAAAACTTTTATTTAAGGAATTAAGTCAATAAGAGGTTTACTCACCATGGCCATCTGATTGAAATTATGTGCTAGATTCAGGTAGGTTTTATATGCTATCTGCATTTGGTTAAAGTGGTCATCCATGAGGTTCTTTCCTTTGTTAGGCATATTAGGGTCCTAATATGTCATTTGGACTAGAGAAAAAGGATTAATAGAAGAATCATGTTGACTATACAGTATATTATGAGGCATTCTTATTACACTTGGTAAACTTTCATGGGGGAAGTTTGTTGAAAACTTGGCCCCTACCTCTATAGATCTAACGAAAATCTCATCTTTGTTCTTAAATAAATGATGATAACAAAAATAAGGATGATACATGGAAGGTGCATTAACAAAGTACAATTGTTGAGGAAAAGGTTCCTCAATAGTAGGTATCATAGCTAGGTATTGTTCAGTTTGTTCTTGGTCCTTTTCTAAATATAGTGGTGTATTAACCAAATATTTAGCCAATGGATCTTGGTTTTGTGACCATATTTGAGTATTAAAAGAGGGATAAGGATCCATCTCATAATTAATATTATCTATGTATGGGTCTTATACCATTTCTTCTTGCATAACCACATTACTAACCCCTAGATTGTACATGAGTCCACTACGAGTGTAGGAATACATGTTGGGATCCATAGTGAATGTTATGAGATATAAAGGGAAGAGACTTATACAAACTCTAAAAATATTATATTCAAACCTGGTCATGATTCATCAAAAGTATGGAAAGGTTTATGTAATGATTTGTGATAAAATAAGCTAACTTTAAGTATCTAACATTATACATCTTATACAAAAAGATTAAGTAAATGCACCAAAAATAAAAATTCCAAACTCTAAGGTCAAAGTGTTTCAAATTAGTCTAATCTAGGAAACTAAAAGTTTCTAGGTCTTTTGGCCAAACATGGCATCAAAATCTAGGCTCAAACAAGGCATGTGATAGGACTCTTGGCCAAATAGTGTGAAAAGATAGACTTTGAAATAGATGAGATTTTAATCTAATGGATTTGAAAGACTTCTAACAAAAAATAGGAATTTGACTCTTGGACATGAACTCAATTGAATAGGTATAAGGTATGAAACAAAAGGTACTTTAGAGATAGTTTGGTTTCTCTTGAATGATGGTATAAAACTTGGTTATTTTGAAAAATAGGCTAGATAAATGTGAATGGTGTAACTGTGGTAGACAAAGATTCATAAAAAGTATACTCAAATTGGCTTGAAAAATGTATACAAACTTGAAATCTATTGAAAAAGGTCTATGAAACAATGTTTGAAATGTTTTGGGCAGCATAAAAATTTTAAACTACTCAAAATATGTGATAAAATGTTTGTTTCAAAAACTCTCTAAGGCAAAGATGGTTTCTCACAAATTTGGTAGTGTAACACTACCTTTCTTAACTCAAATGACATACATCTCTTTAATTTTTTGACAATATCTATAAGGAAAAAAGTATGTACTCAAATGACCTCAAGTGGAAATAGGATGGTAACACAAAAAAATTTGGTGTATAGACTTAAAGTGCAAGCATTTTAACACAGAATGACTTAAGTTTATCAAGTGGTGATAATTATTAAGAGTCTTAAATGACCTTCAACACAAATTATAAATTGAACCTAGGTTTCCTCAAGTTTAGTGAAAATGGCGAACCCACTTATCACATTAACCCTATGAACTTATGAAGGTGAATTTTTTAATTTGGATAATACATGAAGTACTTTAAAAAATGTTTGGTAATAGTCTAGACTCAATTGGGTAGCATAACTACACCTAAGTGGATGATATGACTCCAAGTTTTGATGAACTTTGAACAAGGCAAATTGATGATTCACATGGGTAGCATAATGCCTTTTTTTTAAAGGAAAATGAGGACTATGTGTTTTGGTTTGTATCATTTGTTCACACCAAGTTTTGACTCCAAACAAGATTTTAATCTAAGACAAAACTAACTAATTAATCACTCTTAAGTCCTAAACTAATAAGGTTGCTTGGTATTATTAGAATCCATCAATATACATCATTTTAGAGGTTTTTTATTTTCATCCAAAAAGTAAAATACAAATTATATAGTACGGTTTTTACGCACCCCCCCCTTCTCTCAAATGATAGTACTGTGACATGGATCTTAAGGTGAACTTTACACCAACAACACTTCCATCACAAGTGGGGATTTATTTAAGATCTACAAGTTTTTGATCATTTCTAGGGGGATCAATTACATAATGACTATTCACATCATGATGCAAAATAAAAGCATGTAATTGGGTGTTTTTGTCACTTGGCTTGTTGCAAAAAGGTCTTGTCCTTTTTGAAACCATTACATCTATTGTTTGCTCAATGTAGTGCTTTGTCTAAAGTGCAAATACATCCCATGTGCAACTCCACCACTAGAAGATGGTTTAACTGCTTAAACCTTCGATCCTAGTGGGAGTGGATGAATTTAGTATCAGGAGATGAAACCTTAGGTTAAATATTCCTTATAAAATTTATGGGAGGTGATGAATTTCCCCTCATAAGATAAGATGCAATAAACTGAAAGACATAAGAGAAAGATCTTAGGGTTATTTTCAATATCACCCAAGCTATTACAAGTTTTTGGGGAGTTCTTTAGATGAAATTATTTCTATGCCTTGGAATACACATGTGTGCAATAAGGATGACACTTTTGATTCCAAAAATTCCCTAAAGGGGATAGATGGAAGAACATACATGCAACATCCTCATTTTTTCCAATCAAATTTTATTTAAACAACTATTGAAGATAAAATTTGACAAGTGTGTTGAATTTTAAGCCCCAAATGAAAGATTAGGTGGTGTTATTTTGATCCCTTGGTCTTAAGTTATAACTTTGAAAGAAATTTTTTTCAAATCATTTACCTAAGCATCTAATTTTTTCATTAAGCACCTAAATAAGGTTCTTAATCCATTTTAAACTTGTAAAAAAGTTCTAAAAGCATGTTTTAACAAATTCCAAGCTTGATCTTGCAATGAAAAAGTTAGAGTGTCCTTTAAATTTGAAGTTAACTTGAAAATGAGTAAAGTAACTTCTCAAAATGAGATCTTTGTTTTTAAATTACAATTACATAGTCAATCCCACTATTTCCTTATAGAATCACAATTATAGAAAACAATATCATAGTTATGGTTTAGATCAAATAGAAAATCACAATATCATTATTTACCTATGAAATCCCTGCATAGATTAGCAATATCATTGTTACTAGACAAAAAACACAAAATCACTGCATAGGTGAATAATATTGCTGCTATCAAATAAAATTGCTATTTACCAATCAGAAAACATAAAAACAAAAAATCATTGTTGAGATGATGAAATCATTGTTCTATAAAATTGCTACCCAAAATGATAAAATTGCTGCCCAATAGAATGAAATCATTGCCCCAAATAATGATAACGCTGCCGAAAAGGATGATATCATTGTTTTGGATGAAAATATCACTAGTTAAGTCTACAAAATCATCATTTCTAAAACAAAAATTTTGTTCACACAAAATTTCTATTGTGTGAGCTACGATATCATAACATAGAGTAAAAATGAGTTTTATAAGAACAAAAATGCTACAAGAAAAATGGAAAATTAACTTAAATTTTCACTCCTTTTGGCCCTCTCACTCCAAGATCTTGCATGGAAAGGATTAGTGAGTTGATTAAAAAAGCTTTGTGACCAAATTTGTGAGGCTACATCCCACCAGGCATGCCATTATGTGAACTAGGAATTTGACTCAAGAGATGATGGTTAGTATTGTGTTAATCCCAAAATGAAAACAAAATAAAATAAACACACTAGCATAACATCTCTAGGCCTAATTACTAGGGAGATCTTAGTTAACAAAACAAAATGGAAACACAATTAAAACATGAAATAAACCTTCTTTCACCTTCCTTGGATGCTCCAAAATGTTTGTTATAGTGGCTTGTTTAGTTTTATGCTCATGAAGTCTACATCAATAGAAGTTTGGCCACCTCCATCCCTCCTTGGAACCATGTGTGGCTTTGGCTTGGATTGGATTGATATTTTATAATTATAACACTAATTTACATAAATATTTGGAATCAATTCAACATTATAACTTTGGCTTGTGAAAGCTTAAAATTCAATAGGCAAGGCCTCATATTTATAGATTTTTAGAATGGTTTGAGGATCAACCATGACCGTCCATCTCAAGATTGAGATGTGTGGTCATGAATATCTAAAAATGAAATTCGTTTTATAAATATCCCCATGGATATTTGGGATAGAGGGGCATTAACTAGGCATGGAAGGGCTTTGATGAGGTATGGGAGGCATGAATCCTGATATTTATGGCATTTATGGCCTAGGGATGTCTTCCCAAGAAATGATGTCACCTAATTATATAGATATTCAAAATTCATTTCCAAAAATAAATTATTCAACAAGTTCCATGTAATTATTAATTAGGCTCATGATTTGGTTTAATTATCTCTTAAGCATGATTAAGCACTTTGATGCAAACCTTGGCAATTTGTGCACAAATTAATCAAATCGATCAGAATGTCTTGTTATTGACTCAAAATTTGACTGGATTATAATTGGAAGTTCATGTCAGATGCATTGGATCCATTATCCCATTTAGGATTTTGTCAACACCAAATAAAAAAGGCACTTATCTTGTGCAAGATATTTGACAAAAAAGAGTAATTTAGGGCACCTAGGTGTAAAATTAGCATTTTGAACCGAAATGATCTAATCAAATTTAGTTGGCCCATAAATTTTATTTCCCCATTTAATGATACCCTAGCCAAAATCAGCACTTTAATATTTCAATTTCAACTCATTTAATGCATTTTAGTGTTTTTAAGCCAAATTGTGCATTTTGGTGGAAATTGGTCAAAAGCCTAGTTGGAGGTCATTGGTGGCCAAATTTAGGTGCCTACAAGATAAATAAAAAATATAAAGTGTACCTAAACTTATTTTTAAGGGTGAAGCTCATGAAGCTATGTGATATTGGGTGTGCATAAAGAGAGCAAATTGTGAAGTGTAAATCTAAAAGATAAAATAAAGATTAGATCAATTATTACTAGATACATTATATCTAAAATAATAATGTACAAAACTAGGAGAGAGAGAGAGAGAGAGAGAGAGAGAGAGAGAGAGAGAGAGAGAGAGAGAGAGAGAGAGAGAGAGGAATGAATACCCCTCACTAGATACACAAACTAATACAAAACCTGTTGTAGTGTCAAGTGATGTTGGATGATGCTGGATATGTTGGGTATGTGATGTACCAAAATTAATATTGCAAATAAAGATAAATTATTAATTCTTTGAGAGTAGCTCAAGAATACAAAGGCTATCCCTTTGGCCCCATCATCACCCACTAAGTGAAGCTATGTGATCATGTGTTTTCTAATCAATGTTTGGACCGTGTGTCTAATCCTTCTAAGTAGGTGGCTCAAGAATACAAAGGTTAGCTATTCTTTTGGATCCATCATTGCCCCATAAAGTGAAACTATGAAATGATACCATTATGAAATATGAGTCATATGAGATGGATCCTAAAGCCCATGAATACTCTATAATCTAACAGTGTTGGTGTGGATAGCCAAATGTATGATGAAAACTAGGCCACTCTTGGCCACTCTGAAAAAGGTGGAGATTAGATTTGTATGAAATCCACTCCAAAACTAGGCAATAGGATTATGTAGAAGCCACCTATAAATGTGGAGGTTAACTCCAAAATGATGCCAACCACCTACAGATGAAGTAAGGCATGTAACTACTGAGAATACTTGGGTAATATATTGAACATATAAAAGAAAGAAGTCAAATGTGATGGTACATTGCCCCCAATCACTAGTGTCTGAAACATGGATTTTAATATAGAAGTTATACCAACTACTATATCTAAAAATATAATTGAGAATAATCATTTTGTGAATGATGCCCCCTATATCTAGATTATCTAAGAAAAACTATACTGAAACTACTGATTCTAAACTGAACTATTGTTGACAAAACTGTAACTAGCTTTACCTTTCTATCTATTTTTGAAAAGTTTGGTTTTTTGTTGTTTGGATAGGAACAATAAAAATAGACACCATACTATTTGGAATTGTATTCCAATCTTGACATTCTTGTCCTAGGATGATTTTAATGATTGTTCTATAATTTTCGCTATCTACTTGGTCTATTCTACTTGGTTTAAAGTATAGTTATTGTTATAGGTGTTCTAAAAATTGATTTTTGACTGTTAGGAGATCTGATCTCTATGACAAAACCCTTGTTTGTAACCCCTTCTTTTTAGGGTAGGAATGAAGACTTGTAATGATTGCCCTTAAAATAAAGAGCTCTGCAAGTGTGTTATGTTGTAAAATATATGATATAGTAATGATAATCAACAAGATATATCATGATTTGTAATGGATATTTGTTAGATAAATAGGGGTATGACTAGATATATATAAAAATTTAATAACATGTGAAATATAATAAACTAGAACTAGAATTATGGTTAGTTGTTAGTTGGCAAGGAAGGATGAAGCATGATGTCCATCATGGCATCTAAGAAAGCAAAATAATGCATAATATGGATCATGGAATTGAAAATAATTGTAAATAAATAAAGCAACAAGTATACAAGGCAAAAAACAAGAAGTATATAAGAGTGGCCAAGGAGCCAAGCAAATAAGGGACATGGGCACTTGTCACTCAAACTAGAAATCAAGTATACAAGGCATGTTCAAATTCTATATACACATACAATTGAAACAAGCAAGGTTGGCATGAAATCCACAATCACATAGAATAGTATAGGTAAAGAACATTAGAAAATATCCTAAGGCACACACACAAATAGAATCAAAGGACATTGGCAAATTTGTTAAGGCACATATAGGAGATAAATATGAATTGATAAATGCAATCACATCTAGCTACACAAATCAAGAAAAGAAAGCATGTAAATAATATAAATATAATCTCATCTAAATAATCAAAGAAAGAAGTGAAAGTATGTAAGATATATAGTATAATACTAGGTATTTGCTAAGAAATACACAAGTGATATATACTAGTGAGTGTTGATGGAGTAATCTTTGTAAGCTAGTAAGTAATGTACATCAACATGATAACTAGAGTGTGTGGTGTAGGAATGACATAACCTAGATGGTGTAGTCATGTAGAAGACCCCTAGTGGGTAGATATATCGATGTATGTCTTGAATGTAGAAGTAGGATGTCCCCTCAATGGGTAGAGTGAAGCAATCAAAGATATGGATGTCATTTCACACACTCAAAGAAGATCAAGTGAACCATGGTAATGTAGATAACTTGATAAAAAATAACATAGAATAGCAAACGTAAGTCTAACATGGTAGTATAAATGTAAAGCATGGATAATAGATATAATTGAAATATTTTTGATATTTTGAGTTATTTGATTTTTTTTGGATTTTGAATTATTTGAATGTTTTTATGTTTTGGAATATTTGATTATTTTTGTATTTTTAAATATTTGAATGTTTTTGTATTTTGGTATAAGCTATGTACAATCAATCATAAGGAGACTATGTACAAGTAATTGAAAAAAATATATATGCAAATAATTTTGAAAAATTATGTACAAGTAAGCTAAGAAAAAATGATACTAACTGATGAGTCTCAGAAGAGACTCCCTATTATGTTGTCTTGTATCAAGGAGAGAGATTGTGCTTGATCGTGGGGCACAATGGAAGGGCTGGGACTATGGCTCTAAAAGTTGTATATGTTATATATGTTGTAAAATCTCTATAATGAAAACCAACTTTAGGGTCCTCTTATAACTTTGAGAAGTGGATGAAACTATGGGGATCTTAAGGACCCATCTTGTGGTAGAATAAGCTCTCTAAAAATATGCTTTATGTGTAGAGACATGAGATATCAATGAAACTACCTTAAGTGTGAATATTTTAGTTGGAAGCTATCTAGAGTTGTGAAACTATCACTGATGTAGTGGTTGTTCTAAGAGAGGCCTCCGTGGAAGTGTATGAACTCTTAGTGCTAGTGAGGGAGGCCCCGACTATGTATAAATCTCAACTAGAGGAAGAACTGTAACTGGTGAAAGAAATAAAACTATATCAGAAGGGGTGCTAACCTAAGTGACAAAGCTATAACCATGGGTGTAATCAACCTACCTATCTTCATAAACTTGGGTGATAACATGTACCACATGTTCTACTATAGGAATAGATATGGTAGTAGGTGCAAGATGAAAGATATATGAACTAAGTTTTAAGGGAGGGAAGAATTTAACCACCAATGTTTTTTGATGTCTAGTAGTGATAAGGAGATACTCAAAAGTAGCCCAAAAAGTTAGATACATCTAGGTGAAAACCATGTATGGGATGACATGCATGTAATTAGAGTTATGAGTTATATATCAATATGATTATTAAGAAAATTCCACATGAGTGATAGCAAACAAGGGATAGAGAGCACGTAATTGTGCACTAATGCATTTAAATTTTTGACTTGTAACATGACATTTCTAATATGTTTAGCAATATAGAGTTGAATATTATTTTGCATGAGAGATAGCAAACAAGGGATAGAGAGCATGTAATTGTACACTAATGCATAGAAAAATTTGACTTGTAACATGACATTTATAACATTTTTAGCAAGATAAAATTGAAATTTTTTCCATATGAGAGATAAAAATTAATGAAACCTTGTATTAAAGACAAGTAAACATTTCTTTGAAGGAGAGGGGTATTACTATGTTTAACAATAACTTTCTTAATATCATCCCATATTATTAAAATTAAGAGGAGTCTTAAAATATATGGTAAACTTCATCATTCATGTACATGATAGGACCGAGTATGGTCTCCTTATTATTTTCAAGAAATGTAAGAAATATGTGTAAAAAAGTGAGATCCATTTTTGTTGTTTTTATGTGGAATCTGAAATTAGATGTAAGGTGATACCTCAAGAAAACAAATAGACCTAGTATATGAAACTAGGGTTTTAAAAAAATATATTTTAAAAATTACTAAGGAATTTTAAAATTTAATGTGAATTTTTTATTTAAATATGTATGTAAAAAATCAAAAAAATATTGAAAACTTCTTGATTCAAAGGGACCTAGTATATGCAAGTAGGGTTTGGAAGAAAATGGTTTTTTAAAATTACTATGAAATTTTAAAAATTAAAGTGAATTTTTGATTTAGATATGCAAGTAAAAAATTTAAAAAAATATTGTAAAAATTAGTAAAAATTTACCCTAGGGTTTCTAGGGTTTTTATATGCAAACAAAGTAAGTCGGGTTCACCAAATGGTTTAACAATTTTAGAAATATTGGTATTTTATTCCTAATTTAGTTAAGGGTATAGAATAATAAAATTAGTAAATAATATTGTTATAATTAATCTACTGATTTGTATAATTTAACTATATTTTTAACCTTTCTATAAATAGCAATAAATATGAAGAAAATAAGACTTAGCTGAAAACTGACTGAAATAGATGTTGTAGGGTCTAAAATTTGCTTTGTAGGATTGCGATAGTGTCACAAATTAGAATCTAGATTTCATTTTGTGAAAGGATAGGAGCATAGAAATAAGATACCGTAGGGTTTGGTGCTATAGTCCTCTTTTACCATTATTGTCCAAGAGACTTGAGTATTCTAGATTTTGTTTGTTGTCCTTGTGTGAGCCTACCTATATAATTTTAGATGCTAGATGTTTATAGAAATCCCTATAGATCTGATTTAGTTTTCAAACCCTAGACTCCATTACTTTTTGACCAAATTTGTGAAAAAGGGGGGGCTTAGTGTGTGTAAGATGCATTTAACATGTATCCATACCCCTTGTGTGGGCATGTTACCTACATACCAATAATCTGAAGAGGGATCAAGCCATATATAGTTCTCCCACTTGATTTGATTTGTGAAATAGTGTTTATGAAGATGTAAAATGCTAAACTAGGTGTGATTGAGGTGGTTTAGGATTAGTATGAGGGTTTGAATAAGCTTGTAGTTTTATTAGCTAGTTATATGCAGAGAATAGGGAAATATTCCTAAGTAGTCTTTCTTGTATTCTTGCTTACTTTATGATATTTTCCAACCCCTTATAAATGAACTTTGAATGGGCTTTTATAGGAATCTATTAGTCATGGGTTGAATGTATTCAAATTATTCTGATAAAAAAGAGGATAGAAACTAAAAATAAATGACCATCAATGGTAAAAATTCACTTGGATAGGAGCACCAAAAATAGACACCCTAGGGTTCAGTGTTATAGTCCAAGTTGGGTACTATTGTCCTGAAGGAATGGGACCTAGGAGGATGGAATCATCATCAAAAATACTACTCGGAGGAGGTGGAATCACTATCTAGAAGGATATAGATGACTGGGAATCGGTGAAAAGATGCCTATGAGGGTCATGGGAGCAAGCAAGAGGGACCTATGGGTTGGGTGTCACAAGCCAAAATAAAATTACCAGATTTCACATTTTATATGGCTACACAGATCTGAACAATTATAGATAATCACCTAGACCAACCAAAAGGACCAAATTATAACTTCAAAAAGACTCATTGATGTCTAAATTATTGTTATACTTAGAATAGGGTGAGACTAAGTACCACATAATTTAAATAGAATAATTATAACATTGATTCATAATTAAATATATATGTTTAATGCATGAAATTAAATTAAATGTGGTGAGATTTGCTTGACATCATTTACATGTTCATGTAAATGAATACTTTCGAATAATTAATATAGTTTATGTTCTTGTCAAATATCAAAATCCTATTTGAGTAGCCTCACCAACCAATACATGTGAGTGAAGTCTTACTTATTTTTAGATAATTACTAGGGTTCAATGGGTCTCAGGCCCATATAATATATTTAAAAAGTATATAAAATGAAACTGTCAACTCTAAGATTTATAAAATACTTATTTGATATCTTGAATAAAAATGAGGTAAAGTCAACAGGTTGGCAAGCCATAAAATAGATTACTACCCAAAACTTAGATACTAAAATGGCCAACAAGGCTGTGAGATATAATGTAAACAAAAATATAAAATAAAAAGGCAATCACTAGATACCAAAACCCAAAAAACCTATAGGATTCAAATATTTTCTTCCTTATCATCATCTGCCACTATTGTAACAAGCAATCCACCACCCTTTGAAGAGTCCTCACCATGTTGGAATAAAATAGAGAGGATGTGTAAGCCCAGGTGGGTAGTAGCCAACAACATAGAAATATTCACTTATAGCAAGACAAATAGAGAAGAGTAAAGGAGGGCAAATATAGTATAAAATAAAAAATTCATATATATTAAATTATTCTAAAATATAATTACATCAGTTCGTTATGTTAAAAAAAACTATAGCTATAATTGTTAAAATAATTCTTGCAAACAATTGTTGTTATCTATTTTATCTTTCTTCCTTATATTTTGATGAATAGTTTGACTGTTGTCAGCTTCTATTCTTCTTGATCTAGATATTCTTCCCCTTTTGCTTCTTGTTTTACTTTCATAATATTCTATTGTGTTTATCTTCTCCCTGTTGCTCTGTTCTTTAGGTTGCTTTACTCTACCTCTGACTATTGTTATTATGTCAAAAACTACTTATTTTTCCCCTATTTTCTACCACTTCTACCTTCTTCTATTACTATGCTAAGTTTTATATGCTATTTCTCTATGTTTATTCTATCCTCTTACATTTTATTTGTCTCTCTATCTTTTTGTCTTTTTGTGGACAATTTCACCTACCACCAGATTCCCCCCAAATAGAAATGGTTTTCAAAATTTCAAATTTAAAATGATGCATTTAATTTGTTTGGTGGCCACTAATGTGGAAGTCCATAGCACAAGGTAGGTGAAAATAGGGGAAAGTATATAATTTTTTAACACTCCCCCTTATCCTTAACCTTCTTAGAATGATATGATGAATCTCTTTCAACCACTAAAACATCTAATTTATTTTCATCTTGACCACTAAAATCTACCTATTGCATCCACTCCTATCAAATATGATGCATTCTCTATTCTCAAATATGACCTTGTAACCCTTTTAGACAAGCTTCCCAATGTTAATAAGGTTGTGCTTCAACTTGGGCACATAGTAAACATGTTGAATTTTCATTTTGTCACCTTTCTTGGTTCAGATAAATATCTTGCCTTTGCCCATGATGGGAACCTTCTCATTATTTACCATTGTTACCTCTAATTTGATTGACTCTTAAATGTGGTTGAGCATATCATTTTTCACACTCATTTTGTTGCTACAACCACTATCCAAGTATCATGTCTCTTTACCATTTTTTTCAATAACATTGCATGTTATGAACAAGTTTCCACCTTTCTCATTATTATTAGGCTCAAAATCTTATGTATGAGAGAAATTTGAATTCTACCTATTCATGTCATACTCCTTATTTTTACACTCACTAGCATGGTGTCCATAGTTCTTGAAATAATAGCATTGAACATTGGATTTATCATATATTTGTGTACATCCTCTTCTAAAAGTTTCGTTGATTCTTTTTCTTCCTCTTCCATGTGAAACTTGATGGATATGCCTTCCACTTTCATGACTATGGCAGTTCTTCCTCTTCTTCTATTGTTTGATCCTCTCCCCCTTCCTCTCACATTCACATTGGTCTTGAATGCTTCCTCATAGGAGAAGGTGTTTGACCTATTCATCCTTTGTTCATGGGTTTGAAAGGAACCAATTATCTCATCTACTATCATTTGCCTCAAATCCTTTGATTTTTCAATTATGACCACTATAAGATCAAATATGATTGGAAGGATCCTCAACACCTTCTTTATGATCCTATGAATCTTCAAGGGCATCACCACATGTATTCATTTTATTGAAAATATTCATTGTCTTTATGAATAATTCAATGATAGACTCATTATTTTTCATTTTTATGGCCTCAAAGTCTTTTCTTAAGAAATACAACTTTAAAAGCTTCACCTTCTCACTCCCTTGATAGGCATTTTGAAAAATATACCATGCTCATTTGGAATGGATAGATGGTACTATCCTAAGAAATATTAAATCAATTAATGTCATGTGTATGTATTTGAGTTATTTGACATATTTTATCCTATTCTCCTTCAACACATTCCTTTTTGCTTAGTTTAATGCATTAAAGGCTTCTAGGTATGCAACTTAATTATATCCACCTTCAACCAACTCCCATAGATCTTGAGAGTTAAATATGGTTTTTATCTTGATGCTCCACATATCATATTTATTTCCATAAAATGTAGGGGGGATTCTTCCATGAGCTATAACTACCTACTGCCATGTCTAAATGGGCTTATAACTTAGGATATTTGATACCAATTGTTGGTAGAAAATAGAGATAATATGCAAGTCCAGGTTGGTAGTAGCCAACAACACATAAATTTTCACTTATAGTAAGATAAAATAGAGAATAATAAAGGAGGGTAGAAATAGTATTAAAATAAGACATATATATTAAATTATTATAAAATTTGATTACATTAATTGGTTATGTCAACAAAAACTATAGCTATAGCTATTAACATAATTCTTACAAAAAATTATTGTTATCTTTTTTATCCTTCTTCCTTATATTTTATTGAATGGTCTGACTACTATCGGATTTTATTCTTCCTTCTCTTTCTATTACTCCTCTTTTACTTATTATTTTAATTTCATAATTTATTGATGTATTTATCTTCTCCCTACTACTTTGTTCTCTAGGCTACTCTGATCTACCTCTAAATTTTGTTATTGTGTCAAAAACTACTAGCCACTGCCCTATTTTATACTTCTACCTTATATTGATAATGCACTAAGTTATATATGTTTTTGATCTATATATATTATATTATATTACATTATATTTGTCTCTTTATATTTTTGTATTTTTGTTGATAGTTTTACCTACTGCCAAATTTTCTTACAAACAAAAATGGTTCTCAAAATTTCAAATTTAGACTACTGCATTTAATTTGTTTGGTGGCCACTTCTATAGAAGTTCTTAGCATAAGTAATTGAAAATAGAGGTATGGATATAATATTTTAACACACCACACAAAACCCTATCCACCTATTCCTAGATCCTAAGTTTTATGCCACCAATAGAGACTGTATCTCAATTACTATCTAGCCTCTCGTGCATCACCAATTTCATGACCAACTGGGGAGCCCTAACTATCCAAGGAGGTGATGTTTCTATGACTTGAATCACTAGATTAGATAAGAAATTAATAGCCTCCACTCACTCCCTACTTCCCCAAATTAATGTTTGCAATCCCAAAATAAAAGGCTATCCAAGCTTTCCTGGAATTTAACTAAATTGTTTTCTAACTTCCAAACTATTATTAACTTCTTGTTTATAGTGGAAATTAGGATTTGAGGATCTCCTAAAATCATAATATTCTCAAATTTTCACTACATTTCCAATTCAATCCTTGTTATAAGAGCATGTGCTTCAGCTTCATTATTCATGCCATCTGAGAGCTTCCTAGAGATAAATCTAATGAGAGAGCCACTAAAATATCTTATTATACAAATTGATATAGAAGCACCCAGATCACCTCTCAAGGTTCCATCACAATTAATTTTAAACCACCCTAGAGGAGGGGGGGGAGACGATAAGCTTTGTCATTTCTTATACATTTACATGAATTTACTATTGACCCATTACTGGGTGGCTAAATAATGATCCTCCATTTGGCACACATTATCTTTCCTCACACCAAAAGATAAAAATTTATATGTTTAATTTGAGAATAAATGACCTTTGAGATATCAACCTATAGATCTTATAAAATTAAAGCAAGAGATCTCACCTTTCTTGAGTTCTCTCCTTCTAAACTATCCACATAAAAATAGTTGGATTGATTATCCAAAGTCTAAAAAGTGAATTCTTACATTTCCAAAATGGCCAAGAGGAAATGCATTGAATATTGAGGAGGCTTAAGCCCAAGGCCATTCAATCTTATAACATAGCCACACAAAGAACCAAATAACAAAGGGGCAAGAATAAATAATGTCATTTGGAAATTTATTCATCAAATTTACAAAGACTATAATTGGAAAGGCCCATAAAACCAAATTTATCCAATAGATCCTAAGTGAGGATACAATTCTAAACTACTAACCAAGTAAAATCCCTTGATTTATAAAAACATATCTTATCCCAACATAAGAATCTCACCTAACTCAATGCATCATTTTTTACCTCAACCATCTAATAACCAAGGCTTACTTTAATAAATATAATTTGGTAATTTATGTACCTATTTGATTTATGATTTCAATGAAATGAAATGATCTATTTCTAAAGAGATGTTGTATGCTAGAAAAGTAGTATATATTAAACTAGATCCATAATTTTTTCAAATTTAATGTTGTTAAGGTTAGATTTGTCTAAAGTTTTTTTTAGTATGTCCATAATCCAACTAAGTAGCTGATTTGAAGGCATGATCACCATGTTTACCAGGTTGTATAAATTGATCATCAAATTGTGTTAATTAAATCAACATTTCCCTTCAGATATTAATGAGGTTGAGTGCACAAAGTCACTTGATAAAACTTATTGATTGAAACAATAATTAGATCATTTGATATGGCTCAACCAGTTAAATTCATCCATTTCAAATAGGAAATTCCTTTTGATGCTAGACCTTACATCTTTTTATATTTTTTATTGATATCAGGGTTGGAGGGATACCTTACCAATAAAACACACTAGATGAAAAAGACAATCTTGGCTTAAGGATAAAAAACCATAAGTCATATGACTAGAAAACTTGTAAAAACCATATTATTAGTTATATTATATTAATATAATGAACATTTAAAGATATATCATAATAATAATTCTAATTTATCTTATAAAAAACATCTAATCAACTAGACTACCTACCATAGTAATAATCAACTACTGGCTATTATTCCATAACTATAAAGGGTTTACCATCCTAGCTTGCACATAGAATTTCACTGTCTAAAATTTGATTTACCAATGACAACAAAAGTGCATGAATCTAATATGTTATTATAGTTAAAGTCATGTGTAATTTTTTAAAGATGTTAATAGTTAATATGGTGATAATTTAACAAAATATAAACATCTCAGGGTTGATACTCAAATTATACGAAAATATGTAATCCTACATAATTTATATCAACATAGTAATAAGGTGGTAATGAAAGGTTGTAGAATTATTGTAAACATAATTCTAAGGATTTTTTGTAAGGTTAATTCCCTAATCTCACTTACTGTTTAACTACAACTCAGTTATACCATTCAACTACACGCTCAAATCATAAACACTCAAATTCATCATGAGTAAGTTAGTCCAATCAAAGAAGCACAGAGTCCAAATGTATAATGCCACTTAAGACATCTCTTAAGAGATAACTTAAAGGTACCCTTGAAGGTATTAAAAGACCTTTTAAGCTATCACCTAGTAGTGCCTTCAAGGTAAAGGAAAATTATAATCATGTGCATATTGAAAGTATCTCATAAGAGATACCTTCAACATCCCCTTGAATGTATGACAATGCCCTTTGAGTTATCTCTTATGAGATGCCTTTAAGGGCATTTTAATACCTTAGTAGGTAACTTATAGGTACCTCATAGGAGATACCTTTAAGGTGAAGCCCACTCTAGTGCATAGTTGAAAGGTATCTCCTAGGAGATACCTTGAAGATATTACAAGGCCATTCAAGTTATCACCCAATACTAATTTTAAGGTGAAAGAAAATTAAACTAATATGAGATGCCTTTAAGGGCCTTGTAATACCTTAGTGGGTAAGATTAAGGTATCACCTAGGAGATACCTTGAAGGAGAAATACACTCTGATGCATGTTTGAAAGGTATCTCCTAGGAGATACCTTAAATATAATATAAATCCTTTCAAGTTATCACCCAACGTTAGCCAATAAATAGAATGTGTAGGCATAGATGGATAACGGTAGAAAAAATAAACTAAACTTTGGACTAATACCAAAGCTTAACACAAGTGTTGGAAATGCACAAAATGATCATGAAAGAAGGATGGAATAGGGGAGGGAAGAGTATCAACATAAAAACCACTCAAAAAGCATATATTAGTTTGTTCTTAAAACTCTAATACAAACTGATTTGATGCATAAACTTACACAAATACTAATTTTTGTCTCATTTTTTTATATTTTACTAACTTCCCTTCCACATACCACTTTTTTTTCCTTATAAACACCAAATAGCTCCAAAATTTTCCAATTTAAACTATTGTAATAATATGGTTAACAAGGAAATTTTATGGAAGAAACTATGTCTAGTTTTTAAGATCAATGCATTTTAGATCTACCAATATGATCCTTCATCAGGAAATGTGTTGATCTTCAAAACCAAGCATAGTTTCTTCTAAAAACATTCCTTGTTAATTTATGGACTATGGAAACATAAAATCTTTGATAAATATGGATACTGAGGGGGAGCTCCATAGATGAGATAGGGGAAGGTGAGGGTAAGAATAATTTAATTTAACAATCCCCCTTTTTCTTGAATTTTCTACCATGGTCTGCAAGAATCTCCTAAGCATTCAAAACATCCTCATAACTTCTCTTTATATGTCCATATCCTTCTAGACTCATCATGTGCTTGTGTATAGCTAGACTATTGAAGTCCATAACTAGACTATCAAAGTCCTTAGCTACCCTGATGAAGTCTATAGCTTGACTATTGAAGTCTATAGATACCATATTGAGGTCTATAGCTACCATACTAAAGTTTTTAGTTTAAGTATTTTAGTCCATAGATGGATTGTCATAATCTATATATACCCTATTAGATTCTATAGCTAGATTGTCAAAGTTCATAGATACCCTATGGTAGTCCATAGTTGGATGTCAAAAATTCATGATCCTTGAAAAAATAATGAAATCATTAGATATATACACTCCCCCTCTATACATCCTCAAAATTTTGATGTAGTGGCCACTTTATTTCTCCACCATGGTCTTGAATTGCTTGAAGGTATTAATTCTAGCTGATTTGTTCTTTAAAAAATACACCTACGTCTTCCAGATTAAATAATCTATGAATGTTATGAAGTCGACATTCTTAGATAGGGAGGGGGTCTTCAATGGGCCACACAATTCTAAATGGATCAACTCTAAAATGAAATTGGGTGTGTGGGAATATACACATAGTATGTAGAATCCAGATGATGATATGAAATGGTGTGTCAAAATATACACATAGTAACATATAAGAAGGAAATTGAACATACCAGGGAGGTCTCAAGGCTCACAATTGTTGATTTCAACTTCAGTAATGGATTAACCTATGAAGGTGTTGTCCAAAACCTTTCTCATAAGATAGGGTGTGATGATATTTTCATCAGTGGGATGGAACCTAAATCTGAGAGGAATTTGTGTGTCACCCTTATCCTAAAAAGAATTAAATTGAAGACTTACATTATTTAATTACATTCACTCTCCCCACCAAAATCCAATATTAATGGATTGTTTTTTCAAATTTACTGCAGCATATATATAGAGAATATATGTAGGCAACATAAAATGATACATGCCCACTTGCTCTATGGAAGAACTAAATATGTGGGTTCTGAAGGAAGGGGGTATGGTGTTGAATTATTATATGGGTGTTAAGAGGGGTGGGAGAATGGGATGGGATGGTAAGTATGGACATGCATATTCATATAGATGAATCCTATTGCCATATTGAAATAGATTCCCTTGGCCTGATTTATACATGTGTAAGAAAAGCATCACCATAGATAGGCTTGATTGGTGTCAAAAAAATGTGTATATATATCATTATTATTAAATAAGTGGTCCTAAGGCCCTATTCCTAAATTGTTTTTGTAATTTTGTTTTCTTTTTTCTTAGTTTTTTATGAGAAAAGATAAAAACATAAGATGAAGGGTGTGTACTTGGTAAACATGTGCTCATTGATGACCAGATGAAGAGATATCTCCTTTTTATCTTGGAAGAAATACCTATAATAAGACAACACTACCACAAGATTGTTGGTTAGACAAAGATGTAGGGTGGACCGCCTAGCATATGCTAGATCTAAGAAGCTAAAGCTTATTTGGATGGATATCAATCCACTCCCATAATAACAAATGAAGATGATAAAATAAAATAAAGGTAATTGAATTTAAATTAATGATAAATTAAATTCTAAGTATAAAAATAAATTAAAAACTTATTCAAAGAAAAATGACTAAATCTAGCACATGCTAAAACTAGTCAAGGTAAGGCCATAGTTTTGGGGTTTTGGTAAAATGGTAAGGGTAAAAAGGATTATTTTGTTGGGTTGGGTAAATGATAAAGGATGCAAATAGACAAAAGGGTAAATTGATATATGAGTCAAAGAAGAGAATATGTCAAGTGTGGCAAAGAGATGAAAGAGGTCAATTGAGGAATATGGCAAAGAGGCAAAATGGGGTAAAGGGGTAAAAGGGTAAATGGTAAGATGAGGAAGGGATGAAGACAATAATATTGAAGGGACTGAAAATGTTAAGGAAGGGAGGAAAAATGGAAATAAATAAATAAATTTAAATAACAAAATAAAAGATTACCTCAATGTTTGTAGATGCTTATTGATGAAGATGGTTTGTTGAATATTGTTGATGAAGATGTCTTGAGGCAATTTTAGTAGATCTTCATTACTTTGAATTATTTTCCTCTAGGATGTGGAAGAGTAATGACCTCCTTGAAATGGATGAACACCTGCAATAAAATTTGGGCAGAAATACTCTAACTTTTTCAACCTCTTCCTCAGGTGAAGGAGAAAGGGGGTATTTGTAGTTTTTTTTTGTGAGGAAAGATGCCAAAAGAGGGAATTTTGGAAGTATGGTGAATTTTTCCCCAAGATCAAGGATGGGGTTTGGGGAAGATTCATATGGGGGTTGTCAAGTCTCCCTACCTTGCATGCAAGTCCAAGTTTAAAAGGAATTGTGCGCATGGTTTGAAAATGGGACCGAAGACTTTGTTACACCCTTATTTGTCCTCATTTATGACTTTAAGAGTTATTCCACCAAATATGGTTCCATTTTTAAATGGGGAATGGGTGATTCAAGGTGAGGTGGGTGAAGATTCCAATTTGGGCTCATAAGTCTCTTATTTGGGTTAAGAAGTCCAATATGGGGGCTCTTTATCTCTCCCAACATGTGAAAGGGGCATGTAAGTCAATTTTGAAGGATATTTTCATGTGAAAATGAAAAACCAAGTCAAATGACTTACCCTTGAGGATAGATTTGACCCATTTCAAGTGGGGACCCTTGTCATGCTTAAATGAGGTTATTAAGCATCTTGGAAAAAGGGGCTAAAGGTGGGGTACCAAGCTATGTCACTTTGCCACATCATTTTTCCATATCATTTTTCATGTCATATTCCATGTCACTTTCCATGTCATATTCCATGTCATCATGAATAGTGAAAGTGGGTCCATAGTGAATAGTGATGGTGAATAGTGTTTTGTGAATAGTGATTTCAAAAACTATTTTTGAATGGTGTTTTAAAATAATAATTTTTGAATAAAAATGGGTAGAATAGGGAGTTTGGTTAAGTTATGAGGGTGTCATAGGGTTTGGGAAGGTTTTAGGAGGATTTAAGGTGGTCTTGAGGCATTTAGACACCTAGAACTACAAGTGTGTAGTTTTCTAGTGTCTACATTTTATCCATTTTTGTTATGTTACTTTGAATTAACAAGTTTCAAAACAAAAATAGATTTTTCGGTTGAAGTTTAGGGTACCCCAAGTATGGGAGGAGTTGTTCCCCCTTAAATTGAGATTCAATGAGGAGAGGTTGAATCGAGTGTAGGTTTGATAAGTAGTTGATGGGGAAGCACTAGGTGGTACCGCAAGGTAGTGGGGCATGTGATATGCCAATAGGTGCATACAATGTGAATAAGCATGGTAGTCAAGATTGAACATAGATGAAAGCTACTAACATTGGTAAAATAAGTTTAGTGTTAAGAAGATATGTGATTGATAGACTACGTGACCATTATTGTGACAATGAGGTATACTTGTTAGTCCTTGTAACAAAAGGGGTAGTGTCTATGTGGGTATCCAAACTTAGGAGTGATCCCATGTGTACATAACTAAAATTGGAAGTGATCACATGTAAAACACCAATGGTCTGGTCATGTACTAGTTGGTGCAAAATATTAAATGGTCAAATGTTCAACATGGAAAAAGTGCTTGACATAGTCAAAAAGACTATGATGAGGACATCATAAAACATGCAAATAGGTCAGGTCAAAAACAACCAACATTGGGGTAGATGTGGGTAAGGTGTTTGGGTGGTTAGAATGGGGTGGTTGAGTGGATTCCATATACACTAGTCAAGTGGATGCTACCCACATAACTCCATGGACATAATGTCCAAAATGAACTTCAATCCTAATGTATTTATTTTGAGGTTGGGAGTGTTGAAATAGTTACCTCAATATGAAAAGGTGATGAGTTCATAGATAAAAATGAAGGTGAAAAAGGATGGGAGAGTCCAAACATGGGTAAGACAAAAAGAAGGTCATGATAAAATAAAGGGGTCATAATTTTGAAAATTTTGACACCAAAAAAATTAGAGAAATAGGCTATACCAAGCTGTAGGAAATATGGTACTACTCAAATTATCATGGTGATCTGATGGGGTCTTTCATCACCATCCAAATAAGCTAACATTGTGCATACTCCATAGTAATGTCATGAACAAGCTATGGATGGGGTATGGTTCAATGATTTAGAGAAGAAAAATAGTAGAGAGGGTAAATGGGTCATGGTGAAGATTTGAACCCTTGAAGCTTGAGCCAATGGGGTGCCAAAATAAGTAAGCATTGAGTTTTGAGGTAATTCTAAGAAAGATACTGAGGGGCTTTATAATATATAAAAGTATTAATTAATTAAGGGAGTAGGTTGTTTTCCTACACAAATATCCCAAATCTCCCATTTGAAGATGGTTTTTAGCTTAATTCCAATAGCGGTGAAAGAGTAGAGAAAAAGTGATATAAAATAAGCAAGACTAGGGTGATGGGGAAGGAAACTTATTCCAAATAGTTGGCAGTGCTTGTGCATATTTTCTAGTCACATGACTTGAGAATGAGGCAAAAAGAGAAAGCACTAAAAAGTGTCAAGCAAAAAGCATTGAAGGGATAAGTAGGAGATGGATGAAAAGAAAAGCATCGAGGTGACCAAGGGGGATGAAAGGAGACAGGCATGGTCATATAGATGAAAAAAAAGGAGTGCTAGGTAATGATGAAGAGAAAAGGAAAATAAAAGGTAGAAGTGAAGAAATGAAAAGGACAGAGAATGAAGGATGGTGAACCTAGCGGTCGACTGGCAAAAAAAGGCTTGAAAACAAGTCTAAAAAGACTGAGAAGAAGGATTTGGTGATGAAAATGAGAGAGAAAGAAAAGGAAAATGCAAGGGGTGAAAGAATGAGATGAAGATAAGGGATGAAAATTAGGGATGACAAGAAGGAAGAATTGAAGTGGGGATATAAAACATGGATATTCCTACAGATGCAAAAGATAAGTAAGTACCATGATGGAGAGCAAAGGCGAATTAGAAATAAGAAGAAAAGGGAAATTATGGAAGGCTTCTCCAAGATAAATACCTAGAGTGGGGCTAGAGGAGGAGGAAAGAAAAAGGCTAATAAAAAGAGAAAATGGCGAGACAAAGAGGAAGTAAGTGGAGGATGTGATGAGAAATGGGGAAATAGTTAGCAAGGAAGACATCCAAGATGAGGTAGAATTGGTGAGGAAATGAAAAGGAACAAAAGGAAGTGGGCAAATGCTGAGAGTGTCAGGACACAAATCAGATGGAGAAGGGGAATGATAAACATGTTTGGATAAGGTGGTGAAGAATAGGTAGGGAGACAAAGAGGATGCAATGTGGTCTGGGGTGCAAGAATTGATGCAAAAGTGTAGGAAGGTGACAAGGAGGCCAACAAAATAGAGGAGATGGTGGTTATATAGGAGAAAAGAGTGGGGAATTAGGAAAGCTATCAATATTTATGTTAAAAGGGATTGATAAGCTAGAAAAGTGATTAAAAGAGATTAACAAGCTAGAAAAAAATGATAGATAAGGTGGGTGGTGTTAGAACCCAAGGGCACAAATAAATAATGTTCAATGCAATTTTGGTTTAGGATGCCCTAGGTGAGGGGCATGATTAGTGGAATAAATTAGTTAGGAAATGGGGAGTTAGTTGTTAGTGGCTGAGCTGCCCATGAGAAATGCTTACATAATCAAAATGGACATCAATCTAATGTAGTTTAAATAAAAATATGGTTAGTCACTTGTAAATGGGATTCCCTAATTTGAAAGACCACAAAGTTTAGGTCAGGTTGGTTGGATGCAAAATTAGCAAGAGGTCAAAATTGGTTAAGGTTGGTTTTGGTTTGCGAATGGTTGATGGTGAAGGGAAGGAAATGGAAATGTTAGTGGCCAAGCTGCTTGTAAGCGGTGCCTACATAGTCCATGGACATCATGCCAATGTAGTTCCAACTAGGGGTTGGGTTAATGGTGTCTAAGTGGGTTTCCCAAATTGGATGAACCACATGGGTTGGTTTGGGTTAATGGTAGAGGGTTTTGGTGAAATAATAGAGGTGTTGGGCTATGTTGAAGGTAATAGTGAAAGTGAATGGGGTAGGTTAGTAAATAGTTAGCACAATGATCCCACATTTAGTAGGATGAGAGGTGTGGATGGGTAAGGTAGGGTAAATAAAAAGGGAATACTAAGCCTAATAACACAAATGACCTTCAATGGAACTAATCCAATGAAGAGGTGTCTTTGTTAGGAGGTTACGCTAGCTAAGGTTATGTGAGGGTAGGATTTTAGAGATAGTGTTTACTATTATGATTTGAGTTTTAGGAGATGGGGATCTATCTAGATATATATAGTTTATATGGCCAAGGTTCATCACCACTACGAGCTAAATTTTAAGGGCAGTAGTAAAGTGATGACTTGCAAATAATTTATTTGATGATAAATTAGATTCTACAAGTAAGGAAGTTAGCAACATGGTGAGTGATAAAGGATGGACCTTGCCTAACCTATGAGCTACATGGGTAGACTAGATAAATAGTGGCCATGTCTGCATCCTCTGTCCTAGCTCCATGGAACCAATGACTTATTAGTTTTGCTATTTTGGGCCTAACCAACTAGATATTACATGGATTGGGGAAGATGGTGGTTCCATTAATATGAGTGAACATTTAGCTAACACAAAAGAAAAGACCACAATGTTCAAGTAGACACTACCAATGGTTGGGATCTGATGCTTAGAGCATGTGGCAGTGGGCTGGTAGGAATAGGAGGGAAAAAGGGGCAAGAAGGTGAATGTATCATTGTAAAAGACCCAAAGAAGAGAATGATTCTTAATCTATGGTGATGAATGTGGGAGAGGAGATAAGATTATAGCCTTTAACGGTTGTTTAGATAGGGAATGTTATGGATTAAGTAGAAGGATGGTTGAACACAAATCCAGATTCACTAGATAATTGGTCTAATGCATAGGTAGGAAAATAATGTATGCATGTGTGTTAGGGAATATGTGTGTAATCTAATAAAATATTACATGTGTCATGTGACTCCTCACACCCTAAATAATATATTTCATAGTTTGACATAAACATGTATAAAATGTGTTAGATGTTGCTAGTTGATTTCTATGGTTATGGTTATGAATGGTATGGTGATGGTTGTTGTATTCTCACTCAGTGTAAAAGGAATGACTATTGTTGTTACAATTTTAGATGGTAAAATTTATGATGAAAACATCAACCAAGTACATTAAGATTAGAATAGGGCATGATTCTTTATTTTTAATAAGGACTAAAAATGGACCCCAAGTGGGATTGACTTAATGAATATAAGCCCTTCAAACATTACACATGAACAATCGTTAGTTGATAAAAAAGGTTTTTTGATCACAGGGTGTCAAGTAAGCTCTAAATCCCTTGATTTACAAATAGTCAGAAGGGAAAATGGGTGATAGATTGTGTGAAGGGTAATGGGTGATATGTATGATAACCTCATGTGAATTATATTTCCCCTTCTATGGGTGACCTAAGAATGGTATTAAACAAGTCCATGTCATATGCTAGATGTAGATTGATCAATGTAAGAAGTCTACATGGGAAATATGATTACGGCTTCTAACTTATTATGTTACTTGAGAGTTGATTGTAGCTTTAGCATTGGTTTTGAAAGTGGGTCTTTTATTTTATTGTTATATATGGGAAGTTGATCAATGTGGGAAGCTTCCATGAAATTGATCTACTTTTGACAAAGTTGACTCAACTATCCTTCAAGGGATTGGTCTAAGCTTATTGGCTTTGTTTTAATGTTCTTGATAGCTATCCTTCATGGGAGTAGTGTACCTTACATGTGGTAATTTTTATTTTTGTTTTTGGGTAGCTGTCCTTCAAGGGAGCATTCTACAATACTTGATCTATTGACCCAATTAATTATTGCAAGATGAAATGTGTTTAGACATGGATCAATCTAATTAGGTTCAGAGGTTTACCATTATGAGGGTAAAACTTTACATAAGAAGGTTAATGATATGTGAAAGGGTGTGATTTTGAGAGAGAATGACCATGAGATTCCATCTTGTTAGAGATGAAAAGTATCCATGAGAACCATGCTATGGGTAGAGTCGTGATACCCATATTTAGGATTAGGCCATGACTATCATAGTTAATCACATGGTTCTATGTTGTAATCAATTGTACTCAAAAGGGGAGGAGGAAGGTGGGTGAAGTTTAAAATCTTATAATCAAGGGGTGAGCTTCAATTAGACAAATAGGTGAGCTTGATCCTTATCTAAAAAAAAATGAACATAGATGTGATGCATTGAGAGGATCAGGTTTTGGTTTGCCTTTGAGAGAGGATAAACGATAAGCTCATGATCCATATTTATGGGTAATGATGTAGGTTCCAAGCCAATTGAAAACAAACTTACCTTGTTTACTTTTATTCATGTTGATCACATATTAGTTTTCCTTTAGGATGAGATCTTTGATATTGAAGTCCTATGTTTTGAGGTAAGGTTGGTTAGGTTTGATGGAGGTGGGTAATCTCCAATGGTTTGATGGGAGAATTTGTATCCCAAATAGGTTGGGTGGTGTCCAAATGGGTTCCCCCAATTTGATATACCACTTGGTTTAATTTGGGTTGATAGATAGGTTCAGTTGATAGGTTGAGGCAAAAATCCAAGGGTTAGTTTAGTTAATGGTTAAGGTATGGTTGAAGTTAATAAATGGTTAAATCTTTATGGAAGGAAAGTTCCCCCAATTTAATATTCACATGGGTGGGAAAAATATCCCAAAGTGATGGTATTTGTGGTTGGGTTTAGTTATAATGTTGAGGTTTTGAAGGGTATATCTATGGAATGGACATTTTAACCTTTCCCTTATCCTTTTGTTGGACCTGAGAGTGGGTAACCCTATAGATGGTGTGGATAAAAGGAAGTGTTGGTTTATCTTGTTGCTTCGGTTCCTCCTTACTCTAAGGTGAGAATGGGGGAATAGATAAGTGTTGAATAGGCTTGGTTGATGGTTGGGTTAGTAATGAGCTAAATGAAGGTTCATTTAATAACATATTATCCTTGCTATAAATATGGTGGATAATGGTTTTAAGAGCCCTGTGGTAAGAGCACACATGGTGGTCATTGTACCATGATGGTTTTGGGTGTGAGGGGTTGAAAGTTTTGATAGGGTCAAAAGGTTTGTGTTGACCATTTTTTGCCCAATAGGCCAAAAATCAGTCCCCTTCTTCCCTTACTATTCTAGGCTATTTCATTTTTTGATTTTGCACAAGTCCAGGAATTTCTACGGACCCTGTAGGTCTATTTCTATGGACTCTACAAGTCCATTTCTACATACTCTGCAAAGCTTAGATTTATATGGACTTAGCAATGAGGTTTCTATGGACTCTGTAGAGCTTGGATTTCTACAGACTCTATAGGTCCATTTATATAGACTCTATAGGTTTTCTACGGACTTCACAGGGACTTCTACGAACTCTATAGGGTTAGTCTTTGGCGCATGAAGAATCAGTTCAGAAAGTGCTAGGTTTTACAAGTCATTCTTTGGGCTCTTGTCTGAAGAAATTCACAAGGAAGGTTGGCATCTTTTAACCATTGAACCATTGAACCAGTTCAATGCCTTGGTTCAATTGGTAGGTTCATCTCTCAAGTTCAATGACTTGGTTCAATCGGCCTTGGTTCATCGCTTGGTTTAACCACTAGGTTCAACGCTTGGTTCAATCAACAAAGTTTAATGGATTGGTTCAATGTTAAAGTTCATCGGCAAAGTTTAATGCAAGGTTCATTGGTAGGTTCAATCAAATGGTTCATCACTTGGTTCAACCACTAGGTTCAATGCTTCATTCAAAAGATTGGTTAGCGAACGGTTCAAAGGCTTGGTTCAGTTCAAGCAAATGGCACGCAGTGTTGAACCATTGAATCATTGAACCATTTTTGGTTCAATCAGTCAGTTCAATGGCTTGGTTTAAGGGAGCATCCTAAATTTGAAGGGCAAGTGCCCTTACAGAGTGCAGTTCTGAGTTCAAAAGCCCTTGTGGAGGGCAAGAAGCACTTCAAAGAAAAGATAGCCACAAAGGGTAAGTTTTTCAGATTTTTGTTTAGTCATGAATTCTTTTAGACTTTTTATCTGAAGGAATTCCTTCAAACAAAAAGTTTGAAGAAATTTGGAAAAGGGCCGTGACATAAAACCTGATAAAATACTCCAAAGGAAAGGAAGCGAGCGTGAGATCATTCTTGTAGACATTTTGTCCGTAGGAAAAGAGGCCAAAAGAAAACCCTGACCAAGGAGGACAAAAGCCCGCAAAGCAGAAGAGCTGAAGCAGGAAGAGACCCAACAAAATTTACCAAGGATGGTGATGTCTTAGAAGCCATCAATTTTAAGGAGATGGACTAGTCGTTGGGTATTCAATTTCAAGGTGACAGTTGCGCGAACGTCAATTTTAAGACAGTGAAATAGCCATTTGCTTTTGAATTCCCTGAGCACCAACCATGAAAAGATCCCAAGGAATGCAGTGACCTACCAGAAGATCACCCCTAAGGGCTGAAAGAGCAGAAGGAGACAAGGTGTATAAAGATACAAAGTAGTCCAAGTGACAAAGGGAAGGTGATTTATTGCCAGATGATCACCAAATGGCGCAAATAGTAAATGGCGTGGCCTGTCTTCTCCAGTTTGCATTTAAAAGGGGACAAACCACAATCTATTTATAGAAAAGAGGCATAGCTTGTGCTTCCACATTAATGCTTGAATGCCAAAGTCAATTTTGGTGATTGTATAGCATGGTTCCAGTAGGCCTCTTCTAGAAGAATGACATTAGTAACAGTGACTTCCTCTTTTTGATGTTTTCAGTGCACATGGGCTAGCTCATCAAAGGGCACCAAACTCTTTTAAAAAGAGGCACCAAGTTCTCTTCCCCTCTTGATATATATTGTAAAAATTCTCATTTGATAAGGATCCACTCTCTTAGCCTTAAGGCAAAACTCTACCCAAAAATCTCTCGGGCTTGTAAGGCAGAGCTACAATATTTTACCTTGAATCAGGACCTAGCATTTTTTACCTCTATCTAGACTTGCACTTTAAAGTATATGTCTTTATTCTTATTTTGTGTTAATTCATTGTCTTTCATGCTTCTCAAAGATCGATTACAGCATGTCTAGTGCTTTGTGAAGTCTCCTTTCTGCAGGTCTGCCAGAAGTGTTCCTAGGGGAATGTAGGTGCTTGTGAATAGGTTGCCATAAGTGTGTTTGAGGATGCCTCCGGTAGTTTCTTCCTCCCTATACTTCCACAGACCCCTAGATGACTATTTTAGAAGAACTTACCACTTCAAATGAAGTGTATGGGTGCTTCTTTTTGGTGAAAAGTGTATATTCAGGCTGGGTGGGTCACATTTTTTGGTGTATCACCTTTTCCTTTTTAAGCTTAGGTTCTATTTTCAGCATCTCTCTCTCTCTCTTTTCATCCCCCCCTTTTTCATTTTATTTATTAGCAGTAAGAGAAACTAGGGCCTAAAAGATACATCAGAGGGAGCTAGCCCTTATCTAAAGACTCTCCCCTCCAACTTTGTCGGTCCCACAAGTGAGAAGGGAGTTTCTGGCACACCCAGTGGGACCAACTAGGACAGGTTTTGTCTAAAGAGTTGAAGAATTTTTGGTGTGTTCTTCAGCCAACCAGCCTTTGGAGGCTTTTGCATCAACACCAATGGAGACTCTGAGTTAAATCAACTGGTTAAGCAGTTTTGGTGCCATTAAGAAACAACATTTTGGTATGTATAATTTCATCGTTCAGAGCCATGGACCCTATTTTCCTTGGCCAGCCTGGCTATGATCCTTACCAACCTTATGTTGATCCTTATCAAATTTAATATGACCAGTCTCAACCCTATCATAAGCTATATCAGCCTTATGCCTAGTCTTATCAATGTGTCACTTCTCCCACTCAACCCAGTCTCTTGCCAATCAACCCTTTTCCACCTTCAAATGAACACTGCTGGGATACGAAAAGTATGTAATAGATCTTGACACCAGAAAGGGATGTGGCCAAGAAATTCCTGATCATGTCATCCATCAAGTGAGAAATGCACTAGATCAGGTTAAGAGTGAATGGGCTCCTATTGAAAGAGCCAATTGGAAAAGGCTTACAAGTGAGATGCTAGATGTCAGTGGTTTGATTGCATCTTTGGAAGAGAAGCTGAGTATTCATGAGAGGTAGCCTTACCAAGTCTATCAACCTACATACTCACTGCCCCAAGTATCATATCAGTCATATATAGCCCTTGCTTATAATCCAAGTCAAGCATGTCAAAGTCCTTTCCCCAATCATGTTGAGGAGAGTCCGAAACAGTAAATCTTGTGTTTAAGGCTAATCTTGATAAATAGATTGAATTGGAAAATATTTAGATGCAACAACCCATTTTGGCAGCAAGGGAAGTGGAATCCAAACCCTCACTACCCTCTCACATTGTGGCCCCATCACCCCAAAAGGAGATGCCCAGTCTGAATATCTTGAGCTAGAATAAAGTGGTTGAGTCATGGAACAACAAGGAGGAGAAAGACATTGTCCAAGAGTGTGAGGTACAAAATGAGGTTAGTCCTTTTCAATCCCCTCCCACCCTTCCTCAGGAAGCTTCTTGCATTTCACAGCAACCTTCATGCACTCCCCATCTCTATAATGATTCCTATGAGCTCTAAGAGGTATAAAATGAGGATAATCTAGCTAAATAGATTGAGGAATTAAAGGCTAAGATGAGACTACTTGGAGAAAGAGAGATGGAGTTTTCAGACTTTGTAGGGGAGACTGCGCCAAAAGATACCCCTTCTACCAATCCTCAAGCTGATTTCAATATTGATGAAGTGTTGGTAAAGTGGAGAGATGAAAATCAAGAATTTTTGGCCTAAGCTCTGCCCCCTCTTATTCTATAGAAAACTCCCTCTTCTGTGCCAAATCCTTTCTATCAGATGGCACTTGCTCATCCTGACTTATTCGATGCATCAATTGATCCTGCCTTTAATCTTGTATGCCTAGCTTTTCAACACACCTCTTTTCAGACAAATCTTCCTGTACATGAGCAGACCCTCCCAAATCTTCCCCAACCTCCTCAAGTCTTTCAACATGATCTCCAAATTCTAAGCTGGAAGAAGGAACATCATGAACCAGCTCAGGACCTTAAAAAGGATAAAGTTGCTGCCTGTTCACAGGAGCAAGATTCCAATCCCAAGATCATGAGTTGGAAGCAAACAGTGGAATCTTGGGGCAAGAAGGAAGAGGAGGAGAAAGGTTTGGCTCTAACCCTTGAAGAAGATGAGGCTGCTCCTGCTCCTGATGATGATTGTGACCTCCAAGAAAGGTTCTTATAGTAAGATATAGACATGCAGATTGTAGAGTTCAAGTCCAGAGTAGGTTTCCTCTGCAAACATGTGATGGAAGTTTCAGACCAAATAGCATATCCCATGTCTAAACACACTCCATCCACACACCTCCAAGAAATCTATCAGGCCACACCTAATATAGATGAAGTGTTGACCAAATGGAAAGAGGAGAATCATTTGATTCTATCTCAAGGACTGCCTCCTCTTCCACATGAGTTTGTCCATCTGCCTTCCATTTCCCCCATTCTCGAGGAGGAGCCTATCTTGAAGGAAGAAAGTGAAGAGGAGTATGCTCAGTTTATGACTGACCAGGGAGACTTCATGAGTAAGGAAGAGGAGGAGATCACCTTAGATGTCATGGAGGAGCATGGAAAATCTCTTGTTCATGTTTTGAATGATTCATTTGAAGTCATTGGGGCAGGTTTCACTATTCTTCAAGGGGCCTATGAGTTAGATAAGAGTGGAGAAGGCAACATTGGGACTCAAATAAGTATTCAAAGGGGCTGAAAGCTTTTAAATTTATCCTTTCAAGAGGTTGGTGAATCTGAAGATACTTTATTTGAAATCATCAAGGAGGATGGTCATACCATGGAACCCGAGCATGAGGCAAAAGAGAACAAGCCAGTCAATGATGCATATCAAGGGGCTTATGGTGATGAGCTAGTAGTGATTGATTTCTTGATGAGATACACTAGCATGAAGAATAAATAAGAGGCAAGCTTCCAAGAACAAATAGAGTATGTATATATTGGAAACATGTTTGAATCTAATCCACTTAGATACAAGCCAACCCAGGTGGTAGGCAAGAGGAGCAGGTCACCAACTCTCCATTTCATTCATCCACTTGTCTGGAACTATAAGTTTCCTTGCTAGGAAGGAGACTTAAGAAGTTTTCCCTTTGATCTAGGAGGGAAGAAGATGTACCTGTTTAGTTGTATATAGTAGTTGTTTTCAGTTTCTTTTCCTGCTTTCCCTAAGTGTAATTTGCACAGGTAGTGTTTTTAGCCTTGTGTGTGTTTTCCTTTGTGTGTGGGGTAAAAAGCTTCATGTTTTATTCTTGGATCTTTGGGGCTATTGCTAACCTTTCTTCAAAGCTACATTCTGACTCTATGCCCAATGGACTATAAGGCAACTAGTCTCTAAGCATAGCAGGCATGCTTCCCCTGGGAGTCACCAATTTGTTGACCATTTTTTGCCCAATAGGCCAAAAATTGGTCCCCTTCTTCCCCTATTATTCTAGGCCATTTCATTTTTTGATTTTGCACAAGTCTAAGAATTTCTATGGACTATGCAGGTCTATTTATATGGACTCTGTAGGTCTATTTTTACGGACTCTATAGAGCTTGGATTTCTATGGACTCAATAATGAGGTTTCTATAGACTCTGCAGAGCTTGGATTTCTATGGACTCTGTAGGTCCATTTCTATGGACTCTGCAAGTTTTCTACAAAATTCACAGGGACTTCTATGAACTCTATAGGGTTAGTCTTTGGCGCATGAAGAACCAGTTCAAAAAGTGTTGGGTTTTACAAGGCTTCTTTGGCCTCTTGTCTGAAGAAATTCACAAGGAAGGTTGGCATATTTGAACCATTGAACCATTGAACTGGTTCAATGCCTTAGTTCAATCGGTATGTTCATCACTCAAGTTTAATTCCTTGGTTCAATCGGCCTTGGTTCATCGCTTGGTTCAACCACTAGGTTCAACGCTTGGTTCAATCAGCAAAGTTCAATGGATTGGTTCAACATTTAAGTTCATCAGCAAAGTTCAATGCAAGGTTCATTGATAGGTTCAATCAAATAGTTCATCACTTGGTTCAACCACTAGGTTCATGCTCAGTTCAAAAGATTTGTTCAGCAAATGGTTCAAAGGCTTGGTTCAATTCAAGTGAATGGCATGCAGTGTTGAACCATTGAACCATTTTTGGTTCAATCAGTCAGTTCAACAGCTTGGTTCAAGGGAGCATCCTAAAGCTAAATGGAAAGTGCCCTTGGAGAGGGCAATTTTGAGTTCAAAATCCCTTATGGAGGGAAAGAAGCACTTTAAAGGAAAGATATCCGCAAAGGGTACGTTTTTTAGATTTTTGTTTAGTCATGAATTCTTTCAAACTTTTTGTCTGAAGGAATTCCTTCGAATAAAAATTCTAAAGAAATTCAAAAAAGGGCCATGACACAAAACTTGAGAAAATACTCCAAAGGAAAGGAAGCGAGTGTGAGATCATTCTTACAGACATTTTGTCTACGGGAAAAGAGGCCAAAAAAAAGCCTGACCAAGGATGACAAAAGCCCACGAAGTAGAAGAGCCGAAGCAGGAAGAGACTTGATGGAATTTGCCAAGGATGGTGATGTCCTAGAAGCTGTCAATTTTAAGGAGATAGACTAGCCATTGGGTATTTAATTTCAAGGTGACGACTGTGCGAACATCAATTTTAAGACAGTGAAATAGCCGTTTGCTTTTGAATTGCTTGAGCGCCAACCATGAAAAGAGCCCAAGGAATGCAGTGACCCACCAGAAGATCACCCCTAAGGGATGAAAGAGTATAAGGAGACAAGGTGTAGAAAGAGACAAAGCAGTCCAAGTGGCAAAGGGAAGGTGATTTATTGCTAGATGATCACCAGATGGCGCAAATAGTAAACGACACGGCCCGTCTTCTCTAGTTTGCATTTAAAAGGGGACAAACCATAATCTGTTTGCAGATAAGAGGTGTAACCTATGCTTCCACATTAATGCTTGAATGCCAAAGTCAATTTTGGTGATTGTACAACATGGTTCCAGTAGGCCTCTTCTAGAAGAATGACATCAGTAACAGTGACTTCCTCTTTCTGATGTTTTTAGTGCACATGGGCCAGCTCATCAAAGGGTGCCAAAATCTTTTCAAGAGAGGCACCAATTTCTCTTCCCCTCTTGCTATATATTGGAAAAATTCTCATTTGAGAAGGATCCACTCTCTTAGCCTTAATGCAAAACTCTGCCCAAAAATCTCTCAGGCTTGTAAGGCAGAGCTGCCAGATTTTACCTTGAATCAGGACTTAGCATTTTTTACCTCTATCTGGACTTGCAATTTAAAGTATATGTCTATGTTCTTCTTTTGTGTTAAGTCATTATATTTCATGCTTCTCATAAATCGATTACAACATGTCCAGTGCATTGTGAAGTCTCCTTTTTGTAGGTCTGCCAGAAGAGTTCCTAGGGGAATGTAGGTGCATGTGAATAGGTTGCCATAAGTGTGTCTAAGGACACCTCTGGTAGTTTCTTCATCCTTGTACTTCCACAATCCCCTAGATGACTATTTCAGAATAACTTCCCACTTTAGATGAAGTGTATGGGTGCTTCTTTTTGGTGAAAACTGTATATTCAGGCTGGGTGGGTCACATTTTCTAGTGTATCACCTTTTCCTTTTTAAGCTTAGGTTCTATTTTCAGCATCTCTCTCTCTCTTTTCATCCCCCCCCCTTTTTCATTTTATTTTTTAGCAGTAGGAGAAACTAGGGCCTAAAAGATACATCAGAGGGAGCTAGCCCTTATCTAGAGACTCTCCCCTCCAGCTTCGTCGGTTTCACAGGCGAGAGGGGAGTTTCCATTCTTACATGTGGAAGGGTGGGAGCTAGGCCTCCTACCCTGGGTGTAATCCACTGCATCAACAGTTTGATAGGAAGTAAGGTTAATGAAGAGGTTTTCAATAATCTTTATAAAATGGTTGAATAGGATAAATGGAAAGGTGTTAGAGGTGATAGGTTTTTAGTTTTGGGAGCCTTCCTAAAATTAGTTTTTACTACAAAAGTTATGGGTGGTGGGGTAGTTTTGGTTTGTTGATTAGGTTGGGTTAGATTGGTAAAGGTAGAATCATCTGATTACATATTATCCTCATATAAGTTATGGATGAGTTCTTCGAGAGATTTGCAATGATTTGTGTCTTGTCTAGGTGTCTTATGGTATACATAGACTAAACTGTCATTAAACCTTTTTGGTTGAGGATGTGAAGGGTCAAAATTTTGATAGTTTGGAAATGTTTGAGAGGTGGTAAGGTTAAGGAGGAGGTTTTCAATAACCTTTGAAGAATGGTTGAGTATGACTCCACTAAAAGAGGTAGGGGTTTGGTGGTTTTTGGTTTGGGTGTTGATATAGAAGATTATTTGGTGATAGGTGATTTTAAGTTGGTATGTTTTCTCGATGGCTTTGGTTTAAGTAATACGGTTGATGAGCTAGAAGGAGAGGATGGTAAGGTATGTAGCTTAGGTATTGTTTGTGTTGGTAGGAGAGATGTTTTAAAAAGGAAGTGTGATGGTGTAGCTAGTAGAGGTGGTAGGTTTTTGGTATAAATAATGGGCTTCATGCTCAAGGCAGAGGGATGAAGATTTAAGATGGAGGGCAAGGTTAAAGGAGGGAAAATTTGGGATTTTGGGTTCTTTTGTGTTTTTACTACCTTGGTTATTTTTGTTGGTCTTGAAGTAGGTTTAGATACTTTATTTGTTTCAAGTGGTTGAGGGTTGGTTAGTTTAGCAGAGGTTTTAGATGATTGGGTAGAGGTTTTAGAAGTGCTAGGTTGGTTCCCCAAAGAAGGGGTTGGGGGTTCTAGTTTGGTTTTCTTACCCTTCTCTTAACTTGTGGTAGAAGGTTCTGTAATTATAGGTTCAGTGGATGAGGCTATCTTTTCTTGTGAGATTGCCTTCAAGGAGGGAAAGAATGGTTCTATAATAGGGGAGATAGGTGTGGACGCTTCTATTGAAGGTTTGGTATGGTTACTTCTTTTGTTTGGGTGTGTAAAGGAGTAGAAAGTAACTCTACTTCTTTCATAGGTGGAGGGGAATTGGTGGGTTAATGAGTAGGTTCTTTGTCATCCAGCATGTCATGAACCATGTTGATGGTATGGGTGTTGGGAGAGCATTCGACATTGTTGTTCTCATTTTTTGTGTGAGAATGGTTTGGAAAAGGGTGTCTGAATATGTCAAGAGCTTGTTTTGGTGGAACATTAGGGTTATCTAATCTAAGCTCCCCCTTATCAATGAGGGATTGGAAAATATTTTTAAAGGTGTTACATTTATTAATATCATGCCTTAAAACTTGATGAAAGACACAATGGTCATTCTCATTATACCATTGTGGCATGGGGTGAGAAGGATGAAACTATTGAGGTGCTTTAATCGATGGAAGTTGAATGATGTTGGATTTTAATTTTTCCAAAATAGAAGCATATGGTTCTCCAAGTGTATTTAATTCCTTCTAATTATTTCATGTTTGGTTTCTTTGGTTTAAAGGATTTGATAAATAATAGGTTTGGTTCCTTAAGTTTTGTTGGTCGGTAGATGGTGGCGGTGTGGCTTTGAGGATAATAGAATTGGTGGTCACTTTGTATTTGGTATTGCTATTAATTAGGTTGTTGGGTTTGGATGAAGAGAGATCATTGGGTTTTTAAGTTAAGTTTTTATTTTTCAACTGCAACTTCCCTTCTTCAATTGCTTTATTTTCTAGTTTATGAGCCATGGTAAAGGCTTCATCAAATGTCTAAAAACTTTAGACACTCAATGTGGAGGAAATGTGTTTCATACATGCTCAAGAAAAAATCTCTATGAGTTCTAGTTGAGGTAAGGAGAAGGAAATTTGGTTTATTAAGCTTCTCCAATGAGTGAAAAAGTTAGCAATGGACTCATCTTCATATTTCTAGATAGAGTAGAGGTCAGTAATGGAGAATTTTTTGGAGATATTGATTAAAAAGTGTTCCAAAAAATTTTGGGCCAGTTGAACAAAGGAGATGATATAATTCTTAGGCAAAAAAATATACCAATATAGGGTTGGTCCTAATAGAGACATCGGGAATGTGTAGAGAAGCAAGGAATTGATCTGGGTAATAATTTGGGTGATAGTTCTACCCCAATTGATGACCAAACTTCTAAGAGCCATAACTTTTGCAACATAGCTATGATTGACTCCCTATTTGAACCATTAGAAAGATAAAAATGAGGAGAAAATAATGAGATGGAATTGATCTCCACTCAGTTATTTTTGACCCTAAAAAATATAATGAAAGTTCCTCAAATTTTAATTTTAGTAGTGTAGTCTAAAAATAGTAAGTTTCTAAAAATAGTAATTCCTCAAATTCTATATTATTTTAAATCATGGAATTAAAACCACTTAATCTCCCTTGAGATTGGTGACCTTCCACATCCTTCTCCTCCTTTCAAAATATTTATAAATGAAGATGTAATCTAAAAGGGAAATCAGACATCTCTTCCCAGAGATAATCATATGTTTGTATTACAATCTTGAGTAATAAAACATATCTTTTCATAGAATTCATTGTTACTATGTTATTTTTATGTTCTTGAAATATCTATCAATCAAAAATTCTAAGTTTTGGATTAGTGGTATCAAAGTGGTTTTTCTTGAGAGTGTATGATCCTGAGGATGAGGTCAGGCTACAAAAATCTTGGGTGAAAAATAATAGAGCTTCAAAACTAAACACCTATTCACTCCAAATGACTTCAAATGGTAGATGACACTGAGACATCCCATCCATTTAAGAAAATTATGAATGAATCCCTCCAATGGTAACAAGTGTAGATGCTACAATAATTTTCCTAAATTCTTCAACAAATCTTGATGGGAAATTCTAGCTCCTCATCTACACTCCTTTGCTCCTCATCTATAGAATGTCCTTTCAGTGCCCCAACACCCTTCAAGGTTCAGGTGAATTTTGATATCCCTACATTTGAAGGCAAAATTAATGTTGATGTAGTATAAAATTGGTTGGATTAATTGTCTTCCTACTTTTTTGTAAATAAATTCCCTGATGGAGAAAAGATCACTTTTGATCTTTTGAAAGCATCATTTCCCATGAAAAATTGGTGGGAAGTGTAAAAAAAGAGGTTCACTATAGATGACATTAGCCTTGAGGTGAAACCTACCTGGGATGATTTCATAGAATCGATAAAGGAAGAATACTATCCCATTGGAACATTTGATGATCTGTACATACAGTGGCAACAACTTCACCAAGATAAGGACTAGTATGTTCAAGATTACATTGACATTTTTTATTCTCTATCTACAATATTGGGCATCTAAGAAAGTGAGAAACATAAAAATCTTAAATATCATGGTGAAATACAATGGCACATATGGGGGGAAATGGAACTCTTCAATTTGGAAACCCTCGATGAGGCATACAAGTTCGTAGTGAAGATTGAATAAAAGCATGAAAGAAAGATTACAAAGAGTTAGCCTTCAAAATGGAAAAGTGACAAGGAAGGTCAAAAATGAGGCCAAAATTAGAAGCAAAATGAGTTTCAAGATAAGAAACCTCAGAAGGGGAAGACTATAAAATGGTGTGAATACTACAAAACTAGAACTCACTCCAAAGAAGAATGTTGAGCCATCAAATCACTACTTTCTAAGTCACAATACTTGACATATACTACTCTATCTCATACACAACCTACATTCAAAGAAGATGAAGAAGAGATTATAAATTTTGATTTTGATACCATCATTGCCTCATCACAGACCCGTGAGGAAAGGATAGATGATAAGGAAAGGTTGTTTCACTCTAAATTATGGGTAAAAGGTAAGCCTCTATATTTCATTCTTGATAGTGGGAGTCAAAATAATTTAATCTCTATCAAAGTTATGAAAAGTATAAATCTATCTATGAAGCCTCACCCAAAGCCATATAGTATCAGATGGTTGAGCTTAGGGAGAGACCTTTGTGTCACCCATCAGTGTCTTCTTTCATATGCAATAAAACCTTTCCAAGATGAATTATTGTGTGATGTGGTCAATCTAGATGTTTGTGATGTAGTCCTTGGTCATCCATTCATGTATGATCAACATGGTATCTATGAATCATGAACTCAAAGAATCACCCTCACTCTTGGAAAGTAGTGCTACAAGGTATGAGAGGTACCACCTCCCACATCTATCTCCTTGATTAGTGCTAAGTAATGTAAGAGACTGGTGGAGAAGACAAAGCAATTCATTCTCATGGTGGTCAAACCATATAAATCCAAGAAGGTTGATGTTTCAGTCATGACTACACAATAGAAGCAGATGGGATAAATCATGGGAGAATATGATGACTTATTCAAGTCACCCATGGGATTTCCACTTCACTGCTAGGTAAAACATTCTAACAATTTGAAGATCACCTTTGCCTAACAATCCTATGTATCATATATAAGTTTTTTAGAATGATTAGATAAAAATATAGATACATGAATTGATTCAAAAGGGTCACATCAGGCTAAGCTCTTCACCCTGTGGCAACCTAATTATCCTAGAACCAAAGAAATATGGAACATGGAGTCTTTGTATTGACTATCAAACCTTGAATAATATCACCATGAAGAGTTGGTACCCCCTCCCAAGGATTGATGACCTACTGGACCAACTTCATGGTGTGAAATTCTTCACCAAAATTGATCTCAAATTTAGATATCACCAAATTCCCATTGACCCCACCAATGTCTAAAAGATTGCATTCAAATCTAAGGAGGGGCTCTTCAAATGGATGGTTATGCCTTTTGGCTTAACTAACACACCTAAAACCTTTATGAGGATGATGGATGACATCCTACAACCCTTTACCAACTAATTCATGCTTATCTACCTGGATGTAATACTCATCTATAGTAAAATATGGGAGGACTATCTACAACATGTTTGTAAGGTGTTTCAAACTCTTTGAGAACACAAGTTGTATGCAAATATCAATAAATGCACATTTAGGATGAAAAAAATTAGTTCCTGGGGTATGTTATGAATAAGGAAGGGGTCCATGTTGATCCAAAGAAGATTTGGGTTATTTGAGAATGGAGTACACTAAGGACCCTCACATAACTTCCTAGCTTCTTGGGTCTTGTAAATTTATATTATAGGTTTGTTCTTGGATTCTCACATGTTTCTTGGCCACTAACCCAATTGACTAAAGGAGGAACTAAAGGTACATTTCAATGGGGAAAAATACAACAAAGGGAATTTAAGAATTTGAAGAACAAACTTTACTCAGCCCCTATTCTTGCCTTGCTATATTTGAATAATTTTTTTGAATTGATGATGGATGCATATAAATATGCCATGGGAGATATCATCATGCAACATGGTCATCCTGTTTCATATCAAAGTGAAAATTTCACTGATACAGTCAGGAAATACTCAACATATGACAAGGAGCTCTATGCCATTGTGAAAGATTGAAAATAATGAAAACACTACATCTTAGGGAAAGAGATGATTATCCACACTGACCATAGACCATTGAAATTCATCTAGACATAGAGAAAACTATGAAATGAGAGGCACCAAAAGTGTACCACATATCTACAAAAATTTCATCTAATAATCAAACACAAAAATGAAAGCTCAAATACAACCATAGATTGTGTGAGCCACCCACCAATTACTGCACTCATAATAGTTCTTGACCTATGTGGACACAAGATTGCCACTTGGGGTACTCTGTATGAAGTAGATCCTAATTTTGCTAATACATATTAGGTGCTTCAAGAAGGTAAACATGTTTCTGATTTATATTTGCAAGATAATGTCCTCTATCATATGGGTCACATCTATGTTCTAACTGCAGAGCAATAGAAGATGATATGGGAAGTACATTTCAGTAGGATAGTTGGACACTTTGGTGTAGAAAATACATTGGTAGTTATTTAAAAACACTTATAATAGCCCCATATGTGAAAGGATGTAGAAAGGTACCTCAAATATTGCACCCCATGTGTGATATCTAAGCTAACAAATAAGAATCAAGGATTGTACATGCCATTTCTAGAACTAACCAGGCCTTGGGAATCTGTCTCAATAGATTTTATCTCAGGTTTTCTTACTTTAAAACATGTCAAGGACTGTATTTTTGTTGTAGTTGATCATTTTTCCAAAATGGCTATCATGATTGCTTGTAAGAAAAATATATCTACTGAAAAAATTTCTCAATTATATTTTAGTCATGTAGGGCTCCATTTTGGTCTCCCCAAGTCCATTATCTTAGATAGAGATAATAGGTTCCTAAGCATCTTCTGGTCCACTCTATGGAAGATGATGGATAATAGGCTGATCAAGTCCAAAGCCTTCCATCCATAGATTGATGGTCAGATAGAAATGGTGAACCACTTGATTTTTCACATGATTCAGATGTATCACTCCAAACATCCATGCACATGGGATGAGGGGCTTATTTTCATACAACATGGATACAATCAAGTCCTACACAACTTGACCAATCATAATCCATTCCAAGTATGCTTCAGGTTCCAACCCATGGATCCAATTGATATATTTTTTCCATTCTCCACTATGGAATACACACCTCATGGAATATTTGAAGCAACAAAAGCAAAAAATTTCATTAAAAAAATGTAACACATCCAGATGCAAGTTCATGACATCTTGGAGAAGATGAATCATAAGTATAAGCAATACCATGACAAACATAAGATTGCACACCATTTTTTTGTTAGTGACAAGGCTTGGTTTTGGATTTAAAATGAATGACTTGTAGGCCCACACAAAAAAAATTAGTCTCTGTGATATGGTCCCTACACTATCACTAGAAAAGTTAGAGAAAATGCTTTTGAGTTGAACCTACTAGCCTACCTTGGTCTGCATCCAATATTCAACATGGAGCTCCTCAAACCATATCATCTACCTCTGTTGAACACTTTAGTCATAGTAGAATAACTAGAGAGTGATGAGCTTGATCCATAGAGTTTTTCTCCAGTGGAGGAAGATCAAATTGTGGACACCTAGATGAAGACAAAAAGAGGACACTCTATTCCACTTTATCAGGTGGTCAAAAGGGGCCAACTTAGCTACCAAAGTGAGTGGCTTATAAAGAATCAAATTAAGACATAACTACCACACTTAATGAGGAATATTGATACAATGGGGACCATTGATTATCAAGTAGGGAGAAAGGATTTGGGTAACAATTTAGGTGATAATTCGAGTGATGGTTCTACCCCAATTGATAATGAAAATTCTAGGAGCCATAACTTTTGCACCATAGCTCTAATTGACTCCCCATTTGAATAGTCAGAAAGCTAAGAATGAAGACAATGTGATGAGATGGAACTGATCTTTGCTCAATGGTTTTTGACCCTTGAAAACCTAATGGAAGTGCCCAAATTTTAATTTTAGTAGTGCAGTCTAAAAATAGTAAGTTTATAAAAATAGTAATTCCTCAAATTCTTTATTATTTTAAATCATAGAAGTCAAACCAATTAATCTTATTCAAGATTAGTGACCTTCCACATCCTCTTCCTACATTAAAAATGTGTATAAATGAAGATATAACCTAAAATAGAAATCAGACATCTCTTCCTAGAGATAAACATATGTTTGTATTGCAATCTTGAGTAATAAGACATGTCTTCTTAGAGAATTCATTATTACTATGTTATTTTCATGTTATTTAAATATCTATAAATCAAAACTTATAAGTTTTGGATCAATGGTATCAGAGTGGTTTGTCTTGAGAGTGTATGATCCCAAAGATGAGATCAGGATACAAGAAGCTTGGGTGGAAAACAATAGAGCTTCCAAACTATCCACCTATTCACTCCAAATGACTTCAAATGGTGGATGACACTGAGACATATGATCCCTTAAAGGAAATTGTGAATGAATCCCTCTGATAGAAATAAGCATAGATGTTGCAATAGTTTTCCCAAATTCTCTAATGAATCTTGATGGGAAATTATGGCTTCTCATTTGCACTTCCTAGATTCTCATCTATGGAATGTCCTTTCAATTCCCCAACACCCTTCAAGGTTTAGGTGAATTTTTATATCCCTACATTTGAAGGCAAAATCAATGATGATATAGTATAAAATTAGTTGGATCAATTATCTTCATACTTTTATATAAATAAATTCATCGATGGAGAAAAGATCACTTTTTGTCTTTTGAAAGCATCATTGCCATGAAAATTAGTGGGAAGTGTAAAAAAAGAGGTTCAGTATAGATGACATTGTCCTTGAGGTGGAGCCTACCTGGGATGATTTCATGGAAGTGATAAAGGAAGAATACTATCCCATTTGAGCATATGATGATATGTACATACAACGGCAATAACTTTACCAAGGTAAGGACCACTCTGTTCAAGATTACACTGACATTTTTCATTCTCTATCTACAAGATTGTGCATTCAAGAAAGTGAGAAAAATAAGAATTTCAAATATCATGGTGGACTACAATGGTACATACAGGCGGAAATAGAACTCTTCAATTTAGAAACACTCATTGAGGCATACAAGTTCATAGTGAAGATTGAGTAGAAACATGGAAGAAAGAATACAAAGAGTCAGCCTTTGAAATGGAAAGTGATAAGGAAGGTCAAACATGAGGCCAAAATTGGAAGCAAAAGGATTTTCAAGATAAGAAACGCTAGAAGGGGAAAACTAGAAAATGGTATGATTACCACAAAACTGGAACTCACTCCAAAGAAGAATGTCGAGCCTTCAAGTTAATTATTTTTGAGTTATAATACTCAAAATCTAATGCTATATCTCATACATAGCCTACAATCAAAGAGGATGAAGAAGAGATTGTAGATGTTGAGCTTGATACCATCGTTGCTTCATCATAGACCCATGAGAAAAGGCCAGATGACAAGGAAAGGTTGTTTCACTCTAAATTATGGGTAGAATGTAATCCTCTACATTTCATTCTTGATAGTGTGAGTCAAAATAATTTAATCTCTACTAAAGTTGTGAAAATTATAAATCTATTCATGAACCCACACCCAAATCCATACAATATTGGATGGTTTAGCCCAAGGAGAGACCTCTATGTACCCATCAGTGTCTTCTTTAATATGCAATAAAATTTTTCCAAGATGAAGTATTATGTGATGTGGTCAATCTAGATTTTTGTGATTTACTTCTTGGTTAGCCATTCATGTATGATCAACATTACATCTATGAATCATGAAACTAAAGAATCACCCTCACTCTTATAACATGGTTCTATAGGGTACCATAGGTACCACCTCCCACATTTGTCTCCTTGATTAGTGCCAAGTAATGTAAGAGATTGGTGGAGAAGACAAAGCAATTCATTATCATGGTGGTCAAATGACAAAAATCCAAGAAGGCCAATGTTGTAGTCCTGACTACACAATCAACACAACAATAGAAGTAGATGGGACAAATCATGAGAGAATATGATGACTTATTCAAGTCACCCATGGGAGTTCCACTTCATTACCAGGTAAAACATTTTATCAATTTGATCCCATGATCACCTTTGCCTAATAGTCCTATGTATTATAAATTAGTTTTGGAGAATGATGAAATAAAAAGAAAGATACAAGAATTGATTCAAAATGGTCACATCAAGCCAAGCTCTTCATCTTATGGTAGCCTGATTGTCCTAGCATCAAAGAAAGAGGGAACATAGAGGCTTTGCATTGACTATCGATCCCTAAATAAAATTACTATAAAGAATCACTAGCCCTTACCTAGGATTGATGACCTATTAGACCAACTCCATAGTGTGAATTTATTCACCAAAATTCATCTCAAATCTGGATATCACCAAATTCCCATCGATCCCACTGATGTTTAGAAGACTACATTCAAATTTAAGGATGGGATATTTGAATGGTTGGTTATGCATTTTGGCTTAATTATCATACTTGCAACCTTCATGAGGATGATGAATGACATCCTGAAACCCTTTAAAAACTCATTCATGGTTGTCTACCTAGATGACATACTCATCTACAACAGAACATGGGGGAAACATCTGTAACATGTTCGTAAGGTGATTCAAACTCTTTCAGAACACAAGTTGTATAAAAATACTAACAAATGTACATTTGAGATGAAAATAATTTAGTACCTAGGGTACATTATGAATAAATAAGGGGTCCATGTTGATCCAAAGAAGATTCAAGTTATTTGAGAATGGCCTATACCAAGGACCCTTACAAAAATTTATAGCTTCTTGAGTCCTATAAATTTATATTGCAAGTTTGTTCTTAGATTCTCACATGTTGTTTGGCCACTAACCCAAGTGACTAAATGAGGAGATAAAGCTACATTTTAGTGGGGAAAAAAATAATAAAGGGCATTTGAGATTTTTAATAATAGACTTTGCTCAACCCTTATTCTTGCCTTGCTAGATTTGCATCAACCTTTTGAGTTGATGATAAATGCATCTAAATATGCCATGGGAGCTATCATCATGCAACATGGCCATCCTATGCATATCATAGTGAAAAATTCACTGATACAATTAGGAAATACCTAACATATGATAAAGAGCTCTATGCCATTATACAAGCTGGTAAATAATTGAAACACTACATCTTGGGGAAAGAGATGGTCATCGACACTAACCACAGACCATTGGAATTCATCTAGATGTAGAGAAAACTATGAAATAAGAGGCACCAAAAGTGGGATATATATCTGCAACAATTCCATCTGATAATCAAACACAAAAGGGGGAGCTCAAATATAGCTATAGATTATCTAATCCACCCACCAATTACTACACTCACAAGAGTTCTTAGCCTATGTGGACATGAGACTACCACTTGGGGTACTTTGTATGAAGCAGATCATACCTTTGATGATACATATCAGGTGATTCAAGAAGGTAAACATGTTTTTGATTTCTATTTATAAGATAATGTCCTTTGTCATATGGGGTACATCTGTGTTCCAGTTGTAGAGCAACAAAAGATGATATTAGAAGTATATTTTAGTAGGATAGTTGAACACTTTAGTGTAAAAAAAACATTGGAAGTTCTTCAAAAACACTTATACTAGCCCCATATGTGAAAGGATGTGGAAAGGTACCTCAAATTTTGCACCCTATGTGCGAGAGCCAAGCTAATAAATAAGAATCAAGGATTGTACATGCCATTGCTATAACCAACCAGGCATTAAAAATCTATCTCAATGGATTTTCTCTTAGGTTTTCCCACTTCAAAACATGGCAAGGACTATATTTTTTTTGTAGTTGATCATATTTCCAAAATGGCTATCATGATTACTTGTAATAAAAATATATCTACTAAAGAAACTACTCAAGTATATTTTAGTCATGTATGGCTCCATTTTGGTCTCCCCCAGTCCATTATCTCAGATAGATATAGCAAGTTGTTGAGCATCTTCTAGTCTAATCTATGAAAGATAATGGATACCAAGCTAATGAAGTCCATACCCTTCCATCCACATATTGATGTTTAGATAGAAGTGGTGAATTGTTTGATTGTTCACATGATTTATATATATCACTCCAAACATCCAGTCACATGGGATGATGAGCTTATTTTCATACAACATGGACATAATCAGGCCATGTACAACTCAACTAAGCACAATTCATTCCAAGTATGCTTTGGGTTCTAACCCATGGTACCAATTGATATAGCTATTTCATTCTCCACTATGGAATACACACCTCATGGAAGATCTGAAGCAGCAAAAGTAACAAAGTTCATTGAATAGATGTAACACATCTAGTAGCAAGTTCATGACATATTTTAGAAGATGAATCAAAAGTATAAGCAATGCCATGACAAACATATGATTACACACCATTTTGCTATGGGTGATAAGGTTTGGTTACATCTTCAAAAGGAATGACTTGTAGGCCCACACATAAAAATTCAGCCTCTGTGATATGGTCCCTACACCATCACTAGAAAAGTTAGAGAAAATGCTTTTGAGTTAAACCTACCAGCCTACCTTGGTCTGCATCCAATATTCAATGTGGAGCTCCACAAACCATATCATCCACCTCTATTGGACACTTCAGTCATAGCATAATATTTAGAAATTGATGAGCTTGATTTCATAGAGTTTTACTCTAATGAAGGAGGATCAAATTGTGGACACTTGGATGAAGACAACAAGAGGATGCTTTATTCTACTTTATCACGTGGTCAAAAGGAGATAACTTAGCCACTAAGGTGAATGACTCATAGAAAATCAAATTAAGACATAACTGCCACACTTGATGATGAATATTGACATAATGGGGACCATTGCTTTTGAAAGAGGGAGGAATGATCTGGGAAATAATTCAGGCAACAATTTAGGTGATGGTTCTACCTCAATTGATGACAAAAATTTTGGGAGCCATAATTTTACACCATAGCTCTGATTGACTCCCCATTTGAACTGTTGGAAAGCTAAGAATGATAAAAACATAGTGAGATGGCACTGAGATTTGTTGAGTGGTTTTTGACCCCCAAAAACCTAATGGAAGTGCCCCAAATTTTAATTTTAATAGTGTAGTCTAAAAATAGTAAGTTTCTAAAAATAGTAATTCTTTGAATTTTGTATTGTTTTAAATCATGGAAGTCAAACCACTTAATCTCTCTCGAGATTGGTGACCTCCCACATCCTCCTCATAACTTCAAAATGTGTATAAATGAAGATGTAATCTAAAATGAAAATCAAATATCTCTTCCCAGAAATAAGCATATGTTTGTATTGAAATCTTAAATAATAAGACATCTCTTCTCAGAGAATTCATTGTTACTATGTTATTTTTATGTTCTTGAAATATTTTTCAATGAAAATTTTTGAGTTTTGGATCAGTGGTGTAAGAGTAGTTTGTTTTGAGAGTATATGATCTCAAGGATGAGGTCAAGCTATAAAAATCTTAGGTGGAAAATAACAGAGATTTTAAACTATCCATCTATTCACTCTAAATGACTTCAAATAGTGGACACCACCAAGACATCAAATCCCTTCAAGGAAATCATGAATGAATCCCTCTAATATAAAAAATCATAGATGTTACAATAATTCACCCAAATTATCCAACAAATCCTAATGATAAATTATATCTCCTCATCTGCACTTCCTGGATCCTCATCCATGGAATGTCCTTTCAGTGCCACAACACCCTTCAAGGTTTAGGTGAATTTTGATATCCCTACATTTGAAGGCAAAATCAATGCTGATGCAGTAGAAAATTGGTTAGATCAATTATCTTCCTACTTTTTTGTAAATAAATTCATTGATGGAGAAAAGATCACTTTTAATCTTTTGAAAGCATCATTGCCTGTGAAAAATTAGTGGGAAGTGTACAAAAATAGGTTTAGTACAAATGACATTGGCCTTGAGGTGGAACCTACTTAGGATGATTTTGTGGAAGTGGTAAAGGAAGAGTACTATCCCATTGGAGCATATGATGATTTGTACATACAATGAAAACAACTTTTCCAAGGTAATGACCAATTTGTTCAAGATTAATTTAAAAATTTTCGTTCTCTATCTAAAAAATTAGGCATACAAGAAAGTGAGAAATATAATAATCTCAAATATCATAGTGGAATACAATGGTACATATGGGGGGAAATAGAAATCTTCAATTTGGAAACCCTCTATGATACATATAAGTTCACAATGAAGATTGCACAGAAGCATGGAAGAAAGAATAAAAAGAGTCAGCCTTCAAAATGGAAAAGTGATAAGGAAGGTCAAACACGAGGCCAAAATTGGAAGAAAAAGGAGTTTCAAGATAAGAAACCCCAAAAGGGGAAGACTTAAAAATGGTGTGATTACCACAAAACTAGAACTCACTCCAAAGAAAAATGTCGAGCCATCAAGTCACTACTTTTTGAGTCACAATACTCGACATCTACTAATATATCTCATATACAACCTATAGTCAAAGAGGATGAAGAAGAGATTGTAGATGTTGAACCTGATACCATCGTTTCTTCATCACAAACCCATGAGGAAAGGCTAGATGACAAGGAAAGGTTATTTCACTCCAAATTATGGATAAAAGGTAAGCCTATGTATTTCATTCCTGATAGTGGGAGTTAAAAGAATATAATCTTTGCTAAATTTATAAAAATTATACATCTATCCATTAAGCCTCACCCAAATCCATACATTATTTGATGGTTGAGCCCAAGGAGAGACCTCTGTGTCACCCATTAGTGTCTTCTTTCATATGCAATAAAACCTTTCCAAGATGAAGTATTGTGTGATGTGGTCAACCTAGATACTTGTGATGTACTCCTTGGTCAACCATTCATGTATGATCAAAATGGCATCTATGAATCATGAACTTTAATAATCACCATCACTCTTGGAACATGATGCTACAGGGTACTAGAGGTGCCACCACCCACATCTGTCTCCTTGATTAGTGCCAAGCAATGTAATAGATTGGTGGATAAGACAAAATACTTTGTTCTCATGGTGATCAAACCATATAAATCTAAGAAGGTTGATGTTGCTATCCTAAATACACAACCAACATAACAACATACACAGATGGGACAAATCATAAGAGAATATGATGACTTTTTTAAGTCATCTAAGGGAGTTCCACTTTATTTCCAAGTAAAACATTCTATCGATTTGATCCTAGGATCACCCTTACCTAATAGTCTTGTGTATCATAGATCAGTTTTGGGTAATGATGAGATAAAAAGATAGATACAATATTTGATTCAAAAGGGTCACATCAGGCCAAGATCTTCACCCTATGGTAGCTTGATTATCTTAGCACCAAAGAAATATGGAATATGGAGGCTTTACATTGACTATCAAGCCCTAACTAAAATCACTACGAGGAATTCCTACCCCCTCCCCAAGATTGATGACATAATAGAACAACTCTGTGTTGCCAAGTTCTTCACTTAAATTGATCTCAAATCTAGACATCACAAAATTCCCATCGATCCCACTGATGTCTAGAAGATTGCATTAAAATATGAGGGGATATTTGAATGGTTGGTTGTGCCTTTTGGATTAATTAACACACCTACAACCTTCATGAGGATGATGTATGACATCCTAAGACCCTTCACCAACTCATTCATGGTTGTCTACTTGGATGACATACTCATCTATAGTAGAACATGGGAGGAACATTTGTAACATGTTTCTCAGGTGATTTAAACTCTTTGGGAACACAAGTTGTATGAAAATATTGAAAAATGCACATTTAGGATGAAAACAATTTAGTACCTAGGGTACACTATGAATGAGGAAGGGGTCCATGTTGATCAAGAGAAGATTTGGGTTATTCAAGAATGGCCTACACCAAGGACCCTCATATAACTTCATAGCTTCTTGGGTCTTGTAAATTTCTATCATATGTTTGTTCTTGGATTCTTACATGTTGCTTGGCTAGTAACCTAAGTGACTAAAGGAGGAGCTAAAGATACATTTTAGTGGGGTAAAATACGATAAAGTAAATTTGAGAATTTGAAGAAAAGACTTTGCTCAGCCCCTGTTCTTGCCTTGTCAAATTTGCATCAACCTTTCGACTTGATGAAAGATGCATCAAAATATGCCATGGGACCTATCATTATGAAACATGGCCATCTTATTGTATATCACAGTGAAACTTTAACTGATACAATTAGGAAATACCTAACATATGACAAGGAACTCTACGCCATTGTGCAAGCTTGTGAATAATGGAAACACTACATCTTGGGGAAAGAGACAGTCATCTACACTGACCACAAACAATTGGAATTCATCAAGATGTAGAGACAAATATGAAATGAGAGTCACTAAAATTAGGCCACATATATGCAATAATTCCATCTGATAATCAGACACAAAAAGGGGAGCTCAAATACGGCTACATATTACTTGATTTGCCCACCAATTACTGCACTCACAATAATTCTTGACCTATGTGGACATGAAATTTCCACTTGGGGTGCTCTATATGATGCAGATCCTACCTTTACTGATACATATTAGGTGTTTCAAGAAGTTAAATATTTTTTTTATTTCTATTTTTAAGATAATGTCTCTATCATATGGGGCACATTTGTATTCTAGATACATAATAATAGAAGATGATATGGGAAGCACATTTTAACAGGATAGCTAGAAACTTTGGTGTAGAAAAGACATTGGTAGTTCTTTAGAAAATCTTCTACTAGCCCCATATGTGAAAATATGTGGAGAGGTACCTCAAATCTCTCACCCCATGTGTAATAGATAAACTAATAAATAAGAACAAGGATTATACACGCCATTACCAGAACCAACCAAGCCTTATGAATCTATCTCAATGTATTTCCTCTTAGGTATACCCACTTCAAAAGATGTCAAGGACTATATTTTTATTATAGTTGATTATTTTTACAAAATGGCTATCATGATTGCTTGTAAGAAAAATATATCTATTGAAGAAATTGCTCAACTATATTTTAGTTAAATATGGCTCCATTTTGATCTCCCTAAGTCCATTGTCTCAGATAGGGATAGTAGGTTCTTGAACATCTTCTTATCCACTCTATGGAAGATTATGGATACCAGGCTGATGAAGTCCATAGCATTCCATCCATAGACTGATGGTTAGATAGAAGTGGTGAACCGTTTGATTGTTCACATGATTTGGATGTGTCACTCCAAACATCCATGCACATAAGATGAGGGGTTTTTTTTCATACAACATGGATACAATTGGGCCCTGCATAGCTTGACCAACCATAGTCTATTCCAAGTATGCTTTGGGTTCCAACCCATGGCACCAATTGATATAGACATTCCATTTTCCACCATGGACTACACACTTCATGGGAGATTTGAAGCAACAAAAATAACAAAGTTTATTAACCAAATACAACACATCCTACAGCAAGTTCATGACATATTGGAGAAGATGAATTAGAATTATAAGCAACACCATGACAAGCATATAATTGCACACATTTTTGTTATGGGTGACAAGGTTTGGTTTTAGTTTCAAAATAAATGACATGCAGGGCCACATAGAAAAATTTGGCCTCTATGATATGGTCCCTACACCATCACTAAAAAAGTTGGAGAAAATGATTTTGAGTTAAACCTAATAGTCTACCTTGGTCTGCATCCAATATTCAATGTGAAGCTCCTCAAACCATATCATCCACCTCTATCAGATACTTCAATCGTAGTAGAACAACTAGACATTGATGAGCTTGATCTGTAGAGTTTTGCTCTAGTGGAGGAGGATCAGATTGTGGACACATGGATGAAGACAAAAACAAGATGCTCTATTACACTTTATTAAATGGTAAAAATGGGATAGCTTAGCCACCGAGGTGAGTGGGTCAAAGAGAATAAAATTAAGAAAACAAACACACCTAATGAGGAGTATTTATGCAATGGGGACCATTGCTTCTCAAGGAGGGAGGAATGATTTAGGAAATAATTTAGGTGATGTTTCTACCCTAATTGATGGTGGAACTTCTGAGAGCCATAACTTTTGCATCATAGCTTTGATTGACTCCCCATTTAAACCATTTGAAAGATAAGAATGAGGAGAATGTGGTGAGATGACACTAGGATTTGATTAGTGGTTTTTTATCCCTAAAAACTTAATGGAATTTCTCAAAAACCTAATGGAATCACCCTAAATTTCAAATTTAGTAGTGCAGTATAAAAATAGTAATTCCTCAATTTCTATATTGTTTTAAATCATAGAAGTTGAACCACTTAATCTTCCTTGAGATTGGTGACCTTCCACATCCTCCTCCTACCTTTAAAATTTGTATAAATGAAGATGTAACCCAAAATTGAATTTAGACATCTCTTCTTAGAGATAAGCATATGTTTGTATTGAAATATTTAGTAATAAGACATCTCTTATAAGAGAATTCATTTTTACTATGTTATTTTTGTGTTCTTGAAATATCTGTTAATCAAAACTTCTATGTTTTAGATCAATGGTATTAGATTAATTTATCTTGAGAATGTATAATCCCAAGGATGAGATAAGGTGACAAAAAGCTTGGGTGAAAAATAATAGAGCTTCCAAACTATCCACCTATTCACTCTAAATGACCTCAAATGGAAAATAATATTGAGACATTCGATCCCTTTAATGAAATGGTGAATGAATCCCTCCAAGGGCAACAAGCATAGATACTGCAACAATTAACCTAAATTATTCAATAAATCCCATTAGGAAATTATGGCTCCTCATCTGCACTTCCTAGCTCTACATCCATGGAACATCCTTTTAGTGCCCCAACACCCTTCAAGGTTAGGGTGAATTTTGATATCCCTATATTTGAAGGTAAAATCAATGTTGATGTAGTAGAAAATTGGTTGGATCAATTGTCTTCCTCATTTTTTGTAAATAAATTCATTGATGGAGAAAAGATCACTTTTGCTCTTTTGAAAGTATCATTACCCATAAAAAACTGGTGGGAAGTGTACAAAAAGTGGTTCAGTACAGATGACATTGGCCTTGAGGTGGAACCTACCTAGGATGATTTCATGGAAGTGGTAAAGGAATAATACTATCCCATTGGAGCATATAATGATATGTACATATAGTGGCAATAACTTCACCAAGGTAAGGACCAATTTGCTTAAGATTAAACTAATATTTTTTATTCTTTGTCTATAGGATTGGGAATCCAAGAAAGTGAGAACATAAGACTCTCAAATATCATGGTGAACTATAATGGTGCATATGGGGGGAAATGGTGTTTCTACCTCAAATTTGCTTTTCAGATCATAAAGAAAGAAACTAAAAGAAAGTAATGGACAAGGCTTGGGAAGTACCTAGACTAAAGATTGCGCACCGTAAATCCAGACGCTTGTGAGCACTCCTCTTTGGCTGTGGAGGAATGACACTTGCAAGAAAAAAGAAGCTTGGACAAGAAAAATGTTAGATGGATAGGCAGTGGGTTGCCAAGCAAAAGCTTGTTCCCAGAAGTGTAAAAACTTCCTTAAGGGAGGTCAACCCATAGTTTTGATGAGATAAGTGACTGATAAAAGACAGAATGCCAGAATACAGAAGTGACAAAGAAAGTAGAAAGGAAAGAAGAAAACAAAATGATTACCTGAAAGAGTTGTTGGGCTGAAGACAGTCGCCGAGGTTGGAAATGTCGCTGGCGTCGGTTATCTGATCTGCCGGCGTTGGCTATCCTGCCGACGTCGGTTGGGGTAGTGACCGGCGTCGGTCGGGGTTGTGGCCTATAGTCGGGTCTGAGTTGCTTTCTAGACTGTGGACGGGTCTGAGACTGAACGGGGACAAGTTTGGATGGATTGGGGAGTGGTCTGGTTCGGGTTGGGTGCCTGATGCAAGGTCTTCTTGGCAGAGAGATGGGGAAGAGGAAGAGACACAGAGGACAGGGAAGAGGAGGATTCACAGAGGACAGGGCCTGAGAAGGCTTGGCAGCCTCTCAGGGGGGAAGACAGAGGGAGCAGAAGACAATAGAGGATAGATGATTAAAAACTAAAGAAATGAAATAAAAAACCAGACTAGCTTACCTTTAGCTTGCTGAATGAAGAGAGAAGAAGATGTTGCTGGAGCCACGGAAGACTTGCCGAGAAGAAAATCTGATCCAGAGCCTTTTCACCTGTTGCTACTGCTGCACGAGGTTAGGACAGAGGAGAGATGAAAGCCAAAGTGCTGAGAGAAGTCTGTTTTCGAGCTCAAGAGTCCAGGGGGCTGCAACAGATGCAGAAAGGGATAATGAAGGCTGCCGATGTCGGCAGTTTCGCCGACGTCGGCCGAAGGGTCGCCGACGTCGGCGGTCGCAGGATGGGCACAGAGGCTAAAAATAGCCTCTGCCCATTCTTGCACGCCGCCGGGCGAGGGGTCATGGGAAGAACGGTCACAAGGATGCCAAAATGGGCGAGGGGGGATATAATGGAGAGATTTGGCCTAATAAATGCTAAGGGGAAGGTGGAGGGATTCAAGGGAGGATCCAAGGTGGCAAGGGTAGGGTGGAAAGGGGGCCTTATTTAATTAAAAATAGATGTTAATTTCCAATTAATAAGACTTAGGTGGGTTAGGGACCAAGGAGGACTAGGAGGGAGAAAGGACCAAGGGGGAGAACCAAGGTGCAGACACGTTTGCGGTGTCTACATTTGCCCCTTTTTGTCTTGTTGGTTGTTCTAGACAAACTGCAAGACAAAAATAGGAGTTGGTTGCCCCAGAAAAAGGATGAGGTGTTCCCCCCTCAAAGCGATAGTCGAGAGAAGGGAACCGAAGATTGAGTGTCAATTTGACAGAGAAATGGATAAAAGAGAGTGTGTGAAAACGCTGCCATAGTCGTGATTGCGCGTAGTCCACTTCACGAGAGGGTCAGGTCAAATTGTCGCATGTCAAGGGTTAAGGAGTGCCAAAATTGAAGTAACCGGGCCCCAGCATTTAGTCGTCTGCTGATCGGGTCACTCAATCTAAGCTGAAGCTCCAAATGGTCGTCGTGTCCCAGGTATCCAGGGCTCAGGAAGTGCTCCCAGAAACATGAAAAAGCCACAAGTAGTAGGGATCAACTGGCTCGCGATCCTATACTTGTGATGGGTCAAAAATAGTCTGCGAACAATTCTGCTAACCAGCCGTGGAATAGCATACACGCAAAAACAACCAAGGTAACATTGGCTTGGAAGAAGGTCAAAGAAGATACGCATGATCGCCAATGGTCATTGGTCAAGAGGATGGATGGACGAAAGGATGCGGCTGAGCTATCCCCAGAAGACCCCATGTCAACTGAGTGCTGCCTACATAGCCCTGGTGATAGGGCCTCAGGCCGATGTAGTTCTCCCTAAAAGGGAGGAAGGGTCAGAGGGATTGATTGGTCTTGGTCAAAGTCAATGATTGGTCTTGGTCAAAGGTCGATGAGTGGTCTTGGTCAAAGGTCTTGGTCAAAAGGTCTTGGTCAAAGTTGACGAAGTTGGGCGTGATAAGAGTCAAAGAAGAG